>VXBT01010867.1:23855-34534 GCA_013400235.1 Oriolus oriolus
TAAAAGCACTAAGAATACATAAAGCTGTATAAAACAGTGTATAAACGGGGTATAAAAGAAAAAGCAAAAAATCATCATGGCATCAACCCCATGCCGGAGACCCCTCTCACTTCTTTACCTCCTCAGCGTGCCCCGACCACCGGTGGGTGAGGCGAACCATGCAGGGTCTTCGCCCACCCTCCTGTGCCGTGATCCACCTCCGTCCGCCCCGCCGGGGCAGGCAGGGCTTGCCCGGTGCCCGCGGTCAGCGCTGCTGGCCGGGACAGAAAAGGCACCACTGCACAAACCTGCTCCACCTTTATCAGAATTCATAAGAATTGCACAAAATTCTACACTGGACCACTTGTCCAGGTGAGACTGTAATGTGAAAACTGAAGTTTAATTTTATAATTTAAGTTTAGTTTTATAATTTCAGCATTTTGCTGCAAAACTCTGCAAGTTCAGGGTGGCTGAGGACAAGTACTCAAAGTTTTAAATCCATTACAGACATTAAAATCCAGAATATCAAATAAAGAAAGAACCCTAATTTTTGAAGTAATACTAATATTTGAAGTCCACAAAAAATTATTCTGCCATCAAGTGGAGTATTCTGATCTTGGCAGCTCCAACTTCCACATGTATCAAACTTTGTGGCACTATACAGTAAAAGATACAGTCCTGAAGAGAAAATCAGCTGTCATGTGAGAGTCTAATGTTTCATTGCAATCATCTTGGCCGTTGACCTGGCTTGTCACTATGATAAGTGTATGCTCAGAATGAGCAGTCTAGGTATTTAGGAAAAAAATCACCCTGGGATTTTGAGCAAAGTCATAGTTTAAATTGGAAGGAGATCAGGTGGTTCATAATATATCAACAATCTTACAAGCTTAACAAAGAATACAACAACTTATTAGCTCTGTGTGTGAGCAGCTGAGAGTCATTAGGGCTCTGCTCAAACAAAAATGGAATATTTTAGAAAGTGCCTCTGGAAAAAATCTAATTCAACTCTGGACTTAAAGCAGGATTGACTTTGAAGTGATATCTGATACTCTGTGCTGTTAAGATGAGCCCTGTGATTCTCCAGTCTCCCTGCAAATCCCCAGTAGCCCATAAAGTATCCATTAGCATGAGTGGAAAAGAGACAAATCTCAATAGCTGCTAAATGGGTTTGGACTACCAAAAAAAAAAAATACCACCCATGAATGATGTGAGGTTCCTGATAACTTCCTAATGCAACTGCAAGTAGTGACAGAGCATTTATAAGAAGCAAGCTAGATATGGTCATGGCTGGGATTTTTCTGTTCGTTTCTATTCATCTGTATTTCTGGACTTCACAAAATCCAAGATAGACAGCCCACTTAAAACTACAAAATTTTGGGTTTTTTCTGCTTTATCTGGTTTTTTTAAAAAGCAGTTTGAGAGTAAGCCTCTGAATCCTAAGTAATTCTATTCATTTGATATGGCAAACCTCAAAGTAACTCTTAACATCTTCACTTGAAAGGACCAACCCTTCTGAGTATGGCCCACAGGTTATCTATGAATTGTTATGGCTGTATATCAAACTGTTTTTATTAATGTCTGTCTCAAAGGATTACAATACAATATTCTAAAAGGAAAATGAAAAAAATAAGTTTCCCTGTAACCATTCATTCATGTTCTGACATCTAGTGAATCTGTGGGGAACACAGCAAACCCTAACAGCATTGAAAAGATCTACTTCAATGGGATTGGAAAGACATCTCGAAGAATGGTTATTCCTAGGAAAGCAGAGAGTATAGCTGGCAATGTTAAAATTAGTCATTTTTGCAATCTCTATTAGGAATAAATTGTAGCTACTATTTGGTCATTTAACTGATGCCATGTCATAAATAAGAGGCAACTCTTATTTCTAATTAAAAATAAAAGAACTTTATTAAAATGAATTTATAAAATAACCACGTTAAAAAAAAATTAAAATCTGGGAACGCAGGGATCGGAGACTCTTGGAGCCTATTCGGCTGTTGACCCAGGGCAGGGATCCACAGCGCTGGGCTTGCTTCAGCTATTCCGAAGCAAAAATCTTTTATCTAGTCTCTAATATAGATTGAGACCACAGCACCCAGCCTTCCCACAGCTAATCTGAGGTGAAATGCAGCTCTTTGAGCTTGTGCACGAGGTTTTATACCCCCCTGGCTCCTCCCCTGTACCGCCCACTGTCCAGCCCCCAGGGTCCAAGGTAATTGGTGAGGTCCAAAATGAGGTACGAGCTCGCCAGCCAATGGCTTGCTGTTGTCTAGGGAACAGCCTTTGGGTGATGTCACTGGATTCAAAGGCAGGAAAAGTCGTCATTAAAATTCAGCGTTGCCATGGAGCCCAGTTGCAGGGTAATGGTCAGGTGCTAAATTTAGCCCAGGAGCCACTTATATGGGTCTTATGTCTCTGTATGGATTTTAACTTGGACAAAGATTAACAGGAGTTTACAAAAAAGGGAAAGGTCAGTTTTAACTGGGCGACACTCAAAAACATTGGGGATTAACAGGGGATAAACTCTTAACTTGGGAAAACTTTGAACAATTAACAACTTATTTAATTAACTCTTAACTTAGTCTTAGGACGATTAATCATGCAAAAGCCAATCTCATGATTTTTATAAATGACATGCCATAACGCCTTAGTAATACGGACTTTCCCTAGCTAAATATGAGCCATGAATCACATTTATATTTTACCTTTTTGTTTTATCTTGAACTTTTTGAAATTTTATCTTAATATCTTATCTGAAGGCACAATTGACTCAGAAAAACCAACAACTGTCCATCCTTACAAGAATGATGACAGCCATAAGAGCCATCACACCACATCTCTGGGGTGCCAGTAAGATTAAGATCATACACCTGCAGGCATCCACATATCTCTAACTTCTCTTGTTTATTCCGCATGTGGTGCAGGTTTGCAAAGAGACTTTTAAGTTGGGCCCCCGATGAAACTGACTTACTGCTTGAATGGCTGAAATTCCTTTGTGTCCCCCTTCATGGGCAGAAACTGATGCACAGGCAGTTCCTTCTGAATATGAGAAAGAACTTCTTTCTACTTATTTTACTTTTATTTTTTTAAACCTTTCTGGGAAGAAAAAGAACAGGCTTTAATTCTTCTCTGATCTTTAAATGAAATGGTCAGACGTCTCTGGAAACAATAAGTCATAAAGAAGGCACAGTAATTCAAACAGTTATCTATGGGCATATATATCATCCTGCAATGGTACATTAATCATTACCCTTAAAGACAGCACAAGAGTGATGAAGTTTTTCCAATTGTGTCTGTTGCAACTCAGCTATATTCAAGTGCTTTTAATCTGTGCTATTACATCAAAAGGTAATAACTGTATTTTAATCTAGAAATCTTTTATATACCCTTTGCAATATGACGGGAAAAAAATCATAAGCAAAGGAGAGGTGGCTTGAATTCAGCATGCATGTGCATACACAAACACTGTCATGCACACAGAAGGGTTATCTACAGAATATAAAATTAACATTGCTTCTGAAGGAGAAATTCAATCAAGTCCCTGAACACAGAACTTCCAATAAAAAAGAAAGAGGGCAGGAGAGAAGGATGTGTATTTAGGCCAGGTGCAATCCTGAAATTTATAGTATCTTGTGTCACTAGCCTACAGCTGGTTCAATAGATTTCAGTTAGAAAAGGTCAGTGAAAGAGGTGAGAATTTAACTGTAGTTAGAGAGAGAGATTTTAAAAAACCCATATAGCAGGCAGGATGATAAAACACCTTTCATGTTCAGAGACAAAAAAGATAATTTCAAAGATTAGACTATTGTATTTATGTAAAAATAATGAAGCATATCAGCCATTCCATATTCATGGAAATTTCTATACTCCTTTGAAACCAGGATTCATCTTAAGAAAAAAAGTACCAGTCCTGACAGATTTTCCCAAAATTCCTTCAAGGAGTTTAGTGCCAAAAAGAGAACCTGTATTAGGGACACCATCTCTAAATGGACATTTGATACTATTTTTAAAGTGTCTTATTAGTTGTGGTCATGAACTAGTTGAAATCTACAGGATACACCAATACACAGTTTTCTAGTCCAAAGAAAAACAAAAATATTATCGCTAAAAATTATGATGAAGAAATCAGAGATGTTGACTGAAGTCTGGTTTTTTTAGTACAACCCTTTCAATTCAGACGCAGAGGTGTTTCTCAATTACTTTACACAGCACAGTACAGACACCTTTTGCTGAGGTTTGCTCTTTAAACCAACTGATAATCTCATGACAGGCCCTGCACAGGAATCTCCTTCCAAGTTCTGTCCTGATGAAAAAGCAAGCATAAGTTACACTGGGGCCAGATGTAGTCTGGGTGGTGGGAACTGGATAGCTGCCAGAGGAAGTGCATTCCAATAAAACAGTCCTAAGTTGGGTGTACAAAGACAGTGAGAAGGTCACAGATCTCATAAACTTTCCATTAAACCCATATCTGAGTGACAAGTGCGCCTGTCAACATGTGTGCATAGAAGATGTTACAGTTATCAGGCACCTCACATCTTTTTGGATCTCAAACTTGGTGTTACAGTCTCCAAAGGAAAAACATATTTTCAAGTACAGTCAGAAAGCAGCATGCTCTGCTAAATGTTTATATTTCACTTTCCACTGGTATTAGACTTCTCGGAAACTGGCCTATTATTTTGTGCCTAACAAACATCAAGTTCATGGAAATTATACCACTACACCAAACGTCCTTCTCTTCTAACATCTGGAGATCTTATCAAGCCCTACAATTACCTGACAGGAGGCTGCAGAGAGGAAGGAGTCAGACTCTTCTTCCAGATATCAAATGATAGAAGAGGAAATGGGCTCAAGTTTCATCAGGAGAGGCTTAGGTTAGAAATTAAAACAAAAAAATCACTGAAAATGTGGTCAAACATTGGAATAAACTTCCCAGGAAAGAATTTGAGTCACCATCCCCCTGGAGGTATTTAAAAGATGTGTAGATGCAGCACTAAGGGATGTGGTTTAGTGGTGGACTGAGTAATGCTGCATTTGCAGGTGGACTGAATGACTTAAATGTCTTCTCCAACTTAAATGATTCTATGATTCTATGATTCTATTCTATCTAATTTGTGGCTCAGGCCAATATTATTTGACCGCCAAATACAGGCTTCTTTACAAGCATTTATACCCAGAAATTTTTTTTTAAATGGTCTAAAAATTGTTTGCTGCAGTACAATCTGATCCTAACCCTTAGGTCCTCAGTTTATTACCCTTATAAAAACTTTTAAAATGTCACAACTGTGCTACTCTAGAGTTTGATCTTTTTCCTCTTTATAATTTTACTCTGCTTTTTCGACTACTGAAATTGATTCTTTTACTACAAGTTAAATTTTTTCTGTTGTTTTAATTGCAATATGGTCAAGAGAATTGTCCATTTATAATAAAATTAGAAATACAGCTTACTAGAACACACCATGAAATTATATGCAGTGCTTATTACAGACACAAGAACCGCTCATCTTTAAACATACCCTTTCAGACATACAGCTCCACAGGGGTTGGGAGTTAAAGTTTATACCAGCACATCGGCCCAAACCAACCACCCAACAAGGAAGTAAGAAACATGACCAATAGTATTTCATGGGTCAAGAAGTCCTTTCTGAAATCAAGCTTGTTCAATCCCTTTCACTTTCTCTGACAATGACAGTAAAGTACCAGCATAAGTCAGTCTGAAAATAAACATATTTTTCAATATCTAAAATTACTTAAAGAGAAAGATAATCAAGATATCACATAGATTGAAGAAGCAAAAGGAAAGAAGGATTATTAGCAGTGGAAAGCAGACTTCATGCAGGGGAAGCTAGCATCTCTGTGTTTAGTTTGGCCTATCCTTTGCTTCATCAGAGAACTCTTGAAGCTCCCATAAGGCATTTCTTTATCTCTGTATCTTTATTTTTTGTGCATCCTAAAATGAAAATCGTCAATGTTTTTCCATCCTGACTAAACCAGAACAGTTTCTTCAGACTGAAAACCCTGACTCTTTAAAGAGTGAGAAGAGAATACAGAAAATTAATTCTTTCTATGCAGTCAGTGCAATCCCAGTTCCCCCACTCCCTCTTTCTCCATCAAGAGATTCCCTGACCTTTTCCTTTGGCTAAGCCTGAGCTCAGGTGAACAGGAGAGAACAGGAGGATGGTGGCTTTAATGCCATTCTGAAGGACTGTTGCTCCACCAAACAAAAAATCTGGTGAGTAATCTTATCCATAAGGCCTTGTCCCCCCTACACAGTCCCCTTTTCCAATCCCATGAATGGCCAGCTGCCCACACTGATGGCAACCATGGCCAAGCACCATGGGGAAAAGGCATTCTCTGAAGCATGGAGGACCCAGGTCTTTTGTAGATAACAGATTTATGGTTCTCAGGAAAGAAGCCCTGTTTTATGTATCAATGGTGGTCAATAAATTCTGTGCAAGTTGCAGCTTCTGAACAGATTTAAGATCATGGTAGGTTGACACTGACTGGAAACCAAGTGCCCACCAAAGCTGCTTTACCACCACCCTCCTCAGCTGGTCAGGGGAGAGAAATTATGAAAAAGTGTGGGTCAAGATCAAAACAGGAAGATCGGTCACCAGTTACTATCACAGACAAAACAGGCTTGACTCAGAAAAAGACTTCTTTTTAAAACTTCTCTTCAGAGCAAGACATCTTACAACCTAGAAGCACAACTATAAGCTTCCTTCACACTTCCTTCAACCCAAATCCATCTTTCCTCTGATGAGACAGCCTCTCATACATATGGCTTGCTAGATCACGTGTACTTATTCTGGTGGCACAGGGACAGAATGACAAAGAGTCTGAAAGTGTTTGCAATCTGGAGTCATTTAAAGGAGTCATTTGCATCAAAACTAATAACTGTGCAAAGCTCACTGGGCTCTGGATTTTGTCACAAACACTGAATTCTTCCAAATCCTTGATCCTTCAAAAGGTAAAAAAATCTGAGATATTACTCTCTTTCTCTTGATAAATGATTCACAACTTCTTGTTCAAACCGGCAGAAATTAATTTACAAGGGGGAAACTGTAGGTTTCATTGCTTTTATGTTTGGAGTACAGCATTTTAGGGTTAATTCAGGTAGCTGGAGCTACAGAGGATGCTCACAGCCTCTACTGAGACACAAAGAACTCAACGAGGCATTGTCCCAGTGAGAAGGTCCCAGAGCCATACAGCCACTGGAGCTGGACGAAGTACATCAGAGACTGGGTTCTTCTTCCACTGGCATGGAACTGCTTTTTGGGAACCAGAAGTATGTTCTAGAAAAGCTCAGTTTAAGAAAAATGTATTACAAACAGACAGACAAAGAAAACCACGAAACACGCAATGAAAACCAGCTTTTTTAGGTAGAGGGAAGCAGAAGGAGAAAAAAAAAAAAAACAAGAAAAAAAGACAAACATGCAAAAAACCAAAACCCTCCCAGGATATTTTTTTGACTGAAACCAGTAAAAAGTTTGCCAAAATATGCAATGATCTCACTTTCATGACATTTCTCCTTCTTTGTGATTTACTGGATTATTTAGGTGGGTAATTTCTGAGTCATTTTCTATGTTCAAGTCGTGTGAAGTTTTATTCATTATTATCTTCTCACTTGAATAATCACTCAAATATTCACTCCTGACAGCACAAAGCAAATGCAAAAATGCATCAAAAACAAGATACCAAAAGCAGAATTCTGAAATTACACTAGAGTATATTGCTATAGTTGACATTGTAAGACAATCAAAACTCATAAGCTTTATTTACAGACCTTAGTAACACAAGTAATCACTCAAAACATCCTTATTTTTTCATGTATGGCAAGGGTGTAATTCCCAGTTGGTAACAAATGTATTCTCTCAACTAATCTCTCAAGTAATATTTTTGTGAAGTATATTCAAAATTTTCTCTTAGTTTTCCTCACTTACAGGGGAATTTCAGTAATTCTTCTTCCACTCACATACTCCTAACTAAACTAGACTATACATATTTGCTAAAATTTTGTATATTGGATCTGTTTCACTGAAGCCCATGATGGTAACCCAAATTTTGGCAACAGCTATCACAATTGCCAGAGCAACAAGCTTCTTTGTTGTCCCATGCACAAATTATTTTGATGTGTTACCTGGTGAGAATAGCACAAGAGGGTGAAACAGCTCAGGAGCACAAAGCAGGAAAGTGAAAAAGCACCAGCCAAAACTGGAGTCATGTCATTTATCTCCCCTTTTGACTTCCACATATGTTTACATATAAAAGAAAGAGAATTAGATAGAATACTATTACAATGTTCTATCTGGAGTCATTCCATCGGCAATATGCACAAACTGCCCCTGTCCCTGCTCTTCTGCTTCATAATTTATACTCTCTTTGTAAAAGCCTGAATGGAAGAACAGTGTTGCAATCAATCATCTCCCACAATTACATCCTTTCTCCTTTACTTTTATTATTTTTTATCTCCTCTAAATCATTGGCAGACAAAACTGTAAGTATAGAAATATGTGAGTTTTAGACAAAATTATTTACACAGGAATATAAAAAGTATATTAACAATGCTCTTGTCTCTTGACATTTAGTCATGCAGCCAGGTTGAAATTCTTTGCTAAGTTTGTCCAGTACAATTCTGCAATAGCAAAGAGGTCATCAGGAAATAAACATTTAAACTCTACAACATCCTTTCAAGCACATAAAGCTCCTTTGCAGCACAGTATTCTACTTCATGCCATCCTCTCAAATACGGGTAGATGACAGGGAATCTGAGCCCATATTCTTTAAATACTTCCTCACTATTTTGTTCTTTGCAGTTCTTACTTAACTTTACAGAATAAAATATTTATGAATAAAAATATTCTCCCACTGTCTCTCTGACACTTTATTCAAATTCATCTTTTTGCCCAATCCAGAAGAAAAGGAGAGCAGTGATGCACTGGGGTTAGATCAAGAGTCAGACTGTCAGTCACAAAAGAGTCAAAAATCTTTTTGTCCCTAAAATGAGAAAAAATCATATGGTGCTGAAAGTTCTTCTCACAGCACTATGTTAAAAAGTAAATTTTAAAAAATATAATGGAAATGAGAAATCAATAAAGCAAGCTACCGAAAACCTCTAAAAAATCCTAAGGATGTGGTTTTAGAAAGCACAAAAATATCTCAAATAACAACAAAACAATTTTAGTATAACTTACTCCTGACTAAAGGACATCCAAGCATGGCAATTTTATTCTGTTTGAACTTCAGTATGCTCAAAAAAAACCATGACACCTTCCTGAGTTGGCCACATTTAAAGCTAATGTCAGAACGAAAATTTATTTCAGCTTTTTTGTTTTGTTTTTTGAATATAATTACTATTGCTATAAAGTCATGTATCAGAAATTCACCATTCAAATAGGATACAATTTTTCATGTTTTTCCAGAAATATTTCTTAAATGGGGTAAAAAAACCAAGAAAAATTGCAACAATGACTATTCAATGTAGAAAACACATAGCTTAGAAAAATTCTAGAATAAGGTTTTTTTGCATTGTTGAATTGAAAATCTCAGTTCATTTTTTTAAGCCACTTTTCATGTTTATTTCACACTCAGGGTATGATGGATAAATGAAGAATGTGTTCATTTGGCAGAAGTGGAAGCTTTTGACTGATTGAAACTAATGAAACCACCACCACAAAACAAATGCCTAGCAGCTTCAGTGGTGTGAAATTTCTACATGCAATCACTCTGGTCTGATCCAGAAGACTGCTTTCCAAAGTTTGCGTTTTGCACAGCAGGCATATGGCACAGCTCTATCCTGCAGCACATCATGCCAGCTTGGGCTGGTATTTCTGCTGTTGCTTTGACGGCAGCTGAAGACAAGGTATGAAGTTCATAGCAGGACAAACAGAACAGGGATGCCCTGCTACTAGTATAACCTCCCAGCACTACTGATCTGTGATTAAGGAGAGAACTGGAAGAGGATCAGAGCTCATAAAGACAAATTTTCCCTGAACACATTAATTTTCTGCAGCTTGATGTGAGAAGAGATTTCCATAACAAGGGTTAGATACATGGATAAACACCAGGTCATTTCACATACAAAGCAGCAAAAAAAAGTCAAAGGACACCGGTTCTGCTTATTTTAGTAATGGTCTCTGAAGGTCATGCAAAATTTTTCTTAGATAACTTGCAGCCACAATCACTGAATATTTTGCAAATTTCACCAGTCTCCCTCTAGAAAGAAATATTTTTTTGCTTTTTTGTAAACCTTACTAAATAGTAAGCCAGAATTAAGCTGATAAATTGCCAGACCCAGCCCAACTCTGTACAGATTTTAGAGGAGCAACCTCAAGATTGCAAGTAATAAGATTTATTAAGTTTCATTATCCACAGCACACAGTTTCATTATTAACAATTAACAGCACTTCTGAATGCAGCATAGGTAAAGGAGATAGGCTTCAGTTCTTACAGCCTGTAGGAATATGGAAATAATAGTTGGAGGGAACAATTTTGAACAGTGGAAAAATTCTCTGCTCACTCTGAAGGTGATGAGTGATGCTTGCGCTGCATTGGCAGGCTCCTTTAGCTGCCTCTAATTAGGAGCACGCCTCTTCTTACTAAGCAGGTCTTGCACACCCTGGCTGCTTCCAACTTTGAAGGAAACAGTTATATCTATTGGAGGAGTTCTGTTCCAGGCAGTTGTCCTGGGTTACAGGTTA
>VXBT01010868.1:0-16685 GCA_013400235.1 Oriolus oriolus
AGCTTTCTTCGCCTCTCTGAGTTAAAACCGGCTCGTAACAAGTGCCACTGTTTGAGAGCAAGGAGGTAGACTAGTCCAAGGTTAGCATCATCTTCAACATGAGAGTAGCAATTGCAGTGAGCTCAGTTTAACTACAGCTTTGATTTTGTTCATTCTGGAAAGAGTCTTCTTTTAAGTTCAGTGTCGAAATAAACTGCTAGTAACTTTGGCAGTGTTTCACAGAGATATTGTTTATCTCCGACACAAAAGGGCTGTCTCCTTTCAAATTTTAAATTGCTAGTCCAAGAATCTTTCTACCACTCATTTGCATTCCTGTGAGGCTGTATTTCTTAATTTTGTTGCCTGGCTGAACTGTTCAAGTTTGTTGAAGTACAACGGCTAGACAAGGCTCAGACTCAGAAGTGGTGTGATTGCCTTTGATTTGAATATACTCATTTCACTTATTTGATGTGCCAGACCAGAATGTGGGCAAGCATATTATTGTTAGTAAAGCTCAGAGGAAGTTGATTAACATTTTTGAGTGTGATACTTGGCTTGGATCCCCAGGTAATTCAAACACAATGAATATGCTTGTGAGGGTATAATGGATGAAAAGCTGGGTGGGAAGACCAGTGCTTTTAGAGTCAGATATGTCTGTGGTAGTCATGTCTTGATGCATGGTGCTGTACATGCACATGGCTGTACTCCTTCAGTCCCAGAAAGCTTTATGTCACAGCACTCACAAAAGACAAGCAACTCACAACTTTCATTCCTATTTTAAATGAGTTACTTGGGTGATGTGTGATCAGTATCTTACTGGATATGAGCTGTCGTGGGAATAATAGAGGAAAATATTAGAAGTAGTCTTGTTTCTATGCCTTCCTTGAAGAAGGTACAAGAAAGGTGGCGTAACAAGAGGCTGTCAAGGTATTGTAGTTGATTTGGCAACTTTTTGGTTAGGTTTTTGTTGTTTTGTTGGGGGTTTTTTTAAATAAAGAAAGGCCAAGTTACTGATGTCCGCAGTCCTTCTCTGGAATATTGTCCAGACTCACATACAGAGGCAGAATATCAATGGCTGGACGAGTGTATGGTGTGAAAATGAGACACTTAGGTGTTTGTAGTATGTTTGGGGCCAGGAAAAGCTGGACATGAAGGATGACCTGCAGCATAATCAAAATTGCACCAGGCTCTCAGCACTGAAAATTTTAAAGGACATAAAGGAATATTTAAAAGCATGGGGAAAGTTATATGCATGGAAGAACATCAAATTAACAATGACATGAAACACAGGGAGCATGGGGCTATTTTTCAGGGTGTCTCTTATAGGCCAAGGACAGAACAGCTTGATCCAATAAGTAGTGAAGGTAAATCGGACTGTCTACAGTGACTATTGACACCTCCAATACTAAGCCACAGGGGATGAATGTAAATTATGAATACTTCCATATTAACGCTTGCACCAAAAACAATAATGGAGGGAAACCAGAATTCCTGACATGTATCATCATCACGGGTAATACAGATACCCTCCTTCCACCAGGTCTTCAAGGTACTTAAAGCAATTTACCATCTTTACAGGGATAATGGGGTTGATGTACATGCATGAGAGCAGTACTTTTCTGTGAAGCACATTAGTTTAACAGCTCAAAGGTATTACTGGAAAAGTAAAGCACTCAGACAAGTTTTGAATGGAAGTTCCAACTGTCACAAAACTTTGATACCAGTAATGTACTGCAGGCCCCAGTGAGAATGGTAATGGTGAACAGAAAACATTCAATGAGACTAGAGGAGCTACACATTTAGGACAGATAATAGGAGTCAGTGTTTTCAGTTATTCTAAATTCTTCTGAGTACTAAAGACAAAATCTTTGTCTTTTATGTACCCATAGGGAAAGTAATCAGTTTGTAAAGTTGATCCACATGAAGGGACAGGGAGATGGATGTGCTCAACCACACGACAAAGCAAAATGTTTCCTCTGTCTTGTTATCTGTCTGTAAATCCTCTGAGAATTGATACCCATTGAGCAATTTCAACCAAGGTTCCTGTAGCTGGTTTTGAGAGTGTTAACTTCCAGCAGGAAGGCTTTTTTGTGTGTGTGTATGTGAGAAATAAAGATCAGTGTACCCTGGAGGGAAAAAGGACCATAGTTTATTACCTCTTGAACTTGTTTTGAGAAGCACAATGGAGTTGGCAATCTATGATTGTGTGCCAAGTGAATGCACTCCTATCTAGAAGAAAAGTGCAAGGAGAGAGAACATAAGGTAGAATTTACATGAATTTAAACATTCTCTTGGTTGCTTGCTTAGAGAACTTTAAATGTTAAGATGTCTTTAATGTTATATAAACAAGTGGGATTACTTATGTTAAAGACTAACAGTTCCTTGTGCATTATTAACTGGAAAAGCTCTTTCTGTATATTTGCTTTGTAGTGTGACTCAGAATTGCATTGCAAAATCAGAAAAAAAATCTGACATTCCTGATATTTCTAAAAATGAAAAACAGCTGCTGCTGTCTTATTCTCCTTTTATTTTTACAAATGAAACTCTATCCATTTTTCATTATATATCATGTAAAAATAAAGTACAATATCATTCTGATTTCTTCCCATCTCTCCTATCCAGATAAGTTTTTAAAGTGCCCAACTCAGTACTAAAAAATCAATATTTATAAAAATGTAAAAAAAAAAAAGATGTTACGGAATTAAGTGGGCTCTTTCAGCTCATTATGAAGCCCATCAGTCTGTTGTTAAGACTGGAAAACTAGAAGAAAAGTGCTAGAGCCACCATTGCTTGAACTTTTAAAAACTTAACTGTAAAAGGAGAAAAATTAGATGTTCCTGGATTATTGGAATTCTGTATAAAAAAAATTCTCATCTATTGGGATGCCAATGATTGTAGCTACTATGACCATCCAGATGAAAAGGTTATAGCTTGGTAAAATGACCGCGTAAGTTTACAGCACATTGCACCTCTCTGGCAATATTGGTAGGTAAGACAAAGTATGGGAAACTGGAGGTAACTAGTGACTCGGTGGAAATAGAACAACATTAAATTTCAAGTGGTGATGATCTAGTTTTTCTTGGGTTTGGAATTCGAATAACTGCCAAACGATTAGAGTGGTTCAATGGTTACACATTAGGAAAACTCTGCATGCCAGAGTTAAGTAATAATAATGTAATGGGCTAGAAGGTGCCCAAGAGCCTCTAAACATAAAGGTTCTGTGTGCCATATAGTGAAATACCTGCTATAAAATCTGAACACCCAGGATTTCCACCTATTTTACATCCATTCTCTGCTGATGTGCTCAAGCAATACCAGGGCTTGCATATGTATGACGTGTGTTTATCATTAGAGTAGGTCTTGAATGCATTAAGTCAATAGACTTAATGATGGAAAATCTACGTTTTTGTGCCAAAGAACTGGCATGTTTATCTCTGATGTTTTAATAGTTTTTCAGTGAACTGAATTTGTATTTCCATTGGCTTTTTCAGAAAAAGTCTGAAAGACGTATATATTAAAAAAAAAAAATCTGTTTTTAATCATGCATGCAAATTGCAATGTGGTATGCCAAGAAATGCTGTCTTGTTTTGAGTAGCATATTATAACATGGCCTAACCCTTGTTAGTGTGTGCAGTGCTTGTGAAGTCTTTTAAGTCATCTGTGCCTCCAAACCCCTGGCTCTCGTATTTAGTTCCTTCAACACTGCTTTCAACAGAAATACGTCTCTCCTGAGAGTTTTATCTGAAGACATTAACCTGACAACTCTTTAGTTATATATAGATGTGTTCCCTGGTGGAAGTGCTCGTCAATGTAAAGGTCTGAGCAAGACAGGGTTTGTCCACAGGGATAATTTTTTTTTTCCTTTATATTATAAGTTATCTGAAATATAACTGATTAAATTGGTGTTTGTTTTTGCTAGTTTTGAAGCATTACATCTGTTTTAAATTTGAAGAACTCAACTACGTCTACTTTCTCTGCTATAAACTTAAGTTCATATGTGCTTATACTTACCATTCAGTATCAGGCTGCATCTGACAAGTTACAGTTTGAGTTTAAGCATCTGTTTTAAAGTAAAATATTGTAAGGGTGTCTCAAGATTACATCCCTGATAGTTGGGAACAGAGTTTTGTACCATATTGACGTCGTAGGGAGAGTGGTGGATATCTCAGTTCTAAAACTTCTTTGGTTCATCCAAGACAGAATATTTCAAACTTTTTGGCCCATTATAATAGTTTTAATAATACAGAGCTCATCCTTGTATCACACCAATTTAGTTGTTACCATGGGCTCCACTCAATCTTTGGACAAGCCCATGGTGCACAGCTGAATCATGGGAGTTCAGATGCATTCAGGTTAAAGTGAAGTCAGAGAACTCTGTTTTACTGTTTGGTTTACAGCACTGCCAGAGTGTTGTTGGTCTCCTTTGTGTTTCTGCTCTCTTTTCTATAACAAAAAAGTGTAAATAATAAATTTTAAATTTTTTTCTAAAAAATGGTTCTTTCAGATTTCATTTTGGTACTACCCAGCTTAACTCTATTCAGAGTTAATAAACAACTGCCTGTTTTAATTTTTCAGACCCTCATTCTAAGTGGCCAGTTACAAGAAATGATCTCTCAACTTCACTTTTTTTGTACAAGTTGATTGTGGTTTCAGATCTGATATATAGTTGGTGTAAAACTAATTTGTATATGGTGTTTCCTCCAAATTTCATTATCTTCTCTTAAGACTACATGAATTTTGTGGCAAAGAACTTTCTCTGTCTCACAGCTACTGCCTTTTATCCAAGATGTATTTTGTTTCTATTCCTTCTGAAGTACATCTTTTGTTTCAGGGTTTCTATTTCATCTTATTTTGCTTTCCAGTTTGATTGCCCAATATGACTGTCTCTTGCCTTTTTTGGGTTGGAAAGTTTGCTTGGTTTTCTTATGTGGAGTTTGAGTGGGGTTTTTTAGTGCCATCTGTTTTACTGTGCTGTCCTCCAAAATGGTTTATGCAGTTTGGCAAGATGCATATATTTTATAGCAATACTGTGTCTCAACTGTTCAAAAGTCCAAATACATGAAAGGCATATATTTTATAGAAAGCTATGTATTAAAAAAAGCAAAAAAAAAGTAACGTTTATACTACTATATTTTATATGTTTGATTTTATGTTTGTATAAGTCAGAACTGCATGTATTTTATCCTGGTCAGTTGTCCTGGATGTACAATTTAAACTATGTTAATATGTTTTTAATTGCTGATATTTCTAAATAATTTTTTTTAGACCCCAACTTAGGAAGCACTCCCTTCACAGCTGTTTTCTGCTTGGAATTTGTCCACATTTGTCTATAGCATAAAGTAATGTTCAACGTGCCCCAGGTTTTCTTAAAGGCCAGCAGTGGTTTCAGTGTTGGTATGAATTAGACCATCACAACTGGGGGAGGAGTCATGACAGTGCTCACTCTATGTCCTCTTTCATAACCTTGAGAAGTTGTTTGGTTTTTTCTTTTAGTGTGTGCATTGTTTGTGTGGGATGCTAAATTGAGAGAATTATTGATACATAGCCTCACTAGCCTTGGAAAAACTGAAGATAAGTTAGAAGCATTTAAATTTTCTCACAATCTTGCTGTTTCCACTTACACTTAGAGCTGGCTCTGTTTTATGTAAGGAAATAATTAAGAATCCATGCCTACTTTAATCTTGACTTTTTTCTTCTGACATGTCTTTATTGAAACAATCATAAGAATTGGGTTTTTTAAATAAAGAGAAGAAGGAAAGAACTATAGAAGATTAAGTACATAATTTGTACTTGGGCAGGTCTGGGGTTTATGCCAGGCTCTGCTGTAGATCACTCTGGTAGTTTGGGATGAAACACTCCATTTTTCTTTGACCATTTCTGAATCTGAAAAATAAGTGTTTACTTCACATTTCTTTGCTTGGCTAAATTAATTATGTCAGGTTAGTCCAAAGAAACTCTACTGGCTCTTTTATACTCATATTAAATATGGTTGTCTAACACTTGCAGAGTGCTAGGCTTTTTAAAGAGCCTGTAAAATTCTTAAAATGCTTGGATAGTAGGTATTTTTTATCATGCGTGTAGTAAAGAACAGCAAATAATCTATTTTTGTTTGAATCTATGACCTATTTTGAAACTCTTATTTTAAAAGAAGAGGAGGAATGACAGAAGCATGTTTATACATCAGACTTCTTTTTGATAAAAGACAAGCCAAAGTTAATGTGGAAATGAACTTGAATCTAAGTGAATAAATCTACTGGAAAAAGGATAGCTTTGGTCCAGACATTCAGATAGAATTAGAGCACTGTAAGTGCCTTGATAGTATTTCAAAGAATTGCAGACTCTTCCCTTATGCAGGATTCAAGAGTCTGTGGTAGACAGCAATCAGTTGAGTCAGTGCTGCTGCCAGCAATGCAAGCTCAGCTAGATTTTCCAGACTTCTGCCTTCTATTGGATGCAGTTCTACATATTGAGCTAAAAGACTGTCCATGTTGCCATGTATGCTATGCTGGCATGGGTCTTCAGTTTCATACTGTTCTTCATAATGTTTGTGTGTTGGGTTTGCATGGCAAGATTTTGGTAGAAGGGTTGGCTATAGGGGTAGCTTCTGTGGCAAGCTGCTAGAAGCTTTCCATGTGCCTGACAGAGCCAGTGCCAGCCGGCTCCACCACTGGCCAAGCCCTTCAGCAATGGTGGCAGCACCTCTGGAATAACACAGATACAAAGAAATGGGCAAGAATGCACAGGAGCAATTGCAGCCAGGGAAGAGAGGAGTGAGACTGCGTGGGAGGAAGAGCAGTGAAGAAGGAGGGGTGAAGGTGCTTTAGGCACTGAAGCTGAGGAGGGAGCAGCAGAGACAATGTGTGGTGAACTGACCCACAGCCCCCCTTTCCCTATCTCCGTGTGCCACTGGGGTGGAGGAGGTGGAGAAAATGGCAAGTGAAGTTGAACCTGGGAAGAAGGGAGGGGTGGAGGGAAGGTGTTTCAAGATTTAGTTTTTAGTTCTCATTACCCTATTCTTATTTGATTGGCAATAAATTATATTAATACTTCCCCAAGTTGAGTCTGTTTTGCCCATTGAGGTAATTGATTAGTGATGTCTTCCTGTCCTTATCTCAACCCATAAATCTTTCATTGTTCTGCTGAGGAGGGGAGTGATAAAGCAGCTTCACTGGGCACCTGGCATCCAGCCGAGGTTGACCCACCACGGCTTTCAAGATGAATAAATATCGAAATACTTTTGTGGTTGAATTACCATGATAAAAGAAAACAATGTAAATTAATATAAACTGTGGCAAGCATTGAAAAGAATAATAAACAAGTTTACTTTGTGTATCTTGATCTAAGAAATTGCTCAGTTTTAATTCTGTAGTTCTATCACAGAACGTTGTCTTGATGAGTTTTTTCAAAGGTTTTAGATCTGTTAAGACTTTTTTTAGCTTCAAATGGAAATTTTTCATCAGCCTATTTTAAAAATTGTATATTGTCCAATTAAAAGAATTTCTGCTGCAACTTGGATGATTTCCTGAGATCCATAAAAAATTGATTTCTGTACGATCATTTTGGTGTTATGTTGAAAAGTGTTAAAGCTTGAGTGAAAACAAAGTGATAGTTTATTATAAAAATGACAGGTTTTGGCATATGATGAGTAAATAATTTGTCATCATTTGTCATCATTAATGTGAGACACAGCAACCAATCCCTTGCTGTCAGGAGCTGAGAGACAGCAATGCTGCCAATTAACAGTTGCATCCCATACCAAAATCTTCACCATGTCTGATGGCCACAAATCACATGTATGTCTTACAGACATACAGCAAGACGGAGACCTAGCTGCATTTCCCAGTCAGAAAGTAACTTTTCTCAAGTCTTGTTCCAAAGTTCCAAAGTAGTATGAGGTCATGGTATGGACTTGGGTGGCAGCCATGATTTGGCACCTTCAACCACCCTGTGACTTCACATTAATCACATCTGCTGTTATGAAGGACAGCTGTAACTAGTTAGAGTTTTGTAAAGAATGTGTGGATTAACAGGTTTTCTAGTTGTTTGTTTTTTGCTGCTTTTTAATAGAGAGCTCTTCTCCCAAGGTGCTATAAAGGGTATTGCAATGACATCTTGGTTTGGCCCAGAATTGGGTGTTATTTTTTTTATGCTTACTCTGGTGTTTTTGTCTGTGCTTTTTTGTTTGTTTGTTTTTTTCTTATTTCTTTCTTAAAATCAGGGTCTTGTTAACATTTGACATTAAACTGCACTTCTAGATAGTTTAGAAACTAGTATGACATTCTCCAAGGCTGCTTTCTGTGTCATGGTTTTTGACATATACTGCATACTTGTCCGTGGCGTTTCTGACTCTCTCCGTTTCAATGTCATTGTTTTAAATAGCTGACTAATGACAGATACAGAGCCACCAAGCATTTCCAGTTTGGTAGCACTCTCACCCGGGTGGAACTCTAGATGTTGTCCTTATAGTAGTATATACTTCTAATAACGGTCTTGTTTCCAATGAGATCTGTAATGAAGCAGTTCCCTTTTGTGCAAAAGTCAACTGAAGAATAGAAGTATGACTTCTTTCATATTATTGATTATAACTGTAGCAGAGAGGATACAGACAAAAGTAGTCTTGGAACAGAAAGATTAATCAGCATAAAGCGATGGTCTGGAGTTAATTACAGGTTTCTGCCCTTTAATTCATCCTGAAGCTTTACTGTCTCAGGCATAGTACCAAGGCATACCATTCAGCTCCTGCAGTCCCATCTGCCTCGAGACCATGAGACACTTTTCTCACTCTCCCTTTATTACCTGCATTGTGTGAAGCAGGTTCTACCCACACAGCTTCTCCCTGATGTTTATGTCACACTGCTCCTTCTTTTGACCCTGTGGTGCCAGCTCTCAGAGCTATTCCAGACTTCTGGCCCCTGTTCCAGCACATCTAAAACTGCATTGTGAATCTGCTTTTATCTTCACAAGCTTTTAATGTCTATTATCTTCACAGTCATTGCCACTTCTTGCCAAGTTTGTCTCTCTTATGTCGGGCTTACCTGTGCGTTTTATAATAGATGGTTTTAGTATTATTTACCGAAATAAGGCATTATTTACCAAGATAGAATGTTAGAGGAGACTGCCTTCAGATGGTTCTATATATAACTGTCGTGGTTTAACTCCAGACAACACCAAGTGCCATGTAGCTGCTCACTCATTCCTGCACCAGCAGGATCCGGGAGAGATTTGGAAGGATAAAAGCCAGAAAACTCATGAGCTGAGATAAAGACAGTTTAATTGAGAAAGCAAAAGCTGTGCACAATAGCAGAGCAAAACAAGGAATGAGTTCAGTGCTTCCCACAGGCAGGCAGGTGTTCAGCCATCTCCGGGGGAACAGGGCCCCATCAGATGTGACAGTGACTTGGGAAGACAAACACCATCACTCCAAATGTTCCACCCTTCCTCCTTCTTCCCCCGACTTTATTTACTGACCATGATGTCAGATGGTCTGGAATATCCCTTTGGTCAGTTGGGGTCACCTGTCCTGGCTGTGTCTCCTCCCAACCTCCCGCCAGCTTCCTCTCCAGTGTGGAAGTACGAACAGCAGAAGAGGCCTTGGCTCTGTGTAAGCCCTGCTCAGCAACAACAAAAGCATCTCTGTGTTATCAACCCTGTGTTCAGCACAAATCCAAAACACAGCCCTATTATTAGCCACCGTGAAGAAAATTAGCCTACCTCAGCCTCAACCAGCACGGTAACTTAAAACTTCTCGCTGCAAAGTTTGGCTATACACTGCTCTGTTGCTTTGTTCACTTTGCAGTGCCTCAGTTGCACACTGAAGGAGGAAGAACGTTCCTGTAGAAAGTACTAGCACATTCTTGCATAAAAATATTAGTGCAAAATAATACAAGAAGTAGCAGGAGTATGTCAGAAGAAAGGTGTACAATTCTAGTATCTAATTAGGCATTCAAGGGACAGGAGGGGCAAGGGGAAGGTGTTCTTGCTTGTAAAGACAGTTGACATTTCTTTGTTAAGGTTTTTTTTTCTGTATTGTCTATATTTCTATAACGTTTTATATACTGGAAAATACTTGAGGAAAAACAAATTGAGCATAGGCTGTGACAAAAAAAAATCAAACCAAAGCAAAACCAAAAAACCCATACACAGAAAAATTAGACATTTTAGAGAATGTGAATGTCATATTGTATGTTTGTTAGCTGCTGGCTATCAGTGTAAGTAGTGTTTGTGAAGTACTTTGCGGAAAGGAAAAAAATGTGGTTATTCCATATGGATTGGCCTATATATGCTTAAAGCCTTTCTATAAATATTTGAATTAAAGGACACCAGATGTTGCACAGAAGCTGCTGCTGCTGCTTTCTGAACTTCATGGTATATTCTTTCAAAACCACAGGAAGTAGCTGAGGGAAAAAGTGTATTAATTAAGTTCAGAAATAGATTTTCCAGCTATAGGAAAATCTCCAAAGAAAATAGCATATGATCTTCAGAAATGTGAGCTTTCTGTCCCAAGAATCTGGTAGCAGCATGCAGCACTGTCACATGGGGATCAAAATTCAGATTTCAAGTTGTCAGAGCTAGGCTAGCCTGGTAATAAGCCAGTCTGTGGCCCTTGGAAATGGACCCGTCTTTTAACCTGTCCCTTCTGGCCAGTGTTCATAGTTCTGTAGACAGTCTTCAGAGAAAACATTTTTCCAGTTTTTCTTGACCTGAAGAAATAATGTTGTAGTAGCAGAGACCTGAGGGGAAAGGAAAATACTAGAATTCCCAGATGCTCTACACTTCAAACATGAAATATGGCTGACCATAGAGTATATTTTATAAGCTCTAAAACTGTGGCAAAAGAATTACAAAATGGGATTTGCTTTGCACTGGTTGAGGAAGAAGATTTATGGTTGGCAAACCAATTAAATGTTTCTGCATTTAGACGTACTGACTCTGGTGTATTTGTAGTGCCTTCTTTTGCTCTGTTTCCTTCAGACCAAAGCACTGAGAGTGACTGTCTTGCACTAGCTGTTGGTGGGAAGTGTCCATCTATCTTTACACAATGAATATATAACTGTTTATAGTCACATGGTTCTGCTGTAAGAAAATGGACATGCAAACAAGTAACATTCACCACTGAGCACTCTTGCATGGATCACATCAGCTACTTGAAATGTGAATTCCTGATGTTTTGGGTAGCATGTGTGTCATGGTGGTTTGACCCCAGCCAGCAGCTAAGCACCTGGCAGCTGCTCACTCACCCCACACCTGCAGGGCGGGGAGAGTGTCCCAAGGGCAGAAGTCAGAAAAACCTCTGTCTTGACATAAAGACAGTTCAATGAGTGAATCAAAGCTGTATGTGCAAGGAAAGGAGAACAAGGAATTTATTCACTACATCCCATCGGCAGGTAGATGTTTAGCCACATCCCAGAGAGCCGGGCTTCACATAATGGTTACTTGGGAAGATAAATGTCATAACCATAAATATCTCCTCATATCTTTTCCTTACCTCAAGTTTTTATTGCTAAGCATGACTTGAAAAGGACTTGATGTCCTTTTGGTCCATGTGGATGAGCTGTACCCAGGGGTGTTTCTTGCCTGTTGCAGGGGCAGAGCAAGAAACAGAGAAGGCCTTGATGCTGTGCAAGCACTGCTCAGCAGTAGCTAAAACATTGCTGTGTTCCCACCTCTAAAATGTTTTTAGTCACAAATCCAAAACACAGCACCATCTTGTCTGCTATGAAGCATGTTACCTCCATCCCAGGGTAGAGCCTGTACCAATTCTACTCCTTGTTCTCTGCCAGGTAACACCTGTGCTTGGGCTCCATCTGCTGTGGTGATTGCTTAGGACAGGAGAGGCAGCATGCTCTGTTGAGTTGATGGCACCAAAATCGGCTCAGGTTGGGTTACAGGGCACTTGTCTGGTTCTTTACAAATATCATCATCTGTTGGTGTTCTGGTGGCTGCTGCTGTGATACTTCCTGTAGCACAAAGCTCAAATCACAGAAACAATTTGAACATTGCAGTACTGCAGTACCACTAGGAGGAAGAGAGAAAGGTATGTCTTTTCCACACTCCCAGAGAATTCAGCTCCAGGCTTTAAGAAATCTTGCTAAATTTGTGTTTTACAAATGTGTTAGGCCTACTTTTCCTCCTTTCAAAAAAGAAGAATAGAAAGAAAGAAAGAAACAATCACACAGAAAAAAACAAAACAAAAGACAGAGCTGTCTTTGGAAAAGTCTTAGATACCTTTCATTTTGTTGTTCGAGCAGAGTGATGACAAGAACCTGAAAATGAGAGCTTTTACAATGTGTCATACCTGTGATTTCCAGTATATAAAAGAGGAAGTCAAAATGGAAGCAATTCCTTCTTTTCTCTTTTTTTGTCAAATTGAAGCAAGAAGATCATATTTCTTCTTTGAATCAGTTTGCAGAGTTCCAGTATTCTACCACGTCAAATTCAGGCTTGTCTTTATGGTCAAGTTACACCTTGCCTTTCAGTTACATTTTATGTATATTCCATCAATATCTGCTATGTAATTTTGCCAGTTTTTGTGGGATCAATACTATACTTCTTGCAGGCTGTTACATTCCTTCAAGCAGAGTGCCTTCTACCAGTATGATGTTTTTTATTCAGTGGGTTCATGAATTTTCTTCGCTCTTGTACAAAGTAGTAAATGTAAAATCAGTGAACGATGTGTCTGGTATGCTTAAAAAAAAACCATAAATCATGTTATCCCTGTTCAGCACCTGAGAAATATCACATGTTGTACATATGCTACGTTTCTGTCAGTGTTTAGGCAGCCAGATTTTTCTGCATTTGGAATGACAGTAATACATGAAAAATAAAATACTGTTCGTGTCTTAAGCTTTCCTCTTGTTCAGTTCATGGTGAGAATCACATTAGTATGCAGCATAGCATAATTGACGCAGACCTGTGTAAGTTGACTGTTCTGTTGACCTCATGCCTTTGAATTTTTCTTGTGCAGCCAGATTGTACTGCAGCTGAGCGAGCCATGGCAAGACTTGCAACACACCCCACCCTGAAGCCCAGATTTCTTGAGCTTAAAGGTATGAAACAGTTTATTGAATTGTTTATTAAATCTGTAGTTTACTAGTGTGTTACCTTGTTCATGTATATTTCTGATGTGAACAAAAGCAAAAAGCTTGCAAAAACTAGAAACTTCTGTAACTAGCCTAACTAGCTGCAGTGAACCAAGCCACAAACTTGAAACCATTTATATTGGTTGAAATGGGCTTGTATGTGACAGTATGCAATATGACATTCATTCAGTACAGGGTGTTGAACAAACAGAGCTTATAATGGGAATTCTAAAAATCAAATAGATGTAATGGAGTATTTCTAAATTAAATAGGAACATAAATGGATCATTACAACTGGGTTGTAAAAGGTTTTACAAATTACTTTCTTAATCTTCCCTGAAAACTGTCCCCAGAATCCTTAGGGTATCTTTCCTGGTTATTTAGGTTTTCTCTTATTCTCTTGAAACTGGAATTTTCCACCTAAAAATTGATGTTAAAAAGGGGAAAGTCCTAGCAATAATGTCACAAAGTTACTTTGTTGGTAACAGGGCTATCAAATACCCATTTAATTATGTATGAGCAATATAATATTAGTTTGCAGTTTTACACACAAAGTAGTGCCCTAAGTGAACATGATTATCAGCCGCAGATTATTTTTTGAAAGAGAAGTTCACAGTTCAACCCAAATTAGCATATTTAATTGGTGATATTTTCAAGGTTTTTCCTTTGCTTTTGTTGATACTGTATTCTAAGGTATTTCTTGCCCCATGTGTTCAGTAAATAATTGATAAGGACATTCAAAATAGGCTCAACACAACACATATAAGTTGTAAAAATGTTTTATTGCGTAAATTCTTGTGTAGCTGCAAAAAAATGTTCTTCTGCCTCTTGTACAGCTGCTGTTAAAGCTTTTAAGGATGCAAGAAAGAACCCAGACAAAGCCACTCCTATGAAAAATGATAAGTCAGAAGAACAGCCTAAATCAGCACAACATTCCAATAGCAACTTGGATGACCAAGCTCCTAAGCTACCTCAAAAACAGCAAGGATGTGAACACAAAACAAAATCAGGCATGAAAATAGAAACTGACAAGGTGGTTGAAGAACTCTGTGAGACTGAATCTGAGCAGAAAACTGTGGAAATTGAGAGAGCATATGCTCCAGAAGAATCTTCATTTCAGGCAGTAGAAATGCAAGCAGTCACTCAAAACAAAACAGGAAAGAAACTTGACTATCAAAAAAGGAAAGAAAATATGAGTATGAATAAATTAAATGCAATAAAAGAAATAATTGATGATAGTGACCAAGAGCATCCCAGTGAAAAGGAATACTTTGATGATAGTACTGAAGAGAGGTTTTATAATGAGTCATCAGATTCTGACAGTGACAGCAATGATGATTTCTTCATTGGCAAAGTAAAAAAAAAGAAAAAAGTAGCAGCAGTTAATAATTTTTCTTCAACAAAAGAGAAGGATAGTCTTCAGAAAAACACAATGAAGACAGAAAAGAGCACAGTGCCTGGGACAGTGCAAGATTTGATCATGGAAGGGAGAAAGCCACTTGCAAAAGAAAGCAAGCTGGAATCAGTGTTATGCTGTTCTTTGTCTACCACCAACCAGAACTCTCAGAACAGAGGAAGGTAAACCTTTTCCCCATATTATGTTCTCCATTCCCTCCATCCTTCACAGTAATGGTAATGGTTGTGATTTTTAGTAGCCCTTATTAATCAAAGAGAATTTCAGCCCACTAAACCTTAGAACATTTTCACAGAAACTAATCACCAGCCTTCTTAAGCTTCCTTGACAGTATATATTTTTATATTCATGGTAGCACTGATGTATGCATAGGATTCCGAACTAGATCTACACCCAAATTCAATCACTTCTGAATACTTCTTTTTCTACTTCTTTATTAGCATGGGGGGAGCAATATTGAAGAGGCTTGCATGTTATGTTTGAAAAGTTATGGCATGAGTGTTTTGGTGCTGATGATTTGTTTGTGTTTGTAACCTTACAGGTTTCTGAAAAAATCTTAATTTCTCTTTTTGTTTTTAGAAATACTAAAGACCCGCCTCTCAAAAATGAAAGAACAGGTATGTATTTCTTAACCTGGTAAAATTATTAGAGAAAAAAACATTTTGAAATTCTGTTGTTTCTGCAGTCTATTCATGATGGGCTGTACTTTGTTTCTTTTCAATTTTGTGGCACATATTTCAGCATTTGTTGTTAAAGTGGTCAAACCATTACACTTTCATTTTAATCTGTGGATATTGTCTGCTATTTTCAATTTTTTCATATTAGAAGTTCTTAAAATAAAGTTGACACAGGAAAGTGCTTTTCTGTCTGTCAAGCAGTTAGTGTTACTCGTACACAGGTAAAGGTACCAGATAGTTATATGTAACTAGTAGATGGTTATATGTAACCATTGGAATTCTTTGGATGGAGGATATCATTTGAGTCATATTGAGCTATATTGTGTAACACTCACTGGTTTATTGTGAAGAAAAATGTTTAGACTGTGCTTAATACTTGTCCACGCAAATTTTGAGTGTGGTCAGTATTAATGAATCTTAACTATCTGCAATCTACCAAGTGGCAGTTTACTGGGCTGCAAGATGAAGAAATCTTGCTGTGAATATTCAAATGGCTGTGTTCCCCATGGCTCATTATGAAATTTTTGAAAATATCTGCAATCCCAAGATACTTTGCATACTTCTGTGAAGGTTCATTGTGAAGGTAATGCTTTGTTTTGTACTTGCACAGGTTTTCTTAAAAATGAAACAAAGCTGAAGAAGAAACCACTTGCAAAACCTTCAGAGGGTATTAAAAGCAACAATAAGAAAGCATGTTTGGAGCAGCCTCTTCATCCTTCATGGGAAGCAAGCAGGAGACGCAGAGAGCAAATGTCTCAAATTACAGCATTCCAGGGGAAAAAGATTAAATTCGATGACTAGACTATACATAAATGGAGGTTCAAAAAAAATTGTTTTTGCAGCTGCTGTTTGAACATCTTCGTTATACTGTCCATATCCTTTGCATCCTACAAAAATTGCAACTGCTGTTATTTGCCATCTGTAGTGGTTTTTGTTCACATCTTTTAACCTTTTGTGAGGTAAGAATTAGAGGTAGGGAAAGCAGGCGCAAACCTTAGAGAATATAAAGAGGTTTATTACTAACGGGATTAAAAGTAAAAAGAAATAATAAGAAATTAAAGCAAAACCCCCCTTTTTTCTCCCTCCAGTACCTCCCACATTATCTAATTTGCACAAAGGATAACAACATATGATCTTGGTCAGATGCAGTCTTAAAAGTCTCTTTCATATTTGAGGGAAAAGAGGTCTTTTTCTGCTTTCCATGGCGTCCAAACTGCTACCAGCAACAAAATCCCGCCCGGAGAAAGATACTCTGCTGCTGTACAACATCTCTCCCTTTCCCTAACATTGCGGTCTTTTCAGGAGCCACACATGGGGTATTTTCTTTTTAAGGGTAAGCAATTTCCAGCCTGAAAAGCAACAGCTTCATAAGAATTTTTTTAAAGTCTTTTACAACTCTAGGTGGCCTGGCGTGGCCACATCTCTTCTTCTGCAGGCTGCACATAGAAATTTCTTCCCCCCCATGTCTTAGAGAGATACAGAACAGTCTGTGAAATTACAGTCTCTACCACAGCATGCAAGAAATCATTTTAAGCT
>VXBT01010868.1:20442-34672 GCA_013400235.1 Oriolus oriolus
TTGGGCTGAGCCGTTGAACTGCCCCGCACCTGGGGCCTCGCGGCTCCGGCCCCGCCCCCCGGGCCCACCTTAGAGGTACAGGTACTTTGGGCACTGAGCAGATGGGTACGGAATAAAGGAGCCTCATAACATCACCCCAGGACGCCTGTCATTAGGTGAAAAAATCCACAGTGCGGAACGTGGGTGAATGGTTACTGGATTAAAAGTATAAATGTATTAGTTGGCATTTGTTAGTTGTACAGTTTGAGGTATAAATGACCTTGTTGGCCAGGACTAACATTTGCCTGCCTTTTCTGCCCTGTTAACTTAGCAGGCACATTCCATGCAGCGGTGCTGCTGATAAGAACTAATAAACACTAAGTCCGAAAGTAAAACCTCGCTTCTCTTACTTTTTAATTCAAACTCTGAATAAAAGAACTCACGACTAATAAGAGAAAGATATCAGGAGACCAGAAACCCGCAGTTTCGAACATTTTCTCTTCATTGTAACAACACAACAGTTTCAGCATATATGTGATTTTAACTTAACTCATATCTGTATCACTGTTTAGACAGAGGCCTCTCACAAAGTACTACCAATTTGTTTTTATAGTGATGGGGAAAGTTATTTCATTCTGTGATGATTACATTTTTAAATGTTGAGAACCATGCTTTTCAGTTCGGTACCATACCATAGAAGAAATGTCTTTAATCAGGTACATACTGTCAGATACTACTGCGCTGCTTCAGGTGTGCGAATTTTTCACTTCAGACTTACCAACAAAACAATCTCAGATTTTTCAATATCTTTTAAGACAGTCATCACTAGTTTAAATGTGATTTTTTTTTTTTTAAGAGCGAACAGGCGTATTATTGATGAGACCAGTTTGAAGGCTTCCAAACAGGCATAAATATTCCTTTAATGGGTTTTTATGGAATGATTAGATTAGGAAAAATAGGGCTTGAATGAAAATTCAGTTGCAGCAATACTTTCTTAAGCAGAAGTGTTGAGCTCTTTGTGAATATAGACTGGTGGTAGATCATTTTGTGATACTAGACAGGTGATCTAATGTGAAAATGAGATAGCAGAATGGGGGTAGAGGGTACTTGGGAACTGGAAGATGTTTGATTTTCAATAAATTGGAATATACTTTCTTCAATTATCATATGCAATTTTTACTGCATTTTTGTATATGCACAGATTCTGATCATACCCGGTTCTGTGCTCTAGGAGTAGCATTTGAAGAAGTTCTCAGTTTGAAGCTCTTAGCTCTAATAAGTAGTAGGACAGGAAATACTTTGTTAAATAGAGAAACATTACACAGAGTGGGTTATATCTGAAATAATTCTAAGTTTATTTTATGAATTTTAAAAGATATTACATTGATTTTGTCTCCATTTACGTGAAACCAAGAGTGCCATTAGTTGATATTTAAGTGTTTGACAGCTTCTAACTAGAACAAGTCTCCAGACTTTTTAACCATGCTCTTCCGTATTAGTCCCTCAGTGAAGGGACAAGAGATGCTTCACAACTCAGACTGTTTCATCAGTTTAACATACAGATTGAAGAGGCAGCAGGACACTGACTTGTACTTGGAGAATGTAAATAACAGGATAAAAGAATGTTTGGAGTAATTGCATGTTTAATCTGTTAGTCAATTTTCTAGAGTACATAGACTTTCTACCCTGTACTTCTCAAATGTTCTTTCCATGAAAGCATAGTTTTTGGAGCAGAAATTCTGAAAGTGCTTTTTAAGTTCCTGTTTTTACCAAGGCAGATATGGTAAGGAAATCATGTGTCCAGATGAACCATATGCCTCGTCCTATTAAGCCTTTTCATGTAAATCCTTTGTGTGGTATGAGGGGTAATTTATCATGCCTTGAAATTTTTTCTTTCTTGTTGCTACCTTGTTGTGACATTTTTCCTGAGACCACGTCAGCATGACACAATCTTCCTCATTTTCATATAGACATAACCACCTTAACTGAAGCCTTCTCACTGGGAGATGGATCTGGCCTGTGTAGTAAGTGTAATACTTTGACAAGTAGAACGCTTGAAACATTTTATTCAAGTCATTTTCACATAAACTTGCAACCATAATACGGGCATGTAACACAAGAATATGAAAGTGCAATGAAGAATACAAAGCTAGTGCCTGAATATTATAAATTAGAGCTCTTCAGATAAAGATGCAAAGTTACTGAAATTAAGACTCTTCCAAGAAAAGTGAAGGAAATAATGAAAAATCTTCAAGAAAGTTGCAAAAACAAGTGGCATTTCACGGTATTTGTAGCATTTAGTTGCATAATAAAAACCTCCCAATTACATACTCTTTGGTTTTAGTTCAAGTTAAAATCTTTCAGCACCTTTTAGGATTTGGAGAAAATGAAAATGCCTTTTTGGCATAAATGTGAGACACAGGATAAACCACCTTTCAATGTCTCATGTATGAAAACCACCCTGCTGGTTTTGAATGAGCACACTGCAAACAATGCATGAATGACAACAGGAAAGTACATTTGATATGTACACTCATTCTGGAGCAGAGAAAAAAATGAGTAGACTTCTACTAACACAAAAACATCATCTACACAATATTTTGGTTCCATTGGTGACCAATCTGTTATTTTTGTTACACTTTTGTCTAGAAATACACAAATATCCAATGTATTTCAGGATTAAAAAAAAATATATATATAACAAACCCTTCTTCTAATGAGCCTGACATACATTATGTTCCTTATGTGCAGTTCTTATGTTAAGATTTGAAATGTGGGAGGTCATTGTTTCACATTTTTACAATCTGGCTTTTCAGGAGAAATTTGAGACTGCAAGACAGCAAATTCATAGAAATCTCACAAAATTTAAATCTGGTTTCTCTCCCACTGAGACCAATGTCAATATGCCTTTCAAAGATAATGGGAATAAATAAGCCCAATGGTAAAATGGAATCCAAATATAATTTGCTGTAAAAATAAAAGCTTTTACCAAAACAGATTTTTTAAATGTTTTTGAACAAAAATGCACATTAATCCCAAAAACATATTCCAGTATGCAAAAAGTAAGGTGTCAAATCTGCAGAGCCAAGATACTAAAAATACTGGTTGGTGCTCCCCTATTTGAACTACTTCTACACATGCTATATAATAAACTCTTCTACTGCGTTGTGATTTACTATAGTTAGATAGGGTTAAAGTCACATTCCTTCATTTTTTTTAATCCTAAAATCCCTTGTTTTTCTGTTCATGTCTTCAGCAATTTTTGTGCTGTTGTACATCAATGTCATGTTGCTTAACACACATTTCAAAACAAATACAATATTTTGCTACGGAAAAAAAAGCTACATTTTCGTAGCTCCAATATCCCCAATATTCAAAGTTACAGCATTCAACACCTTTCCAAATGAGGCCATTCCCACTTGTTCCACCTACAGAGGAGCTCAAGGCCCTCTGGCTCTTTTCTGACTGCAGTGGAGTTCTGCAAGTAGTTTGGGCACAGACGTGTGAGCAGGTGAGTGTGTCATGGGCAAGGGGTGCCCCCCTTCCTGCGGCTGCTCCATCTCCAGTTAGTGCTCTCATATCCCACATTCAGCATCAGGCACAATGAGGTACGAGCACACCACCTCTTCCCAGGAAGCAGCCCGTGCCCACAGCCTAGCTTCCGTTCAGTAGCTTTTGTGTCCATTGCCCAAGCTGCTCTCAGGACTTTGACCCCAGTTTTGACTTAAGTCTATAGAAAGGTGAATGCGCTTGCTGCATTCAATCCCTTAACGCCTCTTAAACTTAAAAACTCTTTGGGCTGAGATTTCAGAAGCCTAGACTTTAAACAGGCCCTCATTTTTGCAGACACATGTAACACATGGTTTTCTAATACATCGAGTTTCCAAATTTTGCTTCCGTTCATTGCCCATACTGGTTACTGATTGCTGAAATGGATCTCGCAGCAAACAGAAAGGGACCTGCAGGCATAAATTATATTATTTTGCACCCTCTCCCACTGGTGGGTAGTAATCACCAGGTTGCTGGTTCTCAGGTTCACTTTAAGTTCTAGTTGTGCAAATTTGTAACCAAGTTATGATTAAGGTGGAAATAAATAAATGTACTAAAGAACAGCTGATCATTGAAGGATATTATGGTAATTCATCAAACTTCCAAATTAAATCCATAGGGTTCTAATGCAGAAAATATTTCCAAATACTGCTTGAAGTATTCTCCATAGTGATAATAAAACTTCTCCATACTCCTCAATTTTTCATTTTTAACTATATTGAATAGCACATTTTTTTAATATATTGAACTTCAAATGTTTCATTAAGTGTTTTGAACTGGGATCAAATTTAACAAATACCAATCAATATTTCTAGGTCCCATTGTTCCAAAAGTAGATTCTTCATTTTACATGATCAGACATCTTCTGAAAAAACGCCAGATCCCCTTGTGATATGTCATTTCACAGTTTAAAACAAAAATCACAGCTACTGTAGCTTACAGCAGGGTGCACTGCAAAAGCAAAATAATTTGGGGATGGGAGGAGTAGTATACCCAGCACCAGTTAAGCAGTTCAGCAAAAACATTAATTTGGGCTTGAAGTTTTTCCCCTTAATGATGTTGCATTTGGTTCCTAAACAGCCTGAAGTAGGATGTTAAATACACTGACTTCTTCTCTTCCTCTCTATATAGTATATTTTCAACTTTGTTATTTTGAATACTGAGATATACATTTTAAAATCAACTACAGTACTTAAGGGTGGAAGCAGGTAGTAGGTTTTCTTCACGCTAAAAATACTTTGTCAGAGATTCTTACCTACTTCTGTTTGTGGTGCCACCTGAGTTAATTGCCTGTATTATTTTGATGGTTAACATGTTCAAGTTGGATGCTTTTCCCAGATGACCACATCAGGGACTCTTCATCATCTCCAAGAGCCCATTTCTTGACAGGTATTTTTTTATCCACATTAAGTTTGCAGAAGTCTTTTAAAAACCCCACCTTGAAAAATTTCTTGAACATATAAAGGTGGGTAAGCTTTTTAATTCATTTTCACAGATGAAAGGTGTGTTTCAAAACCCCATCTGTTCTTCACTTAAGAAAATGGGAAAATTTCTAAAGTATTAAAAATGTAAACATAACTTCTTGCAGGGGTATAACTGATATATACAATATATATGTATTTCTCTGCTATATGTTAATATTAATTGAAAACTGAACATACTTCTCTCTTTCATATCAATGTGTCCTAGCAAGAATTTGTAATGGTACTGTATCATCACTCTTAATCTGTTTTTCATTTTTGTATTTTCTGAGATAGCTGACATTAGTACTTTCTCTTGCATTTTATTTAATTCATTTTGCATATGTTTTTTTCTACCTTTTAAAATATGTTCAACTCATTCACCAGTAATATTCCCACTGAAGTCTATTGTCACTTAAACTCCAAATTTGAAGGAGCTAAGAAATGGTCCCATGTTTTTATGAAATAGTTAGATTTTCAAAATTTAAAATATCTCTGCACGAAGCACCAGTTTCACACATTTCAACAGCAATACAAGTAATGCCAATTTAAATTCTTGAAATCCAGTTAAGTTTTGGTTGAGAAGCAGCTGAAGTGCTTCAAAGTCACATAAGGTGTGTGGGTGTATCTGTGTATGTTCTGCAGTTTTGTTTCTATAGTGTTTGCATCCTAGTGAAGTTTGTATAATGATACTTCAGTTCGAAACATTTGGCACCATCTCATCCATATCTCGCGTCTTTCTCAGTACCTGTTGAAAGAAGAGAAATAATTTTATGCAGATGAGCAAGCATGCACAGGAAGAGGAACTGCTAAATACCCACTTGTCAGCTTGAATGCACAAGCCAGCAAATGGTGACGGGCATGAGTATGTGTGCGGGAGACAGAGACATACAAAGTATGGTGTACATATATACCTATACATAGGGTGCTAGCCTGGACAAAAGGAGGCTGAGGGGAGATCTCATCACTCCCTACAACTCCCTGAGAGGAGGCGGTGGTGAGGTGTGGGTCGGTGTCTTCTCCCACATAACCAGTGAGACAGGACGAGAGGAAGTTGCCTCAAGTTGCATCAGAGTGGTTCAGATGGGAGATCAGGGGAATCTTTTTCACATGAAGGATTGTAAAGCATTAGAGCAGAATACCCAGGCAAGTGGTGGGGTCACTATCCCTGGAAATGTTCAGAAGCTGTGTGAATATGGCACTTGAGAACATGGTTTAATGGTGAGTATGGCGGTGATCTGAGGTTGATGGCTGGACTTCACGATCTAAAAGGTCTTTTCCAACCTTAACTCTTCTATTAGTCTGCACACTCAGTAACATTTTCGTAGGCAAGATGGGGAGACTAGAAGTTAAAAGCATGAAACATAAGTTTGCCTCATTAACTACTGATTTCCTAATGCAAAGTGAGGAATGAATATTTTAAAGGCTACTTAAGCAAGTCACATTAATTCAGTGTATTTGTTTCACTGACACTGTTACATAAGACTACACTGGTCATCTGTTTTACTTTTCATTTACTGCTCTGGAATTTATTTCATATGAACCTCTATACAATGTTAATATTCATTCTTTATGCAATTCAAATGAAGTCTCTTGATAAATATTTTATACGACTAACACAGTGTTCTGACAACCGCTTACCTCTGTGTTACAGGAGACTGCTTTCTGTGTGTTTCACAGATAGTAAGGTACAGTAGATCTACCGTGAGGACATTTATTAAATGAATTTGCCTTTTTAGACGAAAAACGTAAAAAAAGCATAATTTTGGCATTGTTTAAACTTAACTAAACTGTAAATGGAGTGTGTGTGAAAGAACTGTTTCAGGAAGGGTGGCTGCTGTGTAAGCAGCAGCAGCAGCAAAGTAACATACATGTGTGGGATTTTGCAGAATGTCTTAAGAGCACTGCAGCTGCTCAGTTCTGTGTGGATGCTATAAAAGGGTACTGAATGATCCTAGAAAGGTCCCAGTACAAGTACAAAGAAGGTGTGTGAGCCAGAAGTTGTTATCTAGCAGACCAGACAGGAGCAGCAGTTTTGAAAGTGTTATATATTCCAATGGCACAAGTGCAAGAGCAAAATTCCCACAAGTTTTAAAATTCCTGAAACCCATGAAACAAAATACTAACAGTGGGGCACAGTGACACAAAAACCCAGGGAGGCACTTACGGTGAAATTGTACAGCCAGAGGCATAGGCGTGGTGGCCCGTGTAGCGGATGTCGCAGCGGACGATGTTGTTGGAGTAATCGGATTCAGGCACCAGGTAGCTGGGGTTCACACTCACCTGGAGGGGAGAAAGCACAGTGCTGTCTACTGCCAGGTTTCAGTTGGTAACTTACATGCAAAAGCATGTATGCAAATGATTTGCTTCTTTGAAAGCAAAAAAATAAAACCCCAAAACCCCCCAAACCTCCCCATTCCTAATCCACTTACCTTCAGAATGTAATTTCCAGGTTGTACATCAGTAATATCAATCCACTGGCAGTCTATGTCAGCATTGTAAGTGTCGTAGCAGCCAGGACTCAGACCCTTAAGAATGAAGTTAAGATGGGTGTAAAAAAAATTAATCTTTAGGAACAGTGACATTCTAGACATTAGGGATGCTCAGACTGAAGTTCACTTAACCATCACAGTTCACTTAGAAAATTAACTTAGAAAATGAGTCCTATTTTTAGTTGGCATTTCATTTGTGTGTCTAAGCTAGAACACTTAAGTCTAAAGTACCCCTTTTATAGACTGCTGTTTATTAGTACTGGATTAGAAACACCTATAATATTGACAGTTGTTCATGTGTGAGATACCTGTATTTTCTTATAATCACTTGTTACAGTACTCCTTTTATGTAAAAACTGTTGATGTTATTATTTCCTGTTCTTTACATGATCAGGATAAAATAAAAATTGACCAGAGACTGGAGGTAAGTATCTGTAAATGTTGAGTGAATAGCTTCTGAGGTCCTTGAGTACAGACAGACTTGATCACCACATTGGAACCTCTCTCTACCCTTTGAAATGATGCAACTTTTTGCTGTGGATGTACTCTGCCCAAGTGCCATCTTTGAATAGTAGGTACAAGGGCCATTTTCACACTGAGCTTTGCATGGAAATGGTGTCTCTTCAGGCAAATAGTGACACAAGAACCTGAGGGAACTGAAAATGCAGCCTTTATTCTAGCTGCATCTTTCTGAAAAATTCTTTGTTGTTAAGAACATTAGTAAGAAGCCCCACATATGAATGTATTGGTGGTTCAAATCTGGTGTCTTTAGCTGTGGCCATTACAGATTGCTCTAGGCAGAACTGATCTGTTCTGGCAACACGCAGAATACAGAAAACCCAAGTCCTGCAGGAATTCCCTCTTGACCCAGCCGGTGATCAGCTCAGACTCTTGCATGTATGTGCCAAGTCTGAGGCTGGAGGAAAGTTTTACAGTCCAATTACAAACCCCTGAAATATGGGCTTCCAGTGGAAATGCTGACACAGCCATGATTCTAGTGACACAAATACTCCATCTGTAAAATATGTATGTTGCTTAGTTAGATGTCATAGTCTACAGAAGAAGAAAAGGTATTTATAAAACCTCTTCAAAGCCTTTATGTATTGCAGATCATTCATTATAGTTAAAATTCAAATGTGGACACGTCAGCCAGTGAAACATAGCTGTCATTTCTCTGTGACAGAATGACTACCTTCTAGATTAAAAGCTTCAGAGTAAGGGATAAAGTTTATGTGTAAGTACGGCCACACTGAGTTAAACCACAGATCCATCCAAGCTCAGTGTCATGTCTCTGACAGTGGTCAGCAGCAGATGCTTGACAAGAAAAGAACATAAGGAATGGGATGCGTATTGTCAGGCCAATTCCTTCCACCAGGCATTTAACTGTATTTAAGGCATGGGGTACCATCAGATTTTTGTGTCTAAGAAACTCCGTTACTTTGTCTAAATTTTTCTTGAGCCCATGGAGATTTTTGATCTCTGCAACATCCAATGGCAAGGAATTTAAAACCTCATTCATGTGTCCGAAGAGCACTCCTCTTGGTTTTAAAGCTGTTGCCTGAGAGGTCTTAAGTTCTTACATTGTCAGAAACATCAACCATTGTCAGTAAATATCAACAATTTCCTCTTTCAATCCACAATCACTCAAGTTTTGGTCTTATTTCTGGTTTTCCAAATGGAATAGTCTGTGGAATCTCTTAGCCATACTACACTGCTGATCATCCTTGTTCTGCTGGGGCTGGCTGGTTTGGATGTTTTAAGCTTTTCTTTAGCAGTTCTGAGAGGCGGTGATGCAATATTCAAGACAGGAGTCTTCCATGGATTTGTCTATCATAATGGTGTGTTCCATTTCCCACGTTCCCCTAATAAGCCCTGGGACCTGGCTTTACGTTTGCAGGCGGCCCATCATAATGCCCGCAGAGCTGCCATTCCCTTTCACAGCCTCCTCTTGTACAGGCACAGAACAGTGCTCTGAGTTTTCTGTGCCAGACTGCCAGCCAGCAGCTGCAGGTATTGATGGAATCCAGCACCTTACAGCTTCAGACACCAAGCAAGGGAGGAAATATCAGCTATGAACTCTGCGGCCAGCCAAGGACATCAGTGAGCAGTCTCAGAGAGATGAACATTGGGAACAGCTTCTTTGCAGGCTTTCTTGAGTGCCCCTTAGCAAGCCTGGCCAGCCCTACAGCCACAAGAACTTGTGGTGTGTTTTAATATAGTTCAGCTACCAGTGGTGCTACACTAGTGACTGTCACGGCACTTCGATAAGAAACACACGGTTAGCAGCACGTGGGTGAATTATCAGTCTCCAGGTTAGTATCCTGGTCTCCATAATGGGGAATTCCAGAAGCTAGTTGGGGCATCAGCTAATTTAGGGCATCATATGATTGGCAGTAAAGTTATCCAAATACAAACTGGGGGGGGTGGTGTGAAAGACATGTGGTTGTCTCCAAAGTAGCTCCTACCTGCGTGTGTGCTGTACATGCATAGCGCCGGTAATATCCATAATCACAGGAAGTATCTTCAAGGCAGAAACTTGCTTTGTGTCCTTCAGCAACTTTCCTGTGTGAGCTCGCATCCAACAAGTCATAGTGGCTGAATTCATCCATGCTGTGATAATGTCTGTTAAACCATAGATACATTATTGGAGATGGATCAGGTCTTACCAACATTTTAAAATATTCCTATTTGATCTACATCCTGGCCAAATTTAAATTTAAATTTAAATTTGGCCAAATTTTATTTATTACCCAAAAGCTGTGTGTTAGTATACTTTCCTACTACTGACCACTCAATTATTTTCATTACTCTAATTTTCAAGTACTACATGTCATCTTCTATAAATAAATAATAGATTTTAATTTGTTGTGGGAAAGATTCCATAGCAGCACTGTTTTCCCAAAATTTCCTGTTTCAGCTCTTTTCCAGTAACAATAGCAAGTATTAAGTACTTCATATTTGAATTGAACATCTTATAAGTGCCTTTAGCCAGAGTTTTGCTAGGAATGCTTACCTTACATACCATAGATTCCATGGAAGTTTGCTACTTGCTAGCAAAACTCCAACAATTTGGTTTCACATTTCCGTGGCCCTCAGACAATGTAACACATCCATAACATTGGTGAAGACAAAATCTGCATGAAGAAATCAGCTACTGTGTACTGGAAATGCAGATTTCATTCAATGTCAACTATTTTTGCAGTCGGTGCTTAATGCTGTCTCTGTCTCAAAAGTGTGTATGCTTTTGATTTGGGCAAAATGATGCATTTTTCTTGCTTTCACACAAAGTGAGTTCTAGCTCTTACTGTGGAGTTTAACACCTCATATTCTTGTGATTTCACTTTTCCCAAACATATGGGAAACCAAACTTGTCTCTTCTACCGGCACGTCTTTGCAGCACTTGGCTGCTGTTACTTTTGAATGCTTTCAGCTCAGAAGGTGTATGAAAAAGGTCTAATTAAACATAATTCAAATGTGTTGGTAAAACAAAGCAGCACAGGAGCCTCACAAGCAGGCACATCCAGAACACTAAAACTGGGCCACAGATGATGATGACTAACACTGAGGTCTGATGGCTAGCCAAAGTAATTGGCAGTCAGAGCTCATTTCCAAATGAGTTTGTTTCACTGTTATGGAAATGATCACGAGAGATGCATTTTTTTGTAGGCAATGCATTTTGTGTCCAAGAACTGAATCAACATCAGAGAAACTTTGCATCTGGACAGTGATAGCTGGGCTGTCGTGGCAGAGTAAGAAACTGTTTTTCTACAAATGGAAGATTTCAACTGCTCTCTACCCATTTCATCCATTTATCAACTTTGTAAGCATGAGGGCTGGGGGATTTTTTGTTATTGGTGAAGATTTTTTTCAGGGATGGAGGTTAACTTAAGAGTTTGTGGAGGCTATTTTGTTAGGTCTGATTTAGTTTTAGCTTTTTGATCCTTGCAAGGTTTATAAACCGAAAATATGAGTCTTTTTTGAAAGAATTTGTTCTAATGATACTGATTTTTCATTCAGTGCCTAAAGCCTCTGAACCTAGACAGAAATATTCCATTGGTTCAGAGGCCTTCAGATCAAGCCCACACTGCAAACCGTTTTTTAAAAAGAATAGTATTAGGTTATCATTTATGTACCTGTAGCAGCAGAGTTGTATTTTAAGTAAGTGGAAGTAAGTATTCTGAGTAATTAGTTCTGGTACTTTACAACTGATCCTGCTGAGAAGTAGCAAAAATTGGAAAAAAACCTGCAAACTCTTGCATGTGAGTTTTCTGAAAAGGTACAAGTTTGCAGTGTTACCTGCTTCCAAAATGTTGAAAATGTTCTACTACATTTCCCTTGCAGTGTTTCCAGCAATTATACTTTTCTAGAGCAATGCTGCTATGTCAAAATATCATCATATGATAAGAATATTATTGATAATGGGATCAATCAGTAGCTTTCCTTTTCCATATTGATCAGACCATTCCTTGTGAAGAACTAACTCATGAAATTCAGCTCAAGATGTATGGGTCACTGTTTAAAATGATGTGTTGTTATAGAGAACATGCTAGTAAATGAACGTTTTAGGGTTTCTATTTATTTTAACACAGTTGAGACTTTTATTTACTGATTACACTTAAATGTAAGTGGACTATATGTGAAATGAAAGGAGGAAGTGCTACTGTCAAATCTCATTTCAGACTTGTATTTATATTTAAGTTATATATTGTAAGAGTTTCATATATATAGATAAGCTTTGTATCCATCTTGGTTGCATGTGTCTGTATAAAGAGTAATTACCACTATATAAAACTAATCAGACAGTAAAATGCTAAAGTTTCCCCACGGTTTCTCTCTGCTTCACTATAGTTTCAGAAATGTCTCCTTATAAGTGACAATTTGTTAGTGGAAAAGCATAATCAGAAGGTGACCGCTTCACTCACTGGTGACAGCTGTGCCACTCCCACGAATAACGGGGTCTGCTGGGCAGAAAATCCGATGTGCCTTGGTTTTTCACTCTTTGGGGGAATCTCAGGAGCACCCGATTGTCATAGTCTCTAACATCTGCTCGATAAGCTGAACTGCAATGATGCAAAACAAGGAAAAACAAGAAAAAAGCCATAAGTATATGCAAGAAATACTTTGAAAAACGCTTTATATTGTCTCAGAAGTAACACAGCAGAGATCATTTCGGGCCCCAATCTCCTCATGCACTGGAGATTCACACAGGAATTCCATATGGTGTGGAAATGCCTCATGTCGGACCAAGATCTGAGTAAGAGTCAGATCTGGTTTTAATTTTATAAACGGAAGTTCGACCACTGACTGACTCCGTCTATGAAGAAGATCACTGCTTAGCTGTAAAATTACTCTGGTACCAAAAAACACAATTCCATTAGCTGCTGTTAACCAAAATGACTCCCTGTGTATGCATGATCACACAACAGATGTTTGATTCTGTTGTAAAAAAAATAATAATAATATGTATATGAATCAGGCTGTGTTTTCCTGTTCTGCATAGCTATTGTCTACAGTCTTTTAAGTACTGGAGTATTTTAATCAACTCATAGCCAGCAAGAACACTTCAATGAGTCTTCACTATGAAGCTAGCATAAAAAATGCTGCTTCTTATGTCATGTTTTCTTTTTTCTGCAGGTGAAGAGCAAGCATGGCCCTGGAAACAGTCTAACATAAATTAATGATGCTGGTAAATAAATAAATCTGTTTTGCATGATAAGGTATCAAGCAAGTTAAAATGGTTAAAAACAGCCATGTTGATTTCTTTCCAAACAAAACAGGAAAAACCCCTCCTTGCCAACTGGACAAGACCTAACTTCATAACAAAGCCGTTATTTCAACCCCTTAAGAGACTCTGAAACACTTTTCAGAGAGATTTCAGTTTTAGGAGACATTACAAGGCATAGGCCCAGAAACAATTAGCTTATTATAATCTTAATAGTAAATTGTGCTGGTTAAGAACAGGGTTTTTGTTGTTTAGTCTTTTTTTTGTTGGTTTGGGTTTTTTTTAATGAAGTAGCATATGGTCTTGTGAGAGTAGAGGAGGGAGATGAAAATCAACAGATTGAAGTGGTTTTCTAGGTGCCTCCATTTCATAAATTTCAGAAATGTTCAAGTGAGCCTGACAATAGAAACATGTAATACAATTTTTCACAACATGTAGGTTCTTCAGGGGATCTGTAGCTTGTCTCTCTAACATGGCAGTATTGCTTTCTGATTTGCACACTCCACCATCTGCCACAAACTTGGAAGAAGGTTGCAGTGGGCTGTGTTTCCTTGTGCCCTCCAGCCTCACCCTTCCCCATCCTTCACCGTGTTCACAGGTGGAAACAAGAGCACAGCAACCCACAGAGAACGGGAAAAAGCTTGGGACGATGCCTACCTTGCCAAGCAGTTCTCCTCGGCAGCACATCTCAAGTTATACATAGACATCCTCTGTACATATGTGGACGCCTGGATGTAATAGGGATCCGGGACTAAGTCAGGGAGACCTGCAGTTCATCAAACCAACCACATCAAGATCAACCCAGGACACGTTTGCAAATATTTGGCTACCATCCCAATCGTTAGGAGCCGTCGTTTGGCTACGGACCCCTGCCCTCCGTTAACCTCGCATCCCCCCTTGCTCAGGCTTGTCCCAAACATCCCATCGCAAGCACGACGCCCTGACCCCTCGGTGGGCTTATCGGCAGCTCGCCCCTCTCCCAGACGCGGGGAGCGGGCTGCCCGCCGCCCGAGAGCCGGGCGAACGCT
>VXBT01010869.1:1647-11941 GCA_013400235.1 Oriolus oriolus
TCCCATCCCACCCCATCCCGTCCCACCTCCCGCTCTGTGCCAGTCCCTACGTGCCACCAGCGCGGTGACATTCCCGTCCTTTCCAGGCCTGGCCATCGACTACCCGGAGAGCAAACTCTACTGGATCAGCTCTGGCAACGGCACCATCAACAGGTGTGACCTGGACGGCGGCAACCTGGAGGTGATCGAGTCCGTGCGGAGCCAGCTGAGCAAGGCCACCGCCCTGGCCATCATGGGTGAGGGCTGACGCCTTTCCCTGCCTGCTGGCCCTTCCCGAGCTCTCAGCTGGGGCAGGAGGGTGTGGGGGGCACCGCCACATGCTCCTGCCTGCTCCCCGCAGGGGACAAGCTCTGGTGGGCTGACCAGGCCTCTGAGAGGATGGGCACCTGCAACAAGAAGGACGGCACGGAGGTGACGGTGCTGCGCAACAGCACCACGCTGGTGATGCACATGAAGGTGTACGACGAGAGCATCCAGCAAGGTCAGCGTGGGTTCCTGGGGCAGACACCCCGCGGGGCTGGGCGGCGGCTCGGCCGCTCTGTGGTGGCCATCCCTGACGGCCGGCCCAAGCCCGGCCCTTGTCCTCGTGCCAGGTCCGTGCTGGCTGGTGCGGGGCACCCACACCTCACGTGGGTGCTGCCCCGGCTGCCCCAGCCCTGGTGGGTGCACCCCACAGCCCCTCACCCCCTTCTCTCCGCCGCAGCCGGGACCAACCCCTGCAGCCAAAACAACGGGGACTGCTCTCAGCTCTGCCTCCCCACCTCGGAGACCTCACGCTCCTGCATGTGCACGGCGGGCTACAGCCTCAAGAGCGGGCAGCAGTCCTGTGAAGGTGTGTGCCCGTCCCCACCCCCTCCCTGAGCCACCCCTCGGAGCAGCGAGACCCTGCGGCCACCCCGGCCATGCCCGTGGTCACCCCAGCTGGTGACCCCTCACTCTGGCTGCTCCTCCCCGCTGCCCTGCATCCCACGTCACTGCAGGGGAGCGCTGGGGACCAGAGGGACACCGGGGGGCTCAGAGGGGCTGTGGGCTGAGGTGGCAGCAAGACCCTTGCATGGGCTGTCCCCGGTGAGCGTGGGGGCACTGCCCAGCCACCAAGGGCGTCACGGGAGGAGGGGAGGGGGACAGCACTGTGGGACCCCCCCGGGGAGAGGTGGGACCCTCGCTGTGGGCAGCGGGTTTGGCTCACTGGGAGCAGGGCCAGGCACAGCGCTCGCTCTGCAGATCCCCCGCGCCCCCGGGCACTGCCAGGGCCTCTCAAAGGCTGTTTGTGTGCAAAGTGTTCCGGGCGGTTTTGGGGGGGGTTGGCAGAGCTCTGCACCATCTGGGTCAGGGCAGGGGCTGAATAACAAGTGCTGCCCTGACCCAGATGCGCCGCGGAGCCTCTGCCAGCACCGGGTGGGGGTGGCGGGTGGTGGGAAGGGGCCTTGCTTGTGCCCCCCAGAGCAGGGCAGGACCCTGGAACGGGCTATGCCGGGGGGGTTGCAGCCCCCAGGGAGCTCTGTGCTGGGTCTGCAAAGCCCTGCCAGGCTCGTGCTCCTCCCCTGTCACGTTTTCCATGGTGGAAGGACAGGACAGACTGTGGGTTTTGGGATGTGTCTGACTGTCCCCGCGCCTGTGTCGCAGGTGTTGGCTCCTTCCTCCTGTACTCGGTGCACGAGGGGATCCGGGGCATTCCCCTGGACCCCAATGACAAGTCGGATGCTCTCGTGCCGGTGTCGGGGACCTCCCTGGCTGTGGGAATCGACTTCCACGCAGGTGATGTGGGGCTGGGAACCGGGACAGGGGGGCTGGGAACAGGACGGGGCACGGGGAGCACGAGGGGCCATCACCAGACCCACCTTCGGCAGCGCTTTGCCCTGAATCCTCAGCAGGATTTCAGGGCCCTGGGGTGCAGGTTTTTACCATTCTGGAGGGACCAGAGGTGGTCACTGACTCGTCCCCTCCTGCCTCCTTGTCCCTCTCAGAGAACGACACGATTTACTGGGTGGACATGGGCCTGAGCACCATCAGCCGAGCCAAGCGGGACCAGACGTGGCGCGAGGACGTGGTGACCAACGGCATTGGCCGCGTGGAGGGCATCGCCGTGGACTGGATCGCTGGTGGGATGGGGCTCTGGAGCTGGGGGCATTGGGGGCAGCAGGGCTTTTGTGGGGTTTCACCGTCCCCTCTTGCAGGAAACATCTACTGGACGGACCAGGGCTTCGATGTCATCGAGGTGGCCAGGCTGAACGGGTCCTTCCGCTACGTGGTCATCTCGCAGGGGCTGGACAAGCCACGGGCCATCACGGTCCATCCAGAGAAGGGGTGAGACACCGCCCCTGAGAGGGGCATCGCCTGCGGGGTGGGCACAGGGTGAGACTCCTGCAGCAGGGAAGGACTCGCAGGTCTCCTGCCACACCAAGGAGTCCAAACCCTGGGTTTAATCCTCCTTTCACTGACGGGCTGAACCCTCCGGGAGCCCCTTGGGACCTGGTGGGTGCCAGCACCTCAGAAAATCTGAGCGGAGCCTCCCCAGACTGGATCCAGCTTTGGGCAGAGCCCCAGGGAGAGGAGGAGAGGTGTTTGGGTCTGGGGAGGGGGGGAGACGCAGGGGATGCGATGCTGGGTCTGGGAGCGGGCAGGGTCTGGGCTGAGGCCCCGGCGTGGGGGGATGAGTGGGGTGGTGTCTGTGCTTTACTGCAATGGCCAGAGAGCCCCGGGATGCTGCTCCTGGTGACGTCCCTGTGGTGACATCCCTGTGGTGACATCCCTGTGGTGACACCCCTGCTGTCCCCTCAGATACCTGTTCTGGACGGAGTGGGGGCAGTACCCCCGCATCGAGCGCTCGCGCCTGGACGGCACCGAGCGGATGGTGCTGGTCAACGTCAGCATCAGTTGGCCCAACGGGATCTCCGTAGACTACGAGGTACAGTCAGCATCTGGTACCGGTCCCAAGGGTCCCTGTGGCCGTGTCCTGCTGCTGGTGGCGGCGTGGTTGCCACACCTTGGGGCTCCAGGAGGGCTGTCCAGGGTGGTCTGAGCCCCGGGGCATCCTGCCAGAGGTGCAGAGGGTGCTGCAGTGCTGTGCCCACGCTGACTGGGATGTTCTGCCATCCCCACAGGATGGGAAGCTGTACTGGTGCGACGCCCGGACGGACAAGATCGAACGGATCGACCTGGAGACGGGCGAGAACCGGGAGGTCGTCCTGTCCAGCAACAACATGGACATGTTCTCAGTGTCGGTCTTCGAGGAGTACATCTACTGGAGCGACAGGTGCGGAGCCGAGGGGGCTGGGGGCTGTGTGGAGGGTGGGGAGAGCCGGTGGGTGCTGTGGCGAGGTGGGGAAGGGTCCTGTGCCGGTCACTCGGTGGCTCCGTCCTCCTGCAGGACTCACGCCAATGGCTCCATCAAAAGAGGCAACAAGGACAACGCCACCGAGTCGGTGTCACTGCGGACCGGGATCGGCGTGCAGCTCAAGGACATCAAAGTCTTCAACCGGGCCCGGCAGAAGGGTAGGTGCGAGCGTGGGGGGCAGCTCCTCACGCGGGGAACGGGGATGGACACAAACGCATCACCGCGTCCCCGCCGCGCTCCGAGCCCATTCCTTCCTCCGGGAGTGCCGAGAGCGGCCGAGCGGGTGCATCCTGCCCAGTGCCTCCCCCAATCCTCCCTGTCCCCCCACCAGGCACCAACATCTGTGCCCAGAACAACGGGGGCTGCCAGCAGCTGTGCCTGTTCCGCGGCGGCGGGCAGAGGACGTGCGCCTGCGCCCACGGGATGCTGTCCGAGGACGGCGTGAGCTGCCGCGACTACGACGGGTACCTGCTCTACTCAGAGCGCACCATCCTCAAGAGCATCCACCTGTCGGACGAGAACAACCTCAACGCGCCCATCAAGCCCTTCGAGGACGCGGAGCACATGAAGAACGTCATCGCCCTGGCCTTCGATTACCGCTACGGCTCCAAGGGCAGCAACCGCATCTTCTACAGCGACATCCACTTCGGCAACATCCAGCAGATCAACGACGACGGCACGGGGCGCAAGACCATCGTGGAGAGTGAGTGGCACGGGGTTCTCCCCTCTGTGCCCTGCCCTCTTTCTCTCCGCCCCTACGTCCTCCTGCACCCCCTCCGTTCTTGCCCAACGTTTGGGTCCGTGGATGATGTGTTTTGTTGGAGGGGCAGTGGGTACAGGCTCAGCTGTGAGGTTTCTGAGGACCGTCTGGAAGCGGACACAGGCGCTGGGAGAAGCCTGCAGAGCTCGTTCTGGCACGGAGAGCGTGTCACGAGGCTCGGGCAGGCATGGCTCTGGAAACAGGCGCTGCAGCAAAGCTGGGATCGGCTCTGTGCTCGCCTCCCAGGCAGTGCCCTGAGCCCTGACCCTTGGGGTGCCGGCCCTGGCCTCACCTCCAGCCCTCACCTTGCGCTTGGTTGGGTTTATTGGCACCTGCAGCAGCTTCAAAGAGCTGCGGTTGCTTCTCCAGGAGCTCCCCGAGCCAGGGCCTTGGACGTGCTGCTAATGAGGGAATTCACAGCGGCGCTGGCTCGCGGTGCTTTATCCCTGGGAGGGCAGAGCGCGGCCCAGCTCTCACAGCTGCCTCATTAAACCCTTTGCTGAGCGTTAATCAGGAGGGAAGGATGGGTGCACGGTTCAAGCTCCCAGCTGGGAAGGGCTCCTTTGCCTCGTCACTTTGTGCCCCAGGGGCTCAGCTGTCCCCTGGCAGAGGGAAACTCTCCCCTTCCCAGCGCTGCTGCTGTGGACCCAGAGCAAGGTCTGGCTGGTGTGGAGCTTGAGAGCCGAATTCAAGTCCTTGGTGCGTTGTAGGAGTGCATCCCTCAGCCTTCCTGCAAGGGAGGGTGGTTCCAGCAGCGTTCTGCCCACAAGATTCCCAAGTCTCAGGGGTCTCCGCTCCCCCCTGAGCACAGCCCCCAGCCCCACCTGGCAGCCAAAGCCTCTGAGGGATTTTTGGGCTGTAATTAAAAGCAAAAACTTGAACATCGCAGCGTCAGGGTCAGCGCTGGCCATGCGGGGTGAGCACGGGGTCCGGGCTGGGTGTCACCCTTACCTGTCCCCCCAGATGTGGGCTCGGTGGAGGGGCTGGCGTACCACCGTGGCTGGGACACGCTGTACTGGACCAGCTACACCACGTCCACCATCACCCGGCACACGGTGGACCAGAGCCGGCTCGGGGCGTTCGAGAGGGAGACCGTGATCACCATGTCAGGGGACGACCACCCCCGCGCCTTCGTGCTGGACGAGTGCCAGAAGTGAGTGGCCACTGAGGGTCCAGCCAGCCCCACCAGGGATCCGCGTGGTCCCGGTGGACGTCGCTCCACTGGGGAGGAAGCTGCAGATCCCAGCACAGAGAGGGTTGGACCCCCAGGGAGGAAAGACCCCCCCTCCCCACAAATCCTTCCGCACCCCAAAGCGGCTCCAGACGCCCCGTCCAATCCCCATCCATGGGGTGCCACTGTCCCAGCAGCCTCATCCACCCTCTTCCCACTCTTTTTACGTGGGAACGATGTCCCATCCGTCCCCCAGCCTCGGGAAGCCCCTCAGCCGTGGAGGGATGGGCCGAGCTGGGGCTCCAAAGGCGTCGTGTGTCTGTCCCCTCCCAGCCTGATGTTCTGGACCAACTGGAACGAGCAGCACCCCAGCATCATGCGAGCCACCCTGTCCGGTGCCAACGTCCTCATCATCATCGACCAGGACATACGGACGCCCAACGGCTTGGCCATCGACCACAAGGCCGAGAAGATTTACTTCTCTGATGCCACCCTGGACAAGATCGAGCGCTGCGAATACGACGGCTCCCATCGCCACGTGAGTCTGAGCCCACTGAGACGGGGAGAAGGGTGTCCATGCTGGGGCTGGAGCATGGTCAGAGGGAAGCAGAGCTGTTCCTGGGGCTAGGGAGGTCAGGCATCCCACTGGGGTGGATACTCCGTGTTTGGGGCATCCCACAGCGGGTTCCTCCTGCTCCCGGTTTGCCTGTGTCCCTGAGAAGTGAGGACACGGCTTCGAGCTGCACCAGAGGAGGTTCAGGTTGGACATGAGAAGGAATTCCTTAATGGAAAGGGTTGTTAAGCATTGGAAGGGGCTGCCCAGGGAGGTGCTGGAGTCACCATCCCTAGAGGTGTCCAAGGAGCAGCTGGACCTGGCATGGAGTGCTCTGGAGGGGGTCGGTCACAGGTTGGACTTGATCTTGGAGATCTTTCCCAACCTCAAGGATTCTGTGAAGTGTCCAAGGCCGGGTTGGACGGGGCTTGGAGCAGCCCTGGAAGGGGCAGGGATGCGGGAACCGCGTGAGTTCCAAGATCCTCTCCAACCCAACCCATTCCACGACTGTGTGGCCGGCAGGTGATCCTGAAGTCGGAGCCCGTGCACCCCTTTGGCCTGGCCGTGTACGGCGATTACATCTTCTGGACGGACTGGGTGCGCCGGGCCGTGCAGCGCGCCAACAAATACGTGGGCACCGACATGAAGCTGCTGCGCGTGGACATCCCCCAGCAGCCCATGGGCATCATCGCCGTGGCCAACGACACCGACAGCTGTAAGGACTCCCTGCGGGCACTGTGGTGTCCCCTCCCTCTGCCCCTCACCCCGTCTGCAGGTCTGAGGAAGGGGGATCCATCCCACCACCTGTCCTGGAACTTCAGGAATCAATCCCACCACCTGTCCTGGAACTTCAGGACCCCATCCCACCATCTGTCCTGGTCCTTGGGGAATCCATCCCACCATCCTTCCTGGTCCTTTGGGAACCCATCCCACCATCCTTCCTGGTCCTTTGGGAACCCATCCCACCATCCTTCCTGGCCCTTTGGGAACCCATTCCACCATCCTTCATGGTCCTTGGGGAATCCATCCCACTATCCTTCATGGAACTTCAGGAATCCATCCCACCATCCTTCCTGGCCCTTTGGGAACCCATTTCTCTGTCCTTCATGGCCCTTTGGGAACCCATCCTATTGTCCTTCCTGGCCCTTTGGGTATCCATCCTACTTGTCCTTCCTGGCATTTTGGAAATCCATTTCTCTGTCCTTCCTGGCACTTCAGGAACCCATCCCACCATCCTTCATGGTCCTTTGGGAATCCATCCCACTGTCCTTCCTGGCCTTTTGGGAGCCCATCCCACCATCCTTTTGTGGCTCTTTGAGAATCCATCTCTCTGTCTGGGATTCCATTTCTCTGTCTTTCCTGGCCTTTTGGGAGCCCATCCCACCATCCTTCCTGGCACTTCAGGAATCCATCCCAGCGTCCTTCCTGGCTCTTTGGGAATCATCCCACTATCCCTTGTGGTGCTTTGGGAATCATCCCACTGTCCCTCGCAGTTATTTGGAAATCCATCCCACCACCCTTCCTGGCCCTTTGGGAATCATCCCACCATCCTTCCCAGCTTGTCGTTGCCCCCTCGGGACCCTCACACCAGCGTTGCCTGTCTCCAAGCCCCATGCAGGCTGAAGACAGAGAGGATTTGCCCCGTCCCTGCTCTTCCCAGGGCACCTCTTTGTAAAATCCGGGAAGACCGGGTGCCTCCAGCCCCCCACCCCCTCCATAGCCCCATGGGAAGAGCCTGGGGAGGGATCCCTACTTCTTGGCCCAGCAGGGAGGATGAGGAGCAAGGGCTGCTGGGTCCATCCCTGGTGTGACCGCTGTCCCTCTGTCCTAGGCGAGCTGTCCCCGTGCCGGGTGAACAACGGCGGCTGCCAGGACCTGTGCCTGCTCACCCCCAAGGGCCACGTCAACTGCTCCTGCCGCGGGGAGCGGGTCCTGCAGGAGGATTTCACCTGCAAAGGTGAGAGGGCCGGGAGGGGCTGAGGAAGGGAGGGGGGCGAGGCTGATCTTGGCCTGGCGGGGCTGACGTCGCCGTGCTCTACCCAGCCGTGAATTCCACCTGCAACGTGCACGACGAGTTCGAGTGCGGCAACGGCGACTGCATCGACTTCAGCCGCACCTGCGACGGCGTCGTGCACTGCAAGGACAAGTCGGACGAGAAGCAGTCCTACTGCAGTAAGGTTCCTCCTCTTGCTGCCTTGCTCACCCACACACGCACCCCGGCACCCCCAGACACCCTGCCCGAGCCGCCGGCTCCGCTCGGAGCGTCACGGAATGGTTTTGGGCTGGAAGGGACCAAATCTGGGGCTTCCCCTTCGAGGCAGCCGAGCACACGAGGCAGGTACCTCCACACAGCCGTGCAAGGTCTGTCCCTCGTTAATTAGCCTTAGAACCTCTTCAAATTTGCCATTAGAGCTTAGAGAGGATGGAGGCAAAAACTTAAAGGGGATGGAAGATGATGATTTAGGGTTCATGGCGGTCCAGCAAATCAGTCCTTTTCCCTGTGTTCAAGATCATGGAATCATGGAACTCTTTGGGTTGGGAGGGACCTTAAAGCTCATCCCATCCCACCCCCTGCCATGAGCAGGGACACCTTCCACTAGCCCAGGCTGCTCCAAGCCCCGTCCAGCCTGGCCTTGGGCACTGCCTGGGCTGCTCAGCAAAGGGAACCAGGGCTCCGGGGCGTCCTTGCATCCTTCAGCTGCTCACAGTCCCTCCTGCCCTCCCAGAGCTGCGCCCAGCTGGGCTTTAACGTCTCCTGGTGTTGGGGACGGGCTGGAGAGCAGAACACCTGGAGCTGAGCCAGGGGGGTCTGCAGCACCCTCCAACACGAGCCCTCACCCCTCTGCACGAGGGATCGGTTCCCTGATCCTGCTCTGTGGTTTCTTCCCCTGCTGAAGGGTCCCTCGAGGATCTGAGACCCTCGAGGGTGCCTGCTCTCCCTCTGCTCACCTCCTCCTCTTCCTCTTCCTCCTTCTCGCCGCCGGCAGGCAGCCGCAAGTGCAAGAAGGGGTACCTGCACTGCATGAACGGGCGCTGCGTCGCCAGCCGCTACTGGTGCAACGGCGTGGACGACTGCGGGGACAACTCGGACGAGGTGCCCTGCAACAGTGAGTGTCTGACTGGCGCCCGGCCAGCCCTGCCAGGCCTCCGTCAGCTGCCTGGGATGGGGACGGCGGCTTCAGGAGGGAGTTACCGTCAGCTTGACGGGAGCAGGGCAGAGCCGGGGCTTAGCGGAGAGTCAAGGTCAGGCTTGTGCTGCTTTGTGAAGCTCACGGAGCGATGGCTGAGGGGAAGAACTCCTGGGCGTGGGCACGCAGCACCCAGAGCCTCCCAACAAGAGGGGTTTGACACCCAGGAAGGGCATGGGGCTCAGTGTCATTGCTCCTCACGGCTCCCAAGCATCCCCAAAGGCAGCACCCCCTTAGGATGGGTCTGCTCGGTCCCAGACTGACAGGGGCGGTCGGGAGCTTGTCGGAGTTCTGTCCAGGCCTGGTTGTGGCAGGGAGAGCGGCTCAGGCTGCCAGGCAGAGCATGAGCCGGAAGGCACCTGGTCTCATCCAGAAGGAGATGGGGTCTGAGAGCGCTCTGGGCAGCCCAGAGTGGGCAGCGGGGGGGTGTGGATGCCCCCATGGGGTGGGTGTGCATGTGGGGTCCCCCCACCCTGCCTCATCCATGGCGGGGGCTTCTTCCCCCTGGCAGAAACCAGCTGTGCCGCCTCCGAGTTCCGCTGCCGAGACGGGAGCTGCATCGGGAATTCCAGCCGCTGCAACCAGTTCATCGACTGCGAGGACGCCTCGGATGAGATGAACTGCAGTGAGTGCCTGGCTGCCCCCCCGGCCCTTCCTCAGCTCTGGAGATGCTCCTGCTCTCCGTGCCGGCGGCAGGGACGTGGTCTTTGGGATTTGTGCTGGATCGGGGAGGGAGGAGGGTCCTGCTCCTGCCCCGCAGCTTTAGGGCACCTGCTGGATGAGGCAGCCGCAGCCCACCCCTGCAGCCCCGCAGTGCCATGCACACCCACCACCCAACGGGTCCCTCCTGCAGCTCTGGGCATGTGTGGGGCACGTGTGGGGCACATCTGGGGGTGTTTGGGGTGTGACGGGCTCCGGCAGCCGGGCAGGGGCCGGTGCCGTGTGGTGGGAGCCAGACCAGGGAGCTCCTGCCGTGGTTCCTGCTGTGTCACCGGGGCTCCTGCTGTGATTCCTCGCAGCCGCCACCGACTGCAGCAGCTACTTCAAGCTGGGGGTGAAGGGCATCGCGTTCCAGAAGTGCGAGCACACGTCGCTGTGCTACGCGCCCGGCTGGGTGTGCGACGGCGCCAACGACTGCGGCGATTACTCGGACGAGCGCAACTGCCCCGGTGAGAGCGGGAGGGCAGAGGGGGCTCTGGGGGCGGGGGTACCCCTCTGGGGTCTGTATGGGCTGGGGGTGCTTTGTTTGCCCACTGGGACTGTTGTGCTCTGCCCGTGTGGCTCC
>VXBT01010875.1:0-25877 GCA_013400235.1 Oriolus oriolus
GTTGGTCAGGTAGGACCTGCCCCCTCTAAAACCCTGCAGGCTGGACCTAATCCTCTGGTTGTCCTTTATGTTCTGTGTGATCACACTCAAGATGATCTGGTCCACAACCTTGCCAGGCACTGAGGTCAGGCTGACAGGCCTGTAGTTTTCCAGATCCTCCTTTCAAGCCTTCTTGTGGATGGGCATCACATCAGCCAACTTCCAGACATTTGGGACATCCACGGTAAGCCAGGACTCATGATAAATGATGGAGAGTGGCTTGGTGACCTCTTCTACCCCCTCCTTTCTNCCACCAGCTCCTTCATCAGTCTAGGATGAATCCCATCAGATCCCATAGACTTGTGAGAATCTAAGTGTCTCAGCAGGTCACTAACTGCTTCTTCCTGAATTTCAGTGGGTCCATTCTTCTTCCCATCCCTATCTACTAGTTCAGGACACCAGTTGTCCTGAGGATGACCTGTGTTATTGTTGAAAACGGAGGCAAAGAAGGTGTTAAGTACCTCAGCCTTTTCCTCATCTTTGGTATATTCCTCCCCATGCCCAATAAAGAACAGAGGTTCTCCTTGCCCCTTCTTTTCCTGTTTAAGTATTTATAAAAACTTTTTTATTATCCTTCATGGAAGTGGCCAGATTCTGTTCTAATTGAGCTTTTGCCTCTCTAATTTTCTTCCTATATGACCTAGTGACATCCTTAAACATTTCCTGAGTAGCCTGCCCCTCTTTCCAAAGGTGGTACATCCTCTTTTTTCCCTCTAGTTTTTTCAAAGCTCCCTGCCCTTCCAGGCTGGTCATCTTCCCTGTCAGCTCATCTTTCGGCACATAATGACAGCCTGCTTCTGGGGCATCAAGATTTCCTTCTTGAAGTATGTCCATCCTTCCCTGGATCTGTTTGTTTTTAAGGGCTGTTTCCCAAGGTACTCTCCAAATCAATCTCTTGAAAAAGCCAAAGTCTGCTCTCCAGAGGTCTAGTGTAGAAGTTTTGTTGATGTGTGATGCCTCAGATTCTCTATGTGCTCTGTGGAGATGGTACAGACTATGTCTCTTTTAAGAAAATCTGGAAAGATTTCTGTATTCAGTCTGTCATGGTTTATAGTCCATCAAAGCAGAGTGGAATAGGATTTGCCAAATGCTGTGACAGTCATCTCCTCCATGTAAACATGTCTTGAACACTATCATAAAGAAGAGCCATAGATGTACGTTTCCCCATATGTCAGGTCCTCCTCCATATTAAGTCTTTTACATTCCCCACAAACTTGAAGCCATATTGGTACACTGGAAGGAGGGAAATAAATGACCTGCATTTCAGACATAAGATTCATTTGTGTTTACAAATTTACTGCACTTGAATCTTTGAGGGAGACAAGTATGTCTTGTATCAACTACATGCAGGTAATACTGCACATCAAAAGTGCAGACAAATCAAGGGAAAACTCAGTGTTATACTTGCATGGAGTGTAGCCATTAAGAATATCACTTATTGCATCAAATTCCAACTTATCTAAACAGCCATCCTGAAAGAAAATTGCATAACCGTAAGCCCACATAAAAAATCATTGACTTGAGTGACAATTTACAAAGGAAAGCTTAGGGTTCTCCTAATGAAGTGTTCAGAGTTTCAAAACTAGGTGGCAATTTTGTGGAGCATTCATGGTTTCTCCGTAACATGGGTCTTTTCTAAGGCTTCTTTAAAACTGCCTTGTGTTGAAGGCAAGATGTCAAGTCTTACAAGTGTGCCTGTGCTTAGAAAACCAATTTCTTCTACATGGGACTGTGCTTTCTGAAAAATTGGTAAATAAATATAAAAAAGGTTTATCATTAAATGCAAGTAGTTGAAACAGTCAGATGTTACACACAGTGAATATCAAAGAGTAAACATATCACATTAATTTATTTAAACAGTGGTGAATTAACAATACTTCACTAACTTTTGTCACAGAATGCAATGAAAAAAATAAGGCTAAGTGTGTCTATTTGTAAATAAAACATGTTCTTGTTCAATTCAAAAGATATAACATCCATTTCATTGCTCAGATAATGAGCAATGCTGCATGCAAATCAGTCCAGCTGCAGAGTAATGAAAACACAGAGGAGAAACTAATACAACTTAAGAGTTAGGCTAGGAATGAAGGAACACTGGTTGAATAATTTACTACAAAAATATTGCAATTCACAGAATAAATTATTTTGCAAGTATTATTCAGCTGGCTTCAGCAGAGAGACTAGTGCATCATAATCTGACAGTAAAATTGACTGCTTCAATGAAACGGCATCTTTAATGAGTATCACCTCTGAAGAAGTCTCTGCTTAGCAGGCTGCAAATCAAGATGATCTGTGTGGAAAAAAAAATTGTTCAAAATACTTCATTGGCAGCAGTCTACCAGAGGTTAACTATTTAATATTAATGAAATTTCAAGTGTCAGAAAAGAAAATGAGAGCTCAGGAAATAGTAACAATCATTCACTGACTAATAATAAAAACATTCAGTAAATTAACTTTCTTAGAAGCCAAGAGCAAATCTAATCCATTAAGGCTCTGACATCACGGATCACCTAGTGTCTGAATGGCCCTCCAGAAGAGTTGGAATGCAGCTTGAATGCTGTGCATGTATAATAGTGATGTAACATACATACATTTTTAAATTATCTTCTAGGCAATGGAAGCAAGTAAGTTTGAAAAAGACTGAATTTACCTTGAGACAAAACTAACAAGACTATGATGTGATTTGCTGTCATGGCATATGCACTTATGTTTTGCCATTTCAGTCTAATGGGACTAGATGGACAGCACCCTTCTCTTGTGGTTCTTCTCGCTGACAGACTTCTCTGATTATTGTTTGGTTTTGTTGGGGGTTTGGGCGGCAGTGGGGGGTGTTGTGGTTTTGTTTGTCTGTTAGGTTTTTTCTGGTTGTAGGAAGTTTTTTCCTTTGCATCAATAATGGCATGAAAGTACTACTTCCAAACTGCAGACTATGTTTTCGTGTCCAAATGCACTAAATGTTTTTTGGTCAATTACAAATGCAGACTTGTTCTCGGAATGAAAAATGAACCCAAATTCCATTGCTTTCTGAGAAATTTGATTATGCAAAACACAGTAAACTAGAGAGACTTCTTAAAATCAGTGTAAGGACCCAAGTTTCTTACAATTCATATCAAACAACCATACAGTGCAAAATGGAATCATCAGTGCAAGTAACAAGATCTTAGTACTGAGATGGGATCATGTGAAGTATGAGAAGATAGTAGGCTGCCAGGCATTGTGAACAAGTGTTCTCTCCTCAGTAGCACAGAAGCTTTGCAGGCTTGATTTTGGAAAACAGATTGCACCTCAGAAAACGTAATTCTGAAATTCCATATTTTCAATAGGTGGTAGCAAGACATAGTAGAATAAGATTTACAGAGTTGGTGTATTTTTTTTTGCTCTTGTTCATGATCTCCATCCCACTGTGAGGGCATACTTAAAAGAGGAGACACAATTCTTTCAAACTTTTGATGTTGTTCAGAAAGCTTTGCAACAGTTTTAATTAGGGCCAGTGTAGTCATTCTGCATGAGATTTCCATCATACCTAAAGAAATGAGTGGATTGTGAGAAATTCACGAGTTGTGTCTCAGAACATAATTTTTTTCAGAGAAGAGTGTTATAGTGACAGGCAAATATCCATTCCCCCTACAATGCTGTCCATCTACCCACTCTTGAAGAAGATATTTAATGTCCCATTTCTCTAGACCATCAAGGTTCCTCTGGATGGCAGCCTAACCCTCTGGCATATGAGCCATTCCTCCCATCTCAGTTTCATCTGTAAACCTGCTGATGATCCACAAAATCACCACCCTCCGGTGCTGACCACTTATCACTTGTCTGTTCATCTAGCCCGATCTTCAAGTGCTTCTTTCTGAGGATCTTATCAAAGACAGCCTCAAAAAAGTCCTCACTGGGCTCTGCAAAGTAATATCACCACATACAGGAAAAGAATGGTCATGCTGTCATCATGAGTCACAGCTTAAGATCATTCAAATTTATATTACCTTAAGAGAGGAGTGTTATAACAGATTGTGGTTGTACTCATATGACTGTGCTGAAGGAGTGTAGTTCAGTTACTTTGACTTTATATCAGCTGGACCTCTAATCATCTTGGTGGCCTCCTCTCGACTCACTGCTCAATGTTCTTCCTGTGCCAAGAACTTCAGAGCTGGACACAGTACCCCAAGGGGGTCTCACCAGAGAGGAGTAGAAGGGCAGAATCCACTCTCTTGCACTGCTGCTTTGGATACAGTCTAGGACATGGCTGCCCCTCCAGGCTGCAAGTGCACATTGCTGGGTCATGTCCGGCCTCTCATCCCCTAGCACCCCCAAGTCCTTCTCGGCAGGGCTGCTTTCAGTTCATTCCTGAGCCTGTATCAATACCAGGGGTTGCCCCAACCCAGGTGCTGCACCTTGCTTGATCTTGTTAAATTGCATAAGATTTCCAAGGGCTCAGCTCCTGAGCTTGTCAAGGTCCCTCTCAAAGGTAGGTGTTCTTCAGGTGTGTCAACTGCACCACTCAGGTTGGTGTCATCTGCAAATTTGCTGAGGGTGCACTTGATCCCTTCATCTATGCCATTAACGATGACATCAAGTTACACTTGTCCCACTACAGAACCCTGGTAACTTCTCATGAACTCAGAAAAGTCAACAGATCAAACTTGAGGCATGCAGAATATTTCTGTGCTTAGATGCTGAAAGACCTGAAGCAATGAGCAATGTCAGGGTCTCAAGCAGAATGAAGAGGTGTTCTAGTCTGTTTGATAGTTTGATATTTTTAAGGCAATTTCTTTCAATCTCAGAAGGTGGAACTGGGTAAATAAAGGAAGCTATATAAATAAATACTTAGTCAAGAATAAAAGTTCCTTTGACATTACTAAAACCCAGTTTAAACTGTCTAGTCACAGTTAAACATGTAGTTTAAAACTCATTAAAGTTATACAAAATTACTTACATTGAATAGTAATTACTCTACACAAATGATCTGGAGACCAGTAATTATTTACGGAAGAAATTAGCAAATTAGTTAAAATAACAAAGATCAAATGATTTAGTGAACTAGTTGCTGACAGCCAACAAACCATGCAAAGTATTCTGAATAAATTATCTTTGTAATTATCATCAGCTCTTATGTTTGGTTTGATGTCTAAGTGGAACAGTTGTGTTTACATAATACAGTGTTTTTAAAAATAACAAAGAAACATGAAGTGACCAAGCATCCTTAAACACTTGATTATGGGAATAACATAAATAGAAGTTCTGAACAAATCATTAGATTCCCTCACAGTGATATTCTTGTTACCGACTTGAGCTCTTTCTTTTTCATCTAAAATGAGACATGGTCTGGTTTCCAAGAACCAGCTGATGAAAACATTATGATTTCAAATAATGAGATACAATGTTTAGCAGAAGTTTTCATCAAGTTTGAAAAAACCTGTATGCCTTCTAGATATTAAAAACTGTATGTAGTACTTGCTGAGGAGAAAAATACGTATCTGCTACTGAGCAAACTTAGAAATGGGTTACTAATGTGAAAACATTTATTAACTGTGTTTTAAAGAAATATTTTGTATCACATTATTGGACATGATTTCACATTCCTAGTACGTTATTTATCCAGCAAGATTAAACAAATGTCCATTCCTGAGTTACAATTTTAGGAAAATAGCGCACAGTTTAGAGACCAACTTGTCAGCTATTATGTCATCTTATGTCTTATTCAGAACTCCTTTGATGGTGGGCACAGTGGGCATCACGGGCATATAGGGTGAAAATTATGACATGTCAAAAAATTTCTATATCTGAATTGACTCTCCATCAAATGGGCAGTAAAGAACTTATTTAATCAGTATTGCTTTTACTTGCTTATTAATTTCTTATAAAGAATAAAATTTATAGTTATTCATTACAGAACTTATTTAATATTTCTTCAGTGGTGTTTCAGTAAGATTGAGTAGCATAGGAGCTTTCTAATGGAGCTTCTTAGAAAATTTATGACAAAAAAGAAATCTACACCTATTTGCATTTTCCCAAAGCTGCTTTCATTCTGATATTGTTAATCATTGTTTCTACTTAGGAAAGAAACCAGAATGTTTTTTCACGTGAGTCATTCTGGACAGAACTATAATGTGCAGGGAGTTACGCGTCGGTTAGTGACACCCAAAGCAAAAGGCTTCTAAAACTAAGAAGAAAATTTCCAGTTGTAGAAAGAAACCCCAGTTTATATATTTCCACTGGGCTGTGTGTCTGAACTTAACACCAATAAATCAAAAAAAGCCAATTTTTTTTTTTTAATTGGAGGAATGGCTCAGGAGAGCTATCACCAAAAGAACAACCACCTAATCTTACTTATAGTTTACTTGTATTCTTCATACAGGTTACTTTTTTCATCCTGATGGGGATGGATTTTTTTTTTTTAATTCTCATTTATAGATGTATTTCTAGGTTGTAAAGAACCAAATCAAAGAGAACAGTTAAGGAGATGAGTGAGAGAAGTAATGGTCATTATTTGGGGCAGAGAATACCATCACAGACTAAATTTAGATAGGGAGACAATCAGGAAATTTATAAAAGTCTTTTCTTTTGCTTTTTTAGGTCAAGCACAGAAGAAGACAAGAGAAAATTAAGTGTGTTAAATTAAGAGTGTTTAGGTGGAGGTTTTTTGTCCAAATGGTGAATACTAAAATATCCGACTGGTGATTTTGAAATCTTGGTCAAAGCCTTATCCTGACGCATTTCAGTAAGTGAGATATTGCAAAATGTCATATTGAATCCAACTTCGTATGTGACCATATATGAAACATGGGATGCTGAGAATCAACTAACCACTAAACAACAACGTTTTCAGGTGTTACCAATACTATACCTCTGCAGAGTAATCAGTTGGAAACTGGTTCACAAAGCAAGAAATCTTTGACTCACTGCCCTCATGGACTCAGGCTCTGTACTTTGCTTTGTAATCACCTTGAGAAACTGATTATGTATCTTCTGAAGCCTGACACAGTGCCTAAAGGAAATAATTCCATTCACTTCAGCAAACCTTTCACTTAACCTCAATGTTCTTTCAAGGAAATTCTATTGATATTTTCCTTCCTATTTAATATATTATGGTGCACTTAGAACCAAAATAAAACGGTAAATGAAGTAAGACATCGATCAGTAATACAGGAAAACAGACTCTGCAAAACCTCTAACAGAAGTTACTAATAAGACTAATCATAGAATTAACTGGATAGTAGCAAACCTATTATTGATCCGGCAATTTTAGCAAAAAGGATTCTGAGTTCAATGAATTTTGAGGAAGTTTTGCCACTTCTGTGTACACAAAAAACCACAGCTATTTATAAACTTGGGTATCTACAGAATTTGGATGCATCAAGGCTTAAGAGCATTGATTTCCACTCAGGTACCTAAATTCTGTTTTAGTTACACTTTAGGTCCCTCTGTCCCTTCTTGGTTCCCCCATGACTGACAAAGTAAAACCCAGATGGTCCTACCAAGGTTTTATCAAGATCAGGACTTACATAGTCATTACGTACAAACATGTATATAAGACTGTCTGCCTACTGTTAAAATTATGATTTTAAGAAGACATAGGAATGGGCCTGAGAAGCATGTCTATTTTTCTTACTTAACTAGATAGTCATTTTCAAGAATAAGAGCATTTTGTTTCAAAAGCTTTAACAAAACATGCCTCAATTTCTCTATTATTAATATGTATGCAATTTTCTAAAGACCATTCAACCAACAACCTCTAAAGCTGCATTTTAAGCAGCAGAGTATTTTCTTTCTGTGGGGAAAATAATCAGTATTTGCTTGTTTTGCTGTGTCTGGGTTTTATTTTACGGGAGAAATAATAGGAAACTAGTGTAACTGTCTGCTGGCTTATTTAGTCTCTATAAATGAAGTTTAGATTTCAGTGTTGCAAGGGAAATCCTGTAACTAAGTCTTTTTTATGGGAATTATATTAAAATATATAATTAACCCTGAATGCTTCTAAGTGTCTTAAGGAGTATTTTTTCAGTCTTTGCAAATCTTTCAATTCATCCTACAAACACCCAAGTCACAAATAGTCTTTTCCACAATGTAATCTGTCAAGCCAATTACTTTACATCTTTAAAGCCAAGAGCAAAATCCATCAAATGAAGCTCTTAACAATTATATTACTAAGAATGATTATTGCAAAAGTAGTAATTACAAAACCAATAACAGGAAAATACCTTTATTCAATGATTTTAGGTATCTACCTATATATTACAAATGTGAGTTCTTTCCTTGCCTGCCCTTCAGGTTCACTTCAGTGTATACTCATTGCTAACTCATGCTTCACGTCGACAGTTAATAATCTCATGGATTTGCCTGCTTGTTTCAGGAGAACCAATCATGTTGAGTCAGTCCAGCAAAACCTATCAAGATCACTAAAGCTTTGTCCTGCAATCAAAATGTCTCTTAAACTGGCAAAAAAATTCTAAGAGCAGAGGGCTGAAACAATACATTTCTCTTTTCCTAGTCCTACAAAACTGCCCAAATGTGAAGAAATTTTAAATGTCATACATTAAATCAACCAACAGGTCTACTCAACTCCTTCCCAATAAATGCTAAAGCACTCACAATGGAACTAACCTGCATTTTGCGATCTACAGTGCAAGCACTGGCAGACTATAATAAGCTATATAACATACGATGCATGTCAGGAGTAGCTAGACTGGTGCAGCCATTCTAGTGTTTGAATGTGCTCTGCATGTACCAAAACTATCTGTCCTCTACTTTACTGAGCTAAGAAAAGAATAGTGAGTCATAATCACTGCTTTCTAGCCAAGATATTAATTGCCGCCATTGAATAATTTTTAAATTGCCTATAGGCCTTTTGTGTTGCCCTAGAGCCATTGTGTTGCCACACACTCCCTCTTAAAAAAAACAGTGAAAGGCCTTTCTAATTTAACTCAGCACTGAAAACTGTGTAAACTGTAAATCCTTTAGATAACACCTAATCATTGTTGATTCTTACTGTAGTAAGATGAATAATTTTATAGCAAGAGCTTTTTACAGCATGATAGAATATTCTGTACAACTGACTTAGGACTAACATCTAGGTGACTAAAATTTAATTGAATACAATGTCTAACTATTCTTTACGTGCATAAAATAAAAAATTCTTTGACAAACCTGATTAGAAAACAATGAGGACATGTAGGAAGAGAACATGAGGAAAGACTGCTATTCCTTTAAAGGCTGAGGTGTTTTATCCAGAAACAAAACCTGCTGATTAATCTACAGAGTCTGTAAGAAAAGGGGGGAAAAAAAAAGCAACTTTTCGTTACTTAAATGCTTCCACTAGAAGAACATCCAATTTCCTGGGGGAAGACTGCTCATGAACTCAGAATATTCTACTGCCATAGTTTTTAATTTAGACAAGTCAATGCAGTGCTAGCATCAACACTCTCTCTTTCAAATACTGTCCCATCACCAAAAAAACAGTATATTTTTACATGATCTTCAGACTTTTACACCAAGATGAATGTGTTCAGCCCTCAGAGTTTGTGGCACAGGTAAAGCTTTTCATTGATCACCTTCTCTTGAAATATCTGGATCCCATTGCTTCTCCATCTCTTAGAGATGAAACTATAATCAAATAAGTTTAAAAATTCAGGATACCACTGTGCTACTGAATGTGTAAGACCTATTTCAAATACCTTCAATGTCATCACAGAACAATCCTGCTTGAAGATCCCTAAAAGAATCAGTGAGAATCCTTTATTCTTCTACTGTCACATGCATTTGCAGACAACAGAATTATCCTGCAGAGATAAGTGGCTAATCAGGCAGGTCTATAATTCACACATCAGACAATCACCAGCCTCTGTGAAGATATCTCACTGTTCTAAAAGGAAAATAACTTCCCCTCCTGCACAGCTTTCCATGAATCCCACCCCTAAAAAAGCAGCAAATCACAAACTAAACCATAAAATGTTAACGAACTCCTTAATGCAAGGCCATTAGTTTCCATCTTTATCTCACCTGAAAAAGTTCAAATTGTGATACCACCTTCTCTTCTCAGTTAACAGGTTAACAGGTTCATCAAAATTCAGCTGCCTTGTAAATGAAATATAAGTACAGTATTCTTACCCTAACCCTATGGATCTTTTGAATGTTTAGCCTTCATTTGGTTATTCTTCATCATTCCCCTCCCTAAACTTTTCTTTTCAGGTCCTTCAAAAAGAGAGAGAGAGAAAGAATTTGCTAAACTGTTACATACTGCAGAGATTCAAAGATACCTTACTTGGATTTTCTTGTCTATGATTTTCTTGTCTATGATTTTCAGCCCTCTAAAAGCAGCGCCTAATACTGTGTAAATGAAGGATTTCTAAAGTTAGCTTCGCTTCAGAAAGGAAAAATTCAGAAAATATTAAAAAAAAATTAATCAAAAAATTAGTTACCTTCCTGTATTACTTTAGGGCTCTGGCCATCCCCACTACTAGACAGTCACCAGAAATACCAAAGGGGACTTTGGCCTCAGCTGTTCGTACAAAAAACCCTTTACCTGCACTTACAGATTTGTGCATTGGCATAGCTAAATAAAACCTCAAAAGTTATCATCTTTATTTTAGCTTATCGTATCTTAATTTATTTGACGATACATGAAGTATGCGTTTAGACTAATTATTCTATAAAAATCAGTTTTCCCCGATCAACACTACAAGCAGAATAATAAAGCTATAAATGACGAGTAAATATGACACTGATAGCCTGATTTGATTGAGTTGTTTACTACTCTAAGATTCCAAAGGCATTTATTTCACAAAGGCCTGCATATTAGTTAATAACTATTCAGTTAATATTCATATGATCACATGCCCCGGAGAATGAAAAAAAACCCCAACAAAACGTGTATCTAATCCAGTTTAACTTCATGTTTACAAATACATATTTGTGGGGTAACACTGCTCTATTCTATCACAACTTTATCTCAAACGGTAAAGCGAGGCAGTAGTTTTCCACTTAAGTACTGCCAGGGTACGTGAGACTTCATTTTCCAGCCTGTAAAGGCACTGTGATTATTTCAGTAAGAAATTCTCTCACCAAGAATCTGGCTCATGGCAATTAGCAGGATTCCTAAAGACACAGAATAAGCTCAGAGTCAGGTAATGATTTTTTTTTTCAAATACCTGATCAAATTATTTAAATATTCATCTACTACTTTTTCACTTCTTCCTCTTTGAAATATTTTTTTTTATATTAGGGCATCCAAGAACATACTGACAGAGAAGTCAAAAAAAAATTACTTGGTGGAATACCCACCCAGACACGAAGAAGAAACAACAGTCTTTTGGGTTCACATTCCAATTTCAGATGTTTAAATTATGTTTGATTAGAATTTTAATACAAGAGATTAAAAGTACAGTATGAGGATACCCCACCATCTGATGTTTAAGGAGGAAGAGAAAGTCCAAATTTGTCTCTCAGAGGAATTAATTTAACGTTTCTTGCCGAAGTACTCCAACAGTACTCATCATTAGGCATTTTATCAATTTAGCTCAAATGCATATAAACTGAACATAAACATCAGGTATATTTCATTCTTCCCATTTTGTCAGTGACAAAACTCTATATCTGGTTCAGTCCTTCCATTTTTATTGTAGTTCATTATTGGTTTTGTTAAATGAACTAAAAATAATTCAGTTGCTTAGATCCTTTTGAAGCCTCTGGAGAAAAGACCTTTATTTTCAGAAAACCTCTTTCTTTGGTTATTTTCATCAGTAAAACTAGCCAGGAATGAACACAGATCAATTAACAACAATGAAAATACTCTCAAAAATCCTTTCATGTGTATATTTCATCCATCCTACCAACCCTGTATGCAACAAGGACAATCTGTCTGAGCAGAGGTGCTGCGAAATGAGCTTAGCAACTTCACACGTAGCTGCATCATCCCAATGAGAAGGACACTAAACCTGACTTTCACACAAAATTATTAACTAGTAACACTGAGGAGGCAAAATTGGAGTAGAACATCAAGAGAAGGCCTAGTTTTTTTACTTACCTAGAGGGAAAATAGGCCAAAAGCAGAAAAACAGTGTCCCACTGGAACTATAGCTGATCCCTGAGATGTTGTCACACGCAGGAGAATGAACAAAGCAAGGCTAGATTAAGTGCCCTCCACTAGATGTTGCAATGTCCTCAAGAAATGTGTTTCTAAGTGAAACACAGGCATCAAAAGAACAGAAACCATGCAGTCAAGAACAAGAACAAACACAATGGGTTTTAACTATCAGCTTTTCAATAATGGAACACAAGACCAAGAAAACGTCTGAAAATTTTAAAAGGAAATGCTTTCAAATTCATTGAGAGCTGGTTTTATGTGTAAAATAGTATTGTAAGGGGAATGACTTTCTGAGCAAGAGGATATTAGTTTAGGTAGCTAATTAGACTTTTGGAAACACTAAACAGGAAGCACAGTCTCTTCACTCACCCAAAGCAGGATGAAACAGAAGTGCCTACTGTTTGTAAAAACACACTTGCCACTGTTTGAATGAGAAAATCAGATTGAATAGGTAATAAGAAAAGACCTAACACTTCACAATATAAACAAATAATCAGCCTGAGTCTTAAAAATATTCATTAATGCAATTTTACTCAATGAACTACATAATAAGAGTATGCACACACCTTTGAGAAGATGTGTGTGTCAGGTTTCATTAACAGTAGTAAAGGAAAGGTTTCAGTATGGCTGTGGAATTCCTCTTCAAAGAAAGGAAACTATTTGCCGAAACCCACAATTCTCATTGAACTCTCAAGTTCTGAATCCCCAACCCTCTCTGAGACAGTGGATTCTTGTGAACATACATATATGTAGGACTGAGAAATCTCAGAGATGTAATTAGAAATTAGATTTTCTAATTGTGCTGTGGGGTATAAAATAAATATTAAGGTTAAAAAAAATAAAACTCACAGGAATTCCATGTTGTTATTTACTTCCTGCAAACCAATTCAGTTAATATCTCTGCCAGACACATGCAAAGCTTATAAGTGACAGCACTGCAACTTGTTCATATATTGTATACGGGTATTTTACATCTTCCTGTAATATTGACACTACAGGAAGATATGCAAATACCCCTTACTTTCAAGATGAAAAAAACCCAAAAAACAATAACAACAACAAACACAACAAAAATCAAAGCAAACCAACAAAAAAACAAACAAAAACACCACCAAAAACCATCCACTCTCACAATTAAAAGCCATATTCTCTCTTCAGTCTGGTCAGATGTCTAAAGTAGAGGATGACCTGCTTCCCGCAGAGAATAAATCTTATATGTTATCACATTCAAATCTCTCCTCCATTTCTCAAAGAAAATGACTTAGTGCACATTTCGCAAAGAGGAGGATACCACAGAGGGAAAATCCAGACTTTGAAGCTTCAGGTGTTTTATCAAATTTCTGATGCACACACAAATTAAACTTACCAGCATTTATGTGCTTATAAAGATATTCCTATACAGACAACATCTTCTGCAAATTAGCCAGATTTTAGAGAAGAACAGTTTCCTCACTTAAAATCTGCAGCCTCATCAAAACTCTATATAGGGATATTTATCAACATCATCATAGGGATATTTATCAGCATCATTCATATACCCTCCACCACCCAGAAATTTGAAGCACTACCAAGTGCCTTGTAAGAAACTTGCTCTTCATTCTAAAATATTAGGTAGGAAAAATCAGATATTACTATGTGCAAGGTATTTCTAAATTTGTTTCTATTTTCTTTTTTTTCCTTTTTTTTTGCATTCATGAAAAAAGGATCTTCATGGAAAAAATGACTGTAGAAACTAGTTTTCTCCTAAAAGAAGCATGATCTCTCTCTTATATCTTGAAGAAGTGAGACAACAAACAATACTTTTGAAACTGAAATAATTTTCCAGAGCATTTATACAAGTTTACTCATAAATTGAGTACTATAACCAAAGTACAAACCCACATAAAAAGATAGAGTTTTATCACTTTCAAAGAGGTAGGGAAAAAAAGGGAAGCAGAAAACTTACCTTCATCACAATAGGCTCTCAGAGATATCACATAGCCGCTATTATAAAACTAGATATTGGGATGAAAGATCAGCCTGAGCTTCTAGGCTTTCCAGAATTCTCAATTCATTGTATTTATTTATGAGGTGATTGTTGTTGCTAAACCCCATTTGATTCTTGTGTTGTTAATGTTTACACATACTAGTATTTTTCAACTCAATTGTTATTCCCATTGTGTTCGACTTCACTTACATTTGCCATAATTCAGGGGGAATGAAAAACATTCCCCTAAAGTACCCACACTTGTGGTGAAAACTTTCCTTGCCTATTGACTCAGATGCAGGCTGAGGGCAGGCAGGTTGCAGCACTCACACACAGTAACAGTAATGGTTTCATATTGTCAGCATTCTGGTTCTTTTCTTTGGCAGAGTGGATTAACCACCAGTGTACACTAAAGTGGCTACCAGCAGATGTTGTAAATTACTTCATCTGTCACCAGTACAATCATATCATTCAATTCAAAGAATGCTGGGAGATGAGTTTTGTGGTGTTGCTGAGGGAGAAACATGAGACGAAGAGAACCACAAAGTAGGCAACAGTCTCCCTTCATAAGTCATGTTTAAAAACAGTATAAATATTAGTTAAAGATGTTCAGAGAACTTCAGGTTCCCAGAAAGTACCATAGGACTCCTTTCAGAAAAGTGGAGTCTTTATATCCTACATTAATACTCCTCATGAAATGTGAAAAAATGCAGAGGAAAGGTGTTCTTTACAAATAATGAAGCCTCTGAGTACCAGCTTCTTTGCTTAATAAGGTGTTTCTTGATAACAAAACATAGGTCATGCCTGTTCATTACTCTATTTTATGTTTCCTTACCAGCTATTAATTTCTGTTAGAAGCTTGGAGTATTCCAGTAGATGCTCACATTGTTGTGTTTATTTGTACCATAAAAACATGGCAAAATTCTCAATCCAAATGAGAACAGCTTCAAATTGTCATCTTTGCTAGGGCTGCATGAGACTCAGAACTTCTATTCTGGAGAAAGCACTGTTGACCTTAAAGAAAGCTGCCTTACGCTAGCCAAAAAGCTTTTCAGTCCTCAGTGTTGGAGGTTCACTAGCCTGCAGGGAACCTGGCCTACCTGTCACCAAGCTTTTTCTGAAGCCACTGCAAGGAAGAAAAATGGAAAAGTATAGCTTTACCCACACTATTTTCCATGCTTCTAGCATTCAAAAAATGGACTTAAAATAAAAATCTGGTATCATATCAAATCAGTAAATCAAAATGTAACCTCAAATTTGCTAGGAAAAGAGAATTAATTCCTTCTGTTCCAGTTTACATCCAAGTCATTATCAAAAGCAAACTTAAAATTTTCTTTGAACTCCTAGATAAATAAAAATAAAATTCCCTTTAGCATGTATTAGCTGATTTAAGCATTGCACACATACTGACTCCCCACAAAAAGAAAATATCACTTCTAGTAAATGCTTAACACCCTAGTAAACAGCTCTATTTTGCAGGACAAGGTATAGTTGTTTGAACATAAATTATATAATGAAATTCACATGCCTGTTGAATTAATGGATAGAGCAGACAATGAGTAAGATAATACTTCAGGGATAGTTTCTTTCTTTAAATGAAGAACCTTTCTTTACAACTGATAGTATATTCTGTCTAGCACTGATGTTAGAAGTCCCACTTGCAGGGTCCTGTTCCATTTTGGTTTGGGTAATGAGGACATCTTCTGGGAAATAAGAGAATAATATATCAGACAACAGGGTTTTTTCATCATTTTAAATGCCTTTTCTTTGTCACTTCAAAAGGCCTGATAGGTCATTCAAGTATTGGAAGGTTTTTCCTATTCCATTTAATCTCTCTCTCTAATTCTACTCTATCCTCCTGGACTATCCCAGAGATGTGTTTCCTATAAGCCAACTGTAAAACAAATATTTGTCATAGTTATCAGTACACTGTCAATTCAGTTTTTCTTTGAAAATAGTTAAGAAATTCCTCTGTGAATGAGGATCCTACCCTTTCTTTTATCTCCCAAAGGGTGAAAATACAATAAACTTCAAACTAGCAGGTAAATGGACTTCTAATCTGTGTTTAATAAATCATCACAGGATGACTGTGAAACAGCTTGATCTCTTTTGAAGAGCTCATTGCACTTTCCAAAGTTCTTCAGAAGTTCTTGGAGACGTCTGAGGATATTCTAACTTAGGAGCCCTTATAGTCGTCTGTGTATGACTCATGCTACCAATGTCCCTCTTTTCCAGAAAACCACAAAGTATTACAATCTGATTTAGTTGAAAAGAGGTGAACACATTTACAGCTGAGTGCTGCCAAGGTGAAATACAGGTCTTTCTTAAAATTAATGTGTTGAAATAATTACTGATGAACGTTGCAAAATTCCAAGGGTCACTGAGTTCATACCCTGATGATCATGAATGAGAGTATGAGAGCAAGCAGTATGACATCGTTTGATTGCCTTCATTGTCACAGAGATTCTTTGTTAATTAGAAAACTCACAGGGCTCTAATTCTAATTAATTCTTTAATAATTTAAAGTGGATATGTGACTGATACATTTTGTCACTTATCATTGGTGAAAAATACAATTAGGTGTCCCAGTGCAGAAAGTTCTTGGTAGTTCAGTGAGCAGCACAGTTGCTTGACAGAAAGCTGGTGACGTGAGAGTTTATGTTGTAAATCCTACTTACCAAGTAATTGAAAACCTGAAAATGCAGCCCCTATTTCTTCTTTCTCATTTATCCTGAACTATCAGAAGTCTTCACAGTGGACTTAGCTTTCAGCTGGTAAAAGGTGGCTCAATTCAGTGAAGCCAAATAGAGCCCTGCCAAAAAAAGCTGGCACAATAGGTTCAACTGACCGGTCACCCTGATCTTCTAGTTCTCTGAGCAGTTGTGGGGGCCTTCTGTCTATCTCCATACAGGATGGCACAGAAGAGTGTTTCCAGTCTTTGTCTGCCTTGCCAATTTGTACCCAACTTAGCATTTGAAATCTCTAGAACATGGTAAGCAAATCCATAACATTTGTTTGGTTTAGGAGTGGTCTTCTGGAGAACAAAATTGGTTACACAAAAATGGGGTGACTTTCCACAAACCAACACTTACTCCACTTTCAGTCCTATATATCTAAACTATCAGTCCACTTCACACTGTTTTGCAAAAGAATGAGGACCACTGCTGTCAGCCGGACACCTTCTACATGTGACATGCTAACACTCTCCATAAAATACAGAGTGAGAATGGGGCTCTCAACAGTGTTTCCGGCTAAATAGAAGACAACAGGAGGGGAATGAGGTGACATAGCAAGCACATAGCTCTTAGGGTGCATAACTTTGTCATATAGTAAGCAACCAGTGTGTTTTCTAGTGTGGGGCTTGCCATGTCTTATTACATACTTTGTAAAATTTCATTAAAATTGCACATTCGATCACATGTCTAGCAAAATACAACCCTTACTTTAGGATTATACTTTAACCAATAATATCATCTTCTATCACGAATATTCCTTCTGCCACCACTTTCTAAAATAATTAATTGTCACGAGTCAGCTTATTTATCCACCACTTAGAAAAGAAATATTCTTTTTTAAGAAAGACATCACCAGTCTTTCTACCCATTCTTGTTACCCACTAGAAGTTAAAGCCTTATTTTTAATGGAGTGTCTCTGTAACACTTTCAGCTTTAATACAGATCATTCCTAGGGCAGCATTATTGCAAAATATGTATCCGCCATGTTAGTTTTCTATGTTTGCTCCTTTCACCACCATACCTATGTCAGATTGCAATTTACCAACTAAAGAATCTTTTGTTATTTAACATTTTTCTTTTCTTTTAAATGAAAAATTCTGTAAAACACCAAAACATTTTTGAGGCCTTTTTTTAATAACAGTTCAGCAAATATTAATGACTTTGTACGTACCGTGTAAACCAGCTTACTGAGATAGAAAAATTATTGACATATTATAATTTATTTTCAGGAAGAGATCAATGCTTAATATTCTTGCTTCCTTGAAGAGTTGTGAGTTCAGCACATGCTGAAGACCTTTATTAAAGGAGAAACATTGTCTCACCTAAATCAAGGGACAAGGCATTCTCTTCTTAGCCCTGGGCCCTCTTTAGGAGAGCTCTTATTTCACCTCAACTGCATGTAAGGATGAGAACCTCAGTACGAACAAGGCACCTTCCTCTCCCTGGAATGGAGGAATAAAAAAGAGGGTCATATAATATCAATCTCCAAAACTGGTGGAGGTGGACAGGGCAGGGAGTGAAGGCTTCTGAACACAACCACAGAACTTGCAGGCTCCATTGCTTAGGAACATCCAGTTACAAGCATTAAAATTTTGCAGTTTTTTATGTCACAGGATTTTTCTATGCGCTGTGAGGAATTACAGGAATTATAGAAGGATGTAGAAGGATGTAGAAGTGTAAGCATAACAAAATAAGAATATTATGTGACTGACACCAGCTCTGTAAATTTTTATCAAACCGCAGTCCCATTTCTAGTAATTCTTTGACCTTTTTTTGTGTCCATTTCAGAAAAACAGAGTCCTGCCCCAGATTTCATATAGTAATTGAAGACTGAATGAGAACTGTAGGATTAACAACTATAACAAGAATGGGCAGAGAAGGCAGGGTGATTATATGAGAAATGTGACTTTAGAGACCTAATCTGCAGTTAGATAATTTCCATGATGAATGTCAGATTTACAACCATATTCAGATGGACGGAACTCATGAACTCCAGGAATCTTCAGGACAATTTTTCTTACAAATACAGGCCTGAATGCAGAAACGACCACACTCTTTTAAGCTTTAATATTTTCTCTGTTTCAAGGCATGAAATAATCATCTATCTCATGCATACATGCAAATGTAATGACATGAAGAATATTTGTACCTAGATTAACATCAACTTATTTACTATAAGACAGAATTCCTTATGATGAATGCAACACAGACTAGACGGCACCAGAATATGGGCAGGAGGCCTTACACTACATTTGTCATGGGAGGAAAAAAATGATCTTGTGACCTTGGTGACTGTAATGCACAATTGCTGTGTTTGCATTTCTAAAATTGTTTCAGAACTAAGGAAGGTTTTTCCCACTGAGGTAAAAAAAATGTAAAGGTTTAATTTCTAAACACTGCTTAAAATCTGAATTAAGAATGCACAATCCATCTCATATACGAACTTAGTGAATTGCACTGTACAATTATGTTACACTTAGGCTCTGTAGCTGAGATGACTTTTTGCAGGTTGACTTTCCCTTTTTCTCTATTTTCTTCATGACTAAATCCTGCAATCATGGTTTGGCATTAGACTGGAGTGAATCAGGTTTTCAGAGGTTGGATACAAATTCAATCCAATGTTCTTGCTTGGAGCATACTTGATTTATGGATATCAGCAAAATAAATACATAAAATAATGGAGGTTTTTTAAATAGTTTTTTTGCATTCACTTGGTAAAAATGTGGTATTGCAGTGTTTAAAACCAGTTTGAGAAGAAATATGTTTTAAATACATTAGAATACTAAACAAGCCACTGCAAAATGCACAAAAGTCCAATATGCAGTAGGTTATGGCTTTCTTACTCACATTACTGCAGTGAAGGGCACAGAGCCCTTCCACTAAAAATCCTATTTTCAGTAATTTATAAGTCAGCCATAAATATTACACTGGACAGAAACTCAGAATAAAAGGTTTCAGACTGGAAATATGTAATTTAAAGTTTTCTTTGGTTTGTGTTTGTAGAGGTTTTTTTTTTCTCTAACTGTTTCTTAGTTTATTTTGTATTTGTAAATGCAGAACAGAGAGAAGTAAGTTCTTAAGACATTTTGCACTGAGAGCACAAGAATGCATTTAATATAACTGAGACTGGCAAAGTCTAATTTTGCATATCCAAGCTGCACATGCAAAAAAAAAAGAAAAAAAAATTAAATGAGCAGGTGAAATTTGATTGTACCAGAGCTTAGCTTTAGCTCACTTTATAAGCATGCTCCCTTTATGTTTAAACAAATATATACATTTATGTCAGTCATTATAATGTATTTTGGAATAACTATTCAACTAATACACAGTAGTAAACTGCCTTTTGAAGTATATAATCGGAGTTCAGTGTATGTTAGTGTGTGTCAGTGTTTCTTGACACCCTGATTCACAGTACGATTTTATGGCCGATTCTAAAGTACTGGCCTTGACTTATTTCACATAGTTCACTTTACAGAGCACAGAATTAATATAATTATCTCATTTGTGATCCATTAATTTCACATTTGGTAAGTTAAGATTTGAGAACAAAGCTTGTGTTCCAGTTCACTTTCTTGGTACAAAATGAATTGATTACTTCCACTGGTAAAACAAACATGAAATTCACAACTGAAGAAAATGCTTTGTCTTCCATATCTGAAACACTTTATATGTCAAGGTTAGGGAGTTGATTTAAAACTTTTAAAAATGAGGCCAAAATATTTTACCAAAGTTATTCTTATGTACTAGCAGCACAGGAGAAAAGTAAATATGATGGCAAGATTTTTCTCAATTCAGTATCTCCACAGAATATTTTCTTCAGAGAAATGTATAAAAATCCCAAAAAAAAATTGGTAAAGTTTCTTCCTAAGACACAGAAAGAAAATTAGCTGTTTCTGTCATGAAATCAGTCATCTTTCTTTTAATTTTAGATATTTAACCCTTTTCATACAACACTGTACACACTCCTTAGAATTATAGAATAAGCTGAGTTGGAAGGGATCCATCAGGCTCATGGAGTCCAACTCCTGGCCCTGCACAGGACATCCCAAGAGTCACACCATGTGCCTGAGAGCATTGTCCAAATGGATCCTGAAATCTGTCAGGCTGGTGCTGCAACCACTTCCCTGGGGAGCTTGTTCATGTGCTCAGCCACCCTCTGGGTGTGAACTATGTCAGCGTTTTGACCTTGAAATTATTTAGGAGCAGTAAGTCTTGCAACTGAACCATGAGCTTTTTTAAATATCCTTTTGTCTGCTGTAGGTGTAATCCACTTCAAAAATCCTTGAATGTATCTTTTTTCTTGCATTAAGAATCATACAATCATTAAGGTTCAAAAAGACCTAAAAGGTCATTAAGTCCAGCTGTCAAAGAAGGCACAATGAGAAGTCTTATCTTCCCTAATTATATTTCATTCATCTCTTCTCCATATGTTCACATTCTTCTACTTTAAATTATTCTACTTAAATATATTAAAATATTTTTCTTTCCATTCTCAGTGAGTTTACAGGTGTAATTACAGATCTTGTCTCATCTAAGCTACAGAGTATTGACAAAATTATTGACTACAAGTATCAAATGTAATCAAAATATTTTAAAAGTTTACTTGATTTCAGAATCTGTATTTAAGGGTACAGTGTTCCTTTAACATTCAATAAAGAACTTTTTAGGGGTTTCTTGCTAGCTCTCTTGTAAATATAGCCTTAAGTACTGCATCTTAATACAAAGTGACTACCACAGAAGTTCCCCAACACAAATTTAATATATTTGTTTGAAGTTTTCCATATTCAACCGTCATATCTCCCTTATCCAATGACATATGATATCACTTTCTCTAGTAGTTCTCATGATGGGGAAAGAAATAGGGAAATATAATATTACAAGTGCCCAACTTGATTTACACACTTTTTCTAGTTTTAAAAACTGCTGACATTTCTTCTTCAATTGCAAACAGCTTGTTCACTAGCGTTTATTATGTGTTTGCTGTCTGTTCAGAGGTATCCATTTGGTAATAAGGGGTCCAATCAAACACTTACTGATTACCTGGGTTCCATTTCATTCTGGTTTTGAAGCAAAACATTTTGCAGATCTAATTAGCTTCATGTTTCTAATTGTCATGGTTATTCCATGCACTTTTATATGCTGTGCTGTAACCAGCACCATTTTTATGCAATGAGCATTTTTCAAAATAATTAATTCTGTCAGATATGAGATGAGATGTCTTATTATTTCTCCACATAAATTGAGCTTTGAAAGGAAATATTACAGTACTCTTTGTTCCTATCCCAGTTAACACCATCTTTTCTTCTGCATACTTGCAACATCCCAAAAGGATTAAAATTCTTTATTCTCTGGCCAAATTTATGCCTTCATCTTTGTACACCAATAATCCTTCTAGGGTAGATGCCAATAAAACACATCTGTTACATTTATATTCTGATGGCAGTCCAACTCTGTGCTCTGAAGCATTGTGTTTTGATGCAATGTGCTATCAAGCAACTTCTGTGTTTTCCAATAAAGAAAGCTGTATATCACTGAATAATTAAGTAAGTCATTTATAAATAGCATTAATATCAACATTAGTACTTTGTCCCAAGTCCTCTATTGACCTTGTATCTTGGTTAATTTCTTCCTCTGCTGAACTAACTGATGTAAATTGTTTTGATGCACATTGCTTTCAACTATTTATTTCAACAATAAATAAAACAAAACACTGGCAAACTATATCCAGAAAATGCTCTGATGTTTCAAGAGTTGTGATCAGGGATATTAAAGGCTGAAGAATAGGGTATACACTTGAAAAACAACACATAAGCCAAATGTTATTATTTTGCTTTAACAGGCAGTATATATTGTGCCTTTTGTCCAAACATGCAACTGTTTCTGAACAAAGCTTTCAAGCTTTTTAAATAGTTGGGATTACTATTATTTATTACAAGAGTGGAGCCACTTTTTCTTGCTGTTTGGACCAAACGTTCTTCTATCAAACATACTGGTGCTTCCTGTGAGAAAATATGTGAAGGTATTTACGGATTCTATCACAGCTGGCTTCCCTGACATATTAAAAAATCAAATTCCATAAAATTGGAATGCAATGACTACACATGAAAAAAGCAAGATCATTGCATACTGCATTCAGTTACCTGTGTTGACATTTAGCCACAGGAGACAGCAGAAACCCACTCACCCTCTTCTACTCTTCCCCATTGGCATGGGGGAGAAAATCAGAAGGGTAAAGAGTAACAAAACTTGAGGGTTGAGGTAAAGACTATTTAATAGACAAAACAAAAACTGCACACACAAGAAAGGTAAATAAGGATCTCACTCGCTACTCCCAATCAGACAGCAGATGATTACCCATTTCAAGGAAGGGAGGGCTCAGTCATGCTTTTTAGTTGAGAAGACAAATGCCATTAAGCCCAAACTCCGAATTTCCTCTTTCTTCTCCTCTAGTTTTTATTGCTGGGTATGACATCCATGGTATAGGATATCGCTTTGGAAAGCTAGGATCTGCTGTGCAGGCTGTGTCCCCAACCCCAGCATGTTCGTTTGATCGGCCAGCATGAGAAGAACAAAAAGGTCTTAATGCTGTGCAAGTACTGTTCTGCAATAACAAAAATACCCCAGCACTGTTTCGGTCACAAATCTGAAATATAGCAGCTACTATGACCAAAATTAACTTTATCCCAGCCAAAACCAGTATGATGAGTGTTCCAAGAAATCAAACTCTGTTTCCAGAAAATAGAATGCAGCTACTTATAATGCTCTTTTGTTTGCCTCTGTAAGAAGCTCAAACAAAACTAAGTTTCAAGATTGATAGTTCTATAGATACAGGGAAGGTGATTATGAGCTTTTTCTGTCGACATCAGGCTGAACTCAGAACTGCAGCTAAAGCAATGGATCTTACTATAATCAGAAAATTATATTCCAGAAAGTCAAAGTTTAATTTTGCTGCAATTACTGTACATATAGAACCTGAATAAGGCTAGATGCTTTACATGTGAGTAACAACTCAGTGAATGACCCACAAGACTTACAACTGAATCTTAGGCCTCGCACTGTGAACAAGCACAGCAAAGAGTAGACAGACAACTATAATAATAATAAACTTTAAAAGTCCTTTGCATTCATTAGACTAAAATCATTATGCTGGTATTTCCTTCTTCATCAACTGCTTTTCTTTAGACTTGAGGGTATGACAGGTATTTCCGTGTCTTTCAGACAGAAAATAGGACTTTTAAGACAATAAAACAAAACATTGTCTGTGAAAAGTATCTATTACTGCTCCAGAAATTTCACTGCCTGACTGAAAGACCCAAAGTTACTTTTGGAAACTGAAAAATTATTTCATCAGCATAATACCAGAATAATGTTTTCAGATTAGAATCATTTGACTTAGAATTGCTCCTTCTTCACAATAAAATCTTTGCACAAGGGAAGTTCTGAATCAAAATCCCCTCTGATCATTGCTCAGGGACATCATTTGATCACTCAGAGAAAATGAACACACTTGGTCTGGTACCCTACTGTTTAAACATGCTAAAATCAGAACTCATGCATTTAAATCATTCTATCATCAGCCATTTTTCACTGGTGTCACTTTCTCTGTTTTCTGCAGAACTGTGCTAAGGTGACAAAACCAGCTGACAATACTTGTCATTGTTTTTTCAGTATAAATTCTAACACCATCTTTGGGCTAATTCGGTATTCAGTATTCAGACATGATGCAGAGGAGGAAGAACATCAAAGCATAGCGTGACTGCACAATCACTTCAAAATTACACTTCTATCTTGAATCCATCGAATTATTTTATCTCCACTAATTACACTGTTTTCACTGATAGCACAATAATAATCCCTGTCCTATTCTATCAAGTATTTTTCCCAAATGAGCACAAGCCATTAATTAATAAATCTAATAATTGTCTTTGAAGATGTGTACCTTTCAATGCTATTCCAAGTGTAAATGTGAAAGGAGAGACAATGCCATCTCACAAGTTATTTGGCTGTGCAGTGTACAGGGCTGCGGCTGCTCTCCAGGAACAGCTGGTTGCCTGGAGCAACAATACTGCAGGCTGTTTGCTGGCTGCATGCATGCCTGTCTAGATGCCAGGCTGCAGAGACTTTTTGCTGCTGTTTAGTTAGGGCATTAGAGCTCTTAGGGCAAGACTAGGTAATAACTAAGCCTGTTTTTATAAATATTTACCTCCTCTTTAACAATCAAAAGCAACAGCTCTTACACGACTGTTGTTCTTTCTCTACTCAGCTAGGTTCATTCTCGGTGAAACATGTTGCCAGGCGATGGCATGTGGCTTACCAACACACCTATGACTGGTGGAGCCATTTGTGAAAGTGCCACCTTTTATTGTACTGCAATGGAGTTTACTGCAAGTCCCACAGACCCCAGAAAATGCTAGGGCATCACCAGTTTAAACTCCCACAGGGCTTGTTCCCACACAGAGATACAATCTGCACCATTTATCTCTACTCTGGCACCTGCTTCAGAGGAGAAGCAGATCCAGATTCTGCATTTGGTGCACATTTTAAATCGTTCTGAAATGCAAATATAAACCACATGCCAGTTACCATGTCAAACCAGATCAAAGTCTTAATCTCTGTAAAATAAAAAGGCTCTACCAGGGTGTAGTGGTTTTGTTCGCATCTTTTACCTTCTGTGAGATAAGAATTAGATCAAAAGCAGGCTCAAAACTTTAAAGGATATGAAGACGTTTATTACTGACAGAATTAAAAGTAAAAAGAAATAATAAGAAATTAAAGCAAACTCCCCTTTTCCTTGAACACCTCCCCCTTTTTTACCCAACTTGCACAAAGAATAACAAACGTGATTTAGGTCAGTATTGCAGTTCTTAAAAGTCTCTTCAATATTTGAAGGAAAAGAGGTTTCTTCTGCTTAACGTGGTTTCCAAACTGCCACTAGCAAACAGAACCCCGCCCACAAATCTGTTGAAGCAAAAAAGGTATCTCTCCCACTAATATTGCAGTCTTCCCACACTGCCATCATGGGCCACACATGGGGTATTTCTTTTTAAGGATAAGCAAA
>VXBT01010890.1:0-111913 GCA_013400235.1 Oriolus oriolus
TTATTTCTTGTTGGTATCTTTATGGCTTTATTATTTTGATTACCTCAGAACTCTGATTCATTGCATCTTTCCTCTTTTAATTACACCCTCTCCCCTCCAACCACTCAATTTTTACTTGGCATTTGCTGTCATCCCTGATGGAAGCTTTTAGAGTAAAGCAGCTCATTTTAACACTCCTTTTTTAGTTTTTCCAAGCACGGAATGATGTGACTGAGTTCAATTAAACAAATTTCAAGCATTAGGATGGGCCTCTTTCTGTTACTTAGTCTGATGGGTTTTCTAAGTAATTCAGACCTGCCACATGTAGACCTCTGTGTGTGTGTGACATTAATTAGGGCCTTCCAAGCCCAGCAGGTCAGGGTGGGGAGGAAGGTTTGTCCCAGCTCTGATAGAACTCACAGATGGGAAGCAGGCAGTTCTATCTTCTCCATCTCTAAACCTAATGCAACATTGTGCAAATTCAGGCCTGAATCTCAGTGCTCTGCCAGTTGTAGAGGGAGGGAAGGGCAAAGAGAGAAAATAACTCATTTTTAGCCACTTTCAGCATAACCCAGGCATCCACGGAGCTGTACCAGCAGGAGCAGGGCACAGGGCAGGGAGGTGCCCAGGGAGGACAGGACTGAAGGCAGGAGGCTCCTTACACAAGGCTGGCAGCCAGGTGGCACAAAGCAGCTGAGAGCCAGGGGAAATCTCAGGCTGCCCTTATCTGCTGAGTGATAACACGGAGCAGGGAGCCTGGGAAAGACTGGGAAGAGCCAGGGAGAGCCACTGCCTGTGGGGTTTATGGACAGAGAGCTGATAACACCATCACAGGCAGCCCGCAGAGCGATGTGCCAGGCGGCACCAGGGCATGGTGGGGCTGGCATGAGCTGCTGGGCAAAAGGCAAGGAGGGGGGGCTGCCCAGGAGTACCTGCTCGGTGGAACAAAGCATTTTCCAGGATTATTTTGCAGTCTGACAAACTGGTCTGTGGAGATTTGATATTCCAAAGATGATGTGGTGATGTGGAGAAGCAGCAGGTCTGCCAGGCAGGCTCAGTGGGATGGGCAGATGGCACACGCTGGCATTTGTGTGTCAGCAAACCCCAGCTCCTTGGCAGGAGATTCTGGAGTGTGAGGAGCCCAGATGCACATTTCTCCAAGGCCAAAGGTTCCCTCAGCACAGAAATATATTGACCATAAAGCTTAATACACCATGAGAAGAGGAAAGCAATTGGAAGGGAAATGATTTAATTATCTTAAATAATTGCTTGGATTTTTTCCACCCATTTTTTAAAAAATCTGTCTAAAAGTAAGAAGAAAAAAAAAGCCTATTTTTTTTTAGGTCCAGAAAAATATTAATGCTTGGGATTTTTTTCTTTTAATATCATGTTCCAAGAAGATATTATTTCTCTGTTTCTTCCATGAAGACATGATGTATTGGATGATCCGAGTTTTTCCACAGCCTGAGCTTCTAGAACAAGAATGAAAATGCTGGAACACCCGTTGCTTGGGTTTGTGATTTCTTATTAGGATTCTGCAGAGTTCCCACACAAAAGGCTTTGAGTGCTTTTTCCATAGATGTCACTCCTCCCCAGGATTTGCTCTGGCTGTCTTAGAGTCACCATATACTTCAAACTCAATTAAAACTCCTGTGGAAGTCCCTTAAGGGGATTGGGAAGTCAGAGTCACTGATGCTTTTAACAATGGACAGTCAGGGGAGAAGGAGGGAGCTCTTCTATTTCCTTTGCAATTGCCTGTTCTGGTTACCATGACGTCTAATAAACACTCATGGAGAAGGGAAATGTTTTCTATGGAAATATTCAGTATTTCTACAGTAAGATTTATAGCATTTGCTTAACACTGAAAGACAAGAGCATGAATTCTGCAGGCTTGAAGTTGGCTTCGTTTGCTCCAACTGTGTATTGATGGGGTTTTTTGACAGCTCAAGGTTCCACCTGGAGTGCAAATATTGGGCAATGTTTGACTTCAGATGGAACGTCTCCTTTTCTGTGCAAACGGGGAAGGGAAGGCAGGCGAGGCTGGGCATGGCCCCTCCGGCCTTGAACCTCCAGCCCAGAGACAAGAGCAGAGCACTGAGCACAAACCTGGGATTTTTAACCCACACTGTCAAAGATCCTTCATCCTTCCCAGCTGGAAGTACTGCCCAGACAGACCCGGACACTGGAGCAAACAACACTGAGGGACTTTCAGAGATTTTTAATGTATCTCAGTGGTACCCCAGAGCAAAAAGGGGCCAGAAAGTGTTACGGTTCCCCAGCTGCACGAAGCTTAATCTCACTTCACCTCAGATTATCAACCCTGCACTTAAAATTTAAAAGGGTTGAGTGCAAAGTAAAGGACCAGGAGCAGCCTTTCCGGGCCGGCCGTAACCCGGCACACGCGGAATCATTCGGAAGTGATCCGGGGCGGGGGGTGGAAGGGGCGCGGCTCTGCCCGGCCCTCCCTGCCCGGAGCGGGGCGGTGCTGCCGGGACCCGCCGCGGGCGGGCGGTTCCTCCGCCTGTCCCCCCCGTCTGTCCGTCCGTCTGTCCGTCTGTATCTCTGTCTGTCTGTCTGTCTGTCCGCCGGTCGGTCCCAGCCGCCCCAGGTCCCCGGGGAGCCGCGGGCGGTGAGTGCCGGGGGAAGGGGGCGGGCAGGGGTCGGGGGGCAGCGGGGTCCGGCTCGGACCCTCCTCGGCTGCCGCTCGCACCCCCGGGAGCGGCTCGCAGGAACCAGCAGGAGAAGAGGAAAATGCACAAGGAAGCCATGCGGAAGCTGGGTGGGAAGGCAGTGGGGACCCCGAGGCGAAAGTGAATGTTGCGTTAAAGCTAAATTGTTGGCTCTGACTTCCCTTTCGCTCTCCCGGGACCGTAAATGTTGGTTTGGCTTCCAGAGCGCTCAGCAAAACCCCGCGGTTGCAGGAGGTACACAGCGTGCGGGGTTCTTCTTGCTGTTTGTTGTTCTTGCAGGGTTTTGCTAATTTTTATTAATTGAAACACAACAACCAAGGCAGTTGCGTTATCCAGCGCAATCCCGGTGGGTTTCCATTGGGATCGGAGGGTCTCTCCCAGCCCTGCGGATGCAGCCCGGGCCGTGGTGGGCGGTGTGGGATGTCCTGCGCTGAGCTGGCAGCCCGAGGAAGTTCCTTTGCGCAGCTCGTCCTCGGCCCATCCTCACCGCCCAACAGTGTCCCACCTTTCCCTGCTGGCAGAACGGGTGGGAGAAGGGCCCTGGCACAGGAATAACTTGCTGAGAGGGCCCCTTGGCAAACTCTCCGTAAGAAATCCGAGTGGGATGGAAGCTGCTGGAGGGATCTGCTGCAGCCGGGGCAGGGCAGGGCAGCCAGCACGCTCAGCTGCCCTTGGGAGGTGAGACAACTTCCCTGCAAGATCTGGCTGCCAGCAGGGAGCCGATTCCATGGCACATCTTCCCCAAAAATGCTGCTGCTCGGGAGAAGTGGCATTTGGAGGAGGAGATCACACGTTTCACACGAGCGAGGTTTTATTGTCCGGCTTTGCAGGTTTTCCCGCATGAGTGGATGGCTGCTGGTTACTGTGCCAAAAGTGAGGCAGCTCTGTCCCCAGATGAGTTCCTCAAACGTGGCTTTCATTATTCACATTATTTTCAGTCCTTCGTGGAAGTAAATGTTCGTGGCTTGAATGTTTTGTTGGAGGATATGAAGGGTTTTGTCAAATTCCAAGGTGCAGGCAGTGTTGCTGCCGTGCTTATCTCGGTGTTATCACAGTAATATTGAATTTCCTTGTTGCTCCACAACAGTAAAGACATTGTTTGAAAAAGGCTGTTGTCCAGCAAGAGAAAGGTCAAAGATTTAGTTGTCAAAATGCTGTGATATGCTTTCCTTTTATATTCTTAGTGGGGGCACTTTCTAAGGGCCCAGCTCTGGTTCAGTTTGTGTGGAACTTGGATTTCTGATTCACCTGCTTCTCCTTTACAATTCTCCAGAAACTGTTTGTGTCTTTTTAGATTATGGATTTAGTTTTTGGTGCATGCAAATTCTCCTGTCCACCAAGGGCTGCATGAGGGTGGAGGGTGATCACACACAGTGACAATTTAAATGTAGAAAAGTAAAGAAAACTGAGATGGGTCTTACAGAAAGAACACTTTTGATTTAGTTTCTACTCTGAAATGCTCACATCTGAAGTTTCATCTCGTAGTAGTTGTTTCAGCAGGTGAGTGAGCTTCACAATCCATTTTTCTCTCACTCTCAAGGTGACTCTGATCTGCCACAGAGGAATGAAGTCCAAGCCAGCCCTGGGCTGCAGGGAGTGCTCCCCCAAAAACAGAAGCCAGGCAGATGCTGCCACATCATGGGATGAGAGAGGAAGGCCCAGATGGGCTCCAGAAATAGTCTGGAGGTCTGATGACTTTTACAGACTGCAGGACCTCCCCATATCTTTATTTTATGGCAGTCAGTTGATAACAGATACTGGAAATTTCCTTAGCTCTGTCTTGTAGTCTTTTTATCTTAAGCGAAGTCTGTGGCAACGAGACACCCGTGAAAGGCTGAAAGGAGTGATAAAAGTGAATTCTAGGTTGTGTGTAAATAGCAGCTTTCAGAATAAAAACCACAGCAGCTCCTTTTCCAAGCTAAAGGTACAGAATGTCCTTCAGTGTCCAAGCCATGAACCAAAGGGGTTTTCTCAGGGCTGGTTTTTTTTTTCATGTTTAAGAACAAAATCCAGTTTTATTAGGCAAGCCTGGGCTAACGGTTACAAAATTAATACAGGGCAGCACTTTGAGGCAGAAAAAGGCGAAATGAGTGTTGGAAATTGTGTCATTTCCTACTATCCTGACATGGCAAGGGGCAGGGACGGTGTGAAAGGTCCTTTTCATGCCACGGAGAGAAAGCTGTCATGCAAGTCGGCACAAAGACCCAGTATGTGCTCAGAGTTCTGGAGCCAAAAAGGTTTTTACTTAGAACATTTCCCTACTGTCTGGACACGACTGAAACCCAGGCACCCCCTCCCATGCATGATGTTTTACAGCAGCACTCAGATGAGCTGTCTGGGGTTTGTCTTGGCACATTTAAGAAAATTCCCAGGTTTGAGTGAGCTGCCTGCAAGTCCTGGATGAGGGACAGAAAGAATCAGAAGGATTTTCACTACTGAAATCTTCACTGAAATCTCAGAAAACAAACGCATTGCTACACATAAAAAGTAGTCTGGGTTGATTTTTTATTTTTCTCCTCAGCTTTCACAGCGTTGATTTGCTGAGCTTTGGGTGGGTGAGAAGCCTTTTGATTTGTAACTCTGTGTTGGTAAAGCAAATAAAACTTCGTGAGCAAATACAGCTCCAAAAAGTGCTTTTGCAAAGTAGAGCTGACACAGGCTTTTGTAATATTCACTTGATTCTCACCGTGTATTTAGGGGGGGTTGTGAGGGCTGTAAATCATCCCTGAGCTCACTTTGCAGTCCTGTACAGGTGGGTGAGATTGGAAACCTGGAAGGGACAAATGGGGCTCTCCTCCAGCTGTGATCACTGTGTCATCTTGAGCTTCTCACTTCTTGCAGTGCAGTTCCTTCATTTAAAGGTCCTGATTCTTCATGTGGCTCTTCTGAGCCCATAATTATTCTAAAACACGTTAAAGAAACTGATTTGGAAAGGATCAGCCAAGGGAAGCTCATCATTACAAGGTGTCTGCCCTGGCACCTAGCAGAGCACAAGCTGTGTGGGTTGTGATAGGTCATGATTCAGGAGGAATTCCTCCCTGGAAAGGGTGCTCAGGCCTTGGCAGGGGCTGCCCAGGGAGGTTTGGAGTGCCCATCCCTGGAGGTGCCCAGGGAAGGGCTGGAGGTGGCACTCAGTGCTCTGGGCTGGGGGCAAGGTGGGGATGGGGCACAGCTTGGACTCGGTGGGCTGGGAGGGCTTTTCCAGCCTCAAGGATCCTGGGGTATTACAGCAGGGAGGGACACAGCCCCTATCACACAGAAAACCCATCCCTGCTGATCTGCCAGGCTGTCCGTGGTTTGGGGTCTGCGTTTGAAACCCTCCTTTTCAGTACCAGTTCTGTTCAGGCTGTCAGAGAGTGGCTGGGTTTGGTTATCTGGGAGGGTGCAGGAGCTCACCCACGAAAGAGACGTTCCCTGCCTGGGTCTGGGGTGAATGGAAACACCTCTGGGAGTCCCAGCATGGAGCAGGAGATAAAACAGGAACTCCTCCCCTGGTATTTTCTGTCAGCATGTGCCAGGCGTTGATAGGTCTGCAGCTCCAGGGACGAGGACACCACGGTGTGAGGTGGGACAGTTGGATTAGCTGGGTGGAATTACTTTCTAATTGGTTCTAGAAGTCTCTGAAGAAGCCATTCTGAATATTAAGTTCTGTAGTTGCCTCTGCTCTTGTGGGTTCCTTCTGCTCAGGCTGTCCTAAGGCAGTAGGTACCACACAAAGTCACTTCTCTCACTTCTCCCTCCCATATTTTCGGGAGACTCACGCTGAAGGGATGGTAGCAGTGAGTGTTTTAATTAGGAAATACTTCTGTAGCAATAGAGTTGTCCAGCCCTGGCACAGCTGCCCAGGGAAGCGCTGGAGTCCCCATCCCTGGAGGGATTTAGGATTTGCAGGTGTGGCACTTGGGGACATGGGTTAGTGGTGGCCTTGGCACTGCTGGGAATGGTTGGACTCGGTGATCTCAGAGGGATTTTCCAACCTGAACGACTCCACAGTTCTGTGATGCTGTAGCTGCTTGTGATGTGGTGATTAAGTGAACACATTCTGAGGCAGACTCAAGTGGCATCCTCAGCACTGCCAGTTCCAGTAGCAATTTATTAATTGGGACAATTAATTCAGGACAGTTGGACAGTTAATTGGGCAATTAATTCGGTGGTGAACCTTCCACAGACAGAAGTCTGGCTGATGTTTGCACTGCGCAGAGGAGACGTGAGCAGCACATAAAATCCCTGTTGTCACTGGCACTCTGGGACTGCAGTGCCAGAAAGGGAAGCCTGGCAGTGACACTTCTCAGGGTTCTCTTGCTGGGTCTCACCCCAGACCAGTGAGTTTCTGGCTGAAACAGCCTCACTGTACTGGTGGTAGCAGGCATTGGGGCTGAAGGAGTTTTCTGGAGGATTCTGGATGTTTTCTGAAATGGCAGTGCTGTGTAAGTCACTTGCTATGCTCAAGTTTCATTAGGGTTTGTCTCATCAAGACTTTGCTCCTTCCCAGTCAGGCAGTGTGTTTCCAGTGTTAAATTATTGGTGTAATTACCTTGTTTTACTGTCTGTGGGCACAAGCTCCAGCAGAAGTGTCCCACCTGCCTTTTGTTGTGCCCATCAATGTGTTTTCCACTTGTGCATATTGTTTTGATCAGGTGAAATTTCCTTGCTTAAAAAAAAGTGTGAAGTGCATTTTTTTGGCAGTGTGTCATTGGCTGTAAAAAAGCCACTTCTTAGATAACAAACCTTTACAGTATTTGGCAGGTGCAATCACTGCATTGAAAAAAAAACAAACCAAACCACCCACAAGAGATGTAAACTGAGCTGTGCTTGGCTGGAAATGGCCCACTTGCAGTTAATTTCGAGCAGCTGAACTGGAATGGCTGCTGCACTACAATGAACCCTCTGTCTGGCTCTGCAAGGTGGAGCAGAGATTTCCTCAAGGCAGCCTCCCAGGAAGGCGATGCTGGGAAATGTTCCTTTCCATTGCCCAACGCTGCCAGCAGCAGGTGTGTTCCACAGGACACCAGCTTCCCTCCTGGGAAGGGTCACTCCTTGCTTGACAGGGATACGGTGAGGAGGCTCGTTCCCAGTTTTTTGCCTGGAAATCGTTTCTCTCTGCTGACCTGAGACTTTCAGCCCTTGCTTTTCATAAACGCTGTGTTCAAGTCTCATGTTGTACATTCATTTTTGGTTTAATGGTCTTTCTTTGTGTTTTTAGTGAGTCCTGGTGATGGCAGCAATGACAGAGACCAACAACATCCACGCAGTGACGGAAGGGCCAGAAGGAGATGACACCAAGTGCGGTTTCCATCACAGAATGTTCCTGGAACCCCAAGAGGAGGAGAGGAGCATGAAGGCTCTGCTGCTTAAGCGAGCAAAGAAAACTTGCAGCTGCACGCCCGCCAAAATTAAAGACTGTGTTTTGGGGTTTTTCCCCATCTTACAGTGGCTTCCTAAATACAAACTCAGGGAGTATCTCCTGGGGGATGTGATGTCTGGTGTGATCGTGGGGGTCCTGCTGGTCCCACAGTCCATTGCCTACTCTCTCTTGGCTGGGCTGGAGCCCATTTACGGCCTTTACACGTCCTTTTTCTCCTCCATCATTTACTGCATCTTCGGCACCTCCCGCCACATCTCCGTTAGCATCTTCGGGGTGGTTTGCCTGATGGTGGGACAGGTGGTGGATCGGGAAGTCGAGAGGGCTGGCTTTGACCTGGAGCCAGCTGTGCTCAGCGCCCTGCCGGGCCCGGGACGGGATGGGAACGGCACCGGCAACGGGACGGCACCGCTGTGTGACAAAAGCTGCTACGCCATGGCCGTGGCTGCCACCATGACCTTCATCTCTGGAGTTTACCAGGTGAGGGGAGGCAGATGTGCTGTGCAGACAGTTGTAATTCTTCTGTGGGGCACTGTCCCCATCCTGCTGGGCTTGCGCACGTCCTCGATCTGCACCTCGGGGCTGGAGGTCACTGTGGTGCAGGGAACTCCTCTGGGTGCTCCCTATTTTTTAACAGCGCTTCCTGCCTGCATTGCTTCTCTTTGCTTCTCTTTTGGGAAGTGCTCCCCATTTTTTAACAGCTTTTCCTGCCTGCATTGCTTCTCTTTTGGGGACTGCGAGGACCTGCACATCCACCTCCAGTTCTCGAGGTCTGCTCACCACCTTCCTCGCTGTGGCCTGAAGCTCTGTCTATTTTTTTTTTTGCATTAGACCCCATTTCATTGGGCCAAAATGTGGTGCATCAGCTCCTAATTCCAGTCTTTAATCATTTGCCTTTAACAAAGAAAAATTTGGACAGTAGAAGTATCTCCAGTTTCCTTTTATTTGTAACTGTGCTTTTAAAATCTGCTGTTTGCCCATTTCAAGCCAAAGCAATGCCATTGAATGGAAAGGATACTACTGAGAGGATAAAACATATTTTATATTTATATATCTCTACTTGTTCTCTAGAATCCACTGCTTGCCTAAATTAGAGCAGGTATCCTTGTTTTCAGGGTGTTATGCATTAACCAGAATGAGATTATTTGTAGCAGTACTGCAGAGCTGTGGTATTTGAGTTTGTGAGTTCACATTCATTTGTCCTCATCTGTCCAGGGTGACAGCCAATCAAAATATATAGGAGGGGGAAAAGAAAACTTGTTTGTGATACTTCAAAACACAGGTTTTGGACACAACCTGGAACTTTTTGTACTGCAAGTTCATGTTGAGTTATTTCAGAAATATTCTGGGCCTCCCAAGGTACCCTGGATTTTGGGTTTCATCCCTGTGGGATGGATGCAGTTTTGGAGTTGTGAATTGTACTTAATATTCCTTGCAAGTACAAATACAACTAAGTTTGTTTATATGAAGAAATCAGATCAGTTTATCTTCAGTCCCTCTGAATATTAGGCATATTCTCGACAGGCCAGCACCCTCAATTTTTTTTTTTTTCAACCAAAATCACATATTCTTTGTATCACAAACTTTACAATCAAATCCTAAAAAGCAAATCTACTCACACCAGTCAATACAGCCTAAGTAGGTAAGCTAATTATTATTAATGTTTCACACTTAGAACAACCTTGAATTAATTACCAAGGCTGGGAGGGAGCCTTTTCGAGAGCTCTGAGCTGATTTCAGCCAGTCCAGGTCCCAAACCTTCCTTCTCTTCAGTAATACTCGGAGATTCTCATGGAGTTCCCAGTTCTCTCTGTTTGCATGACCTGCAGCCCAGGAGTTTGCAGCTCACGGATTTTCTGAGTCAGGGGCACCAACCTCTGCAGTGCAAAGGACAGTTGTTACACCCAAGCTGTGGTTTTATTGCAGGTTCTGAACTCCAGTGTCAGGCAGACAAAGGGCACCAGACACGATTTAGATGCCTACAAAGTTCACAGAGTTTAGAGGAACTGAAAGAGAAATGGCAAAAGCAGACAGTGTTTCAAATGTGAGTTTTGGGGGGGGGGGTTTCCCCCAGGTTTTCTTCTTTTCTTTTTTCCTCGTCAGGATAATTAGCAGAGCAAGCAATAAACACTTGTTCAGGGGATTAAGACCCCCAAAAAGCCTGATGTGAATGCTGGAGACTTTTCTCCATGCTCAGACCATGCCTTGTCCTCCAGGGCTGTGCACAACGTTGGGTTTTTTATCCCAGCTGACAAAACCCGCGGGATTTGTGTCCTGACGTGCTGTGTGTGGTTGATTCCTTCCAGGTGGCCATGGGTTTCTTCCAAGTGGGCTTTGTCTCCGTGTACCTCTCGGATTCGCTGCTGAGTGGATTTGTCACGGGGGCCTCCTTCACTGTCCTGACCTCACAAGTCAAGTACCTGCTGGGCCTGGACATTCCTCGGAGCGGGGGCATCGGCTCCCTCATCACCACCTGGATAAACATCTTCAGGAACATCCACAGGACCAACATCTGTGACCTCATCACCAGCTCCTTGTGCTTCCTGGTGCTCGTCCCAGCCAAAGAGCTTAACGAGCACTTCAAATCCAAGCTCAAGGCTCCAGTTCCAGTGGAGCTCTTCGTGGTTGTGGCAGCCACTCTGGCATCTCACTTCGGGAAGCTGAGGGAGACTTACGGCTCCAGCGTTTCCGGGCACATCCCGACGGGGTTTCTGCCGCCGCGCCCTCCAGACTGGGCCCTGATTCCCAGCGTGGCGTTGGATGCCATCCCCATCGCCATTATTGGCTTTGCCATCACCGTGTCCCTCTCGGAGATGTTTGCCAAGAAGCACGGCTACTCCGTGAGGGCCAACCAGGAGATGTACGCCATTGGCTTCTGCAACATCATCCCCTCCTTCTTCCACTGCTTCACCACCAGCGCAGCTCTTGCCAAGACCCTGGTCAAGGAGTCCACGGGCTGTAGGACCCAAGTGTCCGGCATGGTGACCAGTCTGGTGATCCTCTTAGTCCTCCTCGTGATCGCGCCTTTGTTTTACTCCCTGCAGAAATGCGTCCTCGCCGTCATCACCATCGTCAACCTCCGCGGAGCCCTGCGCAAGTTCAGGGACCTGCCCAAAATGTGGCACCTGAGCAGGGTGGACACGGTGATCTGGGGGGTCACCATGGCAGCCACGGCGCTCATCAGCACCGAGATCGGGCTCCTGGTGGGGGTTTGCTTCTCCATGCTCTGCGTGATCTTCCGCACCCAGCGGCCGGAGGCGCCGCTGCTGGGCTGGGTGGCCGAGTCGGAGACCTACGAGTCCCTCTCTGCCTACAAGAACCTGCAGACCAAGCCCGGGGTCGTGGTGTTTCGCTTTGAAGCCCCCCTCTACTACATCAACAAGGAGTGCTTCAAATCCACCCTCTACAAGCAAACCGGGGTCAACCCCGTGTGGGTGAAGGCGGCCAAGAAGAAAGCGGCGAAGAGAATGCTCAGGGAGAAGGAGGCGGGGTCTGGGGACAACCAGAGCAGCATCCCCGTGGATTCTGGGTCGGAACCCGTGGGGTTTCACACCATAGTGATCGACTGCTGCGCCGTGCAGTTCCTGGACACGGCCGGGATCCGCACGCTCAAGGAGGTCTGCAAGGACTACGGGGACATCGACGTCCACGTGCTGCTGGCCCAGTGCAACCCTTCCGTCAGGAGCTCCCTGCTCCGAGGGGAGTTCTTCAAAGAGGGGGAGGACCACCTGCTCTTCCACAGCGTGCACCAGGCCGTGGACTTTGCCCTGGGCCCGCAGGGGCACGGCGCTTCCAAGAGCTAGCTTGGGAAGATAGAGGCTGGAACAAGGGCTGGGAAAACGGGTCTGTGTGTCTATGCAATCGATAGCTGTGTGCTCAGGTGGCAGGGAGGGTGGTGTCAGCACACTGGGACTGTGCAGTCTCTGGATTTACCTGCCAGCTGTGCTGATTCCACAGGAGGTACTGAATGAAGGCAGTTCTTAACCTGATTGTGGCCAGTCTGTGAATCTGAGTTTTCGTAGGGTCGTTCATCTCACGTCTCCTCTCTGGAGCTTTCTGCGTCTCGGTTCCACTGTTAAGTTGTGATCAAGTCTTTTTTGCAACCCTGTCCTGGTGGGTGGGGCAGGATTTTGGAGTATTCTGGACGTCCTGTCCAGCTGAAGAATGAGGCAACTCATTTCTCATCGCTCATTCTGGCATTGCTTTCCATCACCCCACCCTTGTGTTTGCCAAGGAATGGCTGCCAGGAGCTGTTTGCTCTGGTCTTTACTGGGCAGTGTTTGATTTTGGAGCCTCCCTGAACCTCAGACAGGTAGAGAAATCAAATCTAAACATGCAGGAAAATATCTTAATGAATATCTTCTTACCAAGCACCTCTCACCTCCAGAGGTTTTGGCACTGCCTCCTAATTCAGCCAGGCCACAAGGGCATGGTTATCTCATTTCTCCACAGGCCTTTACCTGCCTGTGCCCATGGAAATGTTGCCTCTCCAGCTTGATTTTAGTGATTTTTTTGTATTTCAGAGATGACTCTTTAGAAGTCTGATTCATGCTTATGGTCAGTTGTTTTCCTAATATTTAGGAGGCCATTAGAATTGTGAGCATTAGATATGGAAAATATCTAGTTCTTCAATTTTAACCAAAAAAAGTCCCTTCTAGGCAGTTTTTTATGCCAGGCAGACAGAATCACAGGCACCAAAGTGAAAAGGGACAAACAGATTATCCAACATCTGCTCAGATGTGCCCACGTCACACAGACTTTGTGCATGAATGCAGGATTTATTGGCTATAAACCCTTTCCTCTGTCCTCGATTTTATGCAATGGGAGTGCACAGACCATTGGAAAAGGAGCCAGGAAAATTCTTTGCTGAGCTTTATTTCCCCAGGGCAGTGTAAACAGAACTTTTTATTTTTAAGTCATGTGGAAGTGAAGAGTGCCCGTTCTTCGTGCTCAAATACAAGGGTAGGAAGAGGTTTTCTTTCCTCACAGCAGTAGAATACAGTTGTGAAGGCAGACTTGAGAGATGAACAGTTTTTCCTGAGTGCCAGCTATCCATAGCACACAGCCCTGGAAGGGTGTGCTTTCCTCCCAGGGGAGTTTACAGTCTGAATTCCAGGTGCTTCACGGCTTTTAAAAGGGAAAGGTGCTGTGTACAGACAATATTTTCATCCTTAATAATGAAAAAATGATCAGTCGGGAGTCAAAAAAGGCATAAAATTCAATATGAATTGTGAAATGTTTACTGAATAGAAAGGTTATCTTGGGATTAAACTGTTTTGTTGGGGTTTTTCCTGAGCAAGGACCAGTAACTACTCTCTTCTTTCTGTGAAAGCTGAGCATCTTGGATCACTTCATGCTGGGAGCCTCAAAGAAGGACGAGGCAGCAGGAAGATTAGTCCTTTCTGTGTTGACTGAACTTTTACTACATTTTTAGGACACCAGAGCAGCAGAGAAGTACTGGGGGAGGTGAGGGGTGGCTGTAGCACATCTTGGAAAGGAGAACCTCACTGAGATCCGCCCATTCCACGTCCTAGAACTGGCACTGGTGAGGAAAGGAGCCTCTGTGTGTCACAGAGAAAAGTCTGCAGTATTCAAACCCCACAGATATTCTGTCTCAGCTTTGAGGCTTGTTTGGGCAAGGCCGTGAACCCCAAATTCTGCTGAGTTTTCCCTTTGCTGCCGTAACCTCCTGCAGGAACGTTTTCATTCTGGGCTGAGGGTCCTCTGTGCAGTTTGGGGAGTTGTGATCCCTGAACTGGCATTGCCAGCGAGGTTTTGGGCTGGGCTGGGTAAAAGCAGGGAGCAGGGGCAGTGCCTGTGTGGGGAGGGCAGCCTGGAAGTTCTGTTTTAATTTTTAACCAAACCTGTTTTGTGTGGAGCTGCCGCTCGCAGCCGCTGGGTGGGAAGGTTTGTGCCCACAGGGGTGGCAGTGCGGTGGCCTGGGGGTGCAGCACACTTCGTCCCCAGGATCAGAAAGAATCTCTGGAACTTCGAACAAAAGCCTCGCTGCGGTTCTGAAATGCTGATTTTTAACTCCTGTTTTGCCGGAGGGCAGAGCAGCGCCGGGAGCACTGAAAGCGCTGATGAAAAACGACAGCACGTGGTTGTTGCGAATGTGGTTTTTTTACTATTGCAAGTGTTGGTGCCTTCCTGCAGCTGTTTGTCCTCACCCCTGTGCCCTGAGGCTTGGGCAGGACACAGCGAGAGGAGGAAGGAGCAGCTGGCCAGGAGACTTCAGGGCAGGTCAGCCACGAGTGGGACAAAAGTCGAATAAAAACGGCTCTGGGTGATTCTCTCCTCTTTCCCTCTCTCCCATGTGCTTTCCACGCTGCCCAGGTGGAGATGTTTTTCACCTGTGACCATGCACAGGTTTGTGTAGCCAGATTCTAAACCTTTATTTATTAAAAGATGGCTTTGCAAATCCACTCCTGCCTGTGCCAGGAGTGAAGGAATAAATAGCAATGTTAACTCCCAGGAGGAGACACTTCCCGCAGCTAGTGGGATGTGTGTTTGTGGCTCCTGGGTGTTTATTTACGTAAAAGCACAATAAAACAGCCACAATAAAATGATTTTTCAGGTAATTGAATTAGATTATAGCTAAAAGATGTACTGCAGTGATTTATGTTTACCCAGAGCATGTTGCATTTGGCCTCAGTGCTGTTTGTGCACCCTCCAAATTCCATTTCAAGCAAAACACAAGAAACTGTTAAAATGCAACAGCAAAAGCAGCCAGGCAACCAAAAGAAATACTTTTAATGTTCTTATTTAAAGTAACATCCAGGGGTCATAGCATGAATAAGTCTGTATTAATGCACGCTGCCCTGGCTAAAAGGGAACTGAAATAAATACCATTTGCCAGAGAGTTCAGTGCAATAGGGAGTTCTTGGGAATTAACTGGAGATTAGAGCTTGTTACTGCTGGAATTTCTTAGAGCAGTGGGTTTCAGCCCTTTTAGGCCTGGAATAATTTCTTAGCAGTGACATGGATCTGATTTGAGCCTGCTGGCAAGAAGCACATTTTGCTTGAATTTGTTTATGGACCTTTTAAAGCGATCCAATTCCATCTTTAGGAACTGGGGATCACTGCTTGGAAGCTTTTGCTCTAACGAATTTGTTTTCTAAAGGAATTCCATATATTTATATATTTTGCTGCTGTGTGATGGATGCAGCAACTGGACAAATCCGTTTATGCTTTTCTGATATTCTGTTGAATATGATTTCTGATATTCTCTCCTGTCCTGGAAAGGGCTCTCCTGCCTTCTGCTGTTTTAAATGGGCAGCAGAAGGCATGTGCCAGGTTTTTTTAAGGGGAAATCTGCCACGCTCACTGCTTTCTGCGCCTTCCCTCATCCCCTGAATTTGTAAACTATGGGAAGAGGGAAGAACAGTTGGGTTTGGGTTATTCATCTGTCTGGAGCAGGGATGTTCCTCCCTGGTGCAACCTTCAGCACCCCAGGCCGGGCTGGGAGATGGTGTAAATCAGTTCATCTCTACTCCCAGATGTCCCAATCAGCAATTACCAGTCCAGATGAAGAATTAAGAGATCGTTAACACGTTCACTAAGGACAACAACAGAGCGTTATGGAAATGAGCACTCTCAGTCTCAGCTGGGCTGAAAATGTCTTTAGCACTCTCCTGCTGGCTGCCAGGCTCTGGTTTTTCCAGGGGTGTTGCTGCTGTGGCTGAGTGCTGTCAGCTCCTCCTGACGTGGCAGCTGCACCAGTAAATGTTTCACTTTGTCTGAGTGTTTTGACACTGAAACCACTTTCAGTCCACTTCTCAAAGCAGGGACAGGCCCTGCAGCGGGCACAGGGTGCTAATTTTGGGTTTGCACCGACACTGCCAACCTGGGGTTTGGTGATGCTGATTTCCTTTAAGCCACTGCAGCTCCACCTGCTCCCAGCTCACTGCAGGACAAACCTCTCCCTTTTTGATGCTCCTTTCTGTGTTTTGCTGCCAGACACTGAATATTGACTGTAAGCAGAAGGATTTGTGTGTGTTGGTGTTGCATGTGACCTGCTGCTCAGTTTTCATGATCTTTTGATAAGGCCAAAGCTCCTGAGCAGTAAAGTGAGTGTAAAACAACCCCAAAACCGCCCCCAGTCCTCTGGGACAACAAGGGCTGGGGGCTCTGCTGGATGAGGGTTCACACGGGGGCCTCAGCCAGGTTTGGGGCTGGCAGGGGGTTTGTGGAGCTGTTTGTGCTGCCCAGGAACTGCAGATGAACCTGGAGGTGTCTTTGTTATGGGATTACTGTGGCTTGGTGCGGTGCCTTTGCCCGCAGTGAGTGTGGCACGAGCCACTGTGCTGAGCTACGTGTGCCAGGGGGTTCTGGGCTCGTGGTTATTTATTTTTGTCTAATTTTAATCTCAGTCCACAGCTGGCTGTCCCAGCCAGGCCTGCAGGGGTGCTCCCTCCTGGGAGAAATCACAGCCACCCTTTTGTCTCTGCTCATTTCTTCTGCTGCCTTTTGCCAAGAGATTAAAATCCACTGCTGGCGGGGCTGAGGAGCAGAGGTGAGAATTGCAGACGGGAAAACATCCTGGGTTTGAACCAGTCCATGCCCAGAGCCTTGTGCTGGGGTTGGTGAACTCAGCCTGTGCTCAGTCCTAGGTCCAGCCTAGGGTGAAACTCTTGGGGCAAAAATCTGTCTCAAGGCTTTATCTCCTGTTGTGGGCTGGGTTTTTTCCACCTGCTTTGGAAAAGTGATTAAATGCTCGAGGTCATGCACATTTTTTAATTTTTAAATTTTTTTTAATTAACGTGGCTAAGCTGCTGAAGCTGTGATGCAAATCCTCCTGAGCCGCTCGTGCCGTGCTGGGGCTGTGTGTTTGTGGTGCTGGGTGCAGGATGGTGCTGTGGGAATCCAGTGGTGATGTTTCTCCACACAAGAAGGGTTTGAACTTCCCTTCTGGCACAGACAGGAGGAGTCCTGTCCTTAGTGCAGGCTCTGCACTGGGAATGACCTCGTTAAGTCCCAGGAATTAATTACACTGGGTCGTCATCTTTGTAAGCCTTTGTGGGATCAGCTGCTCATGTGAAAATCGACCTGATCTTTACTATTTCAGCCAAATTCTGTCTGAAGTGGAAATGATTCTGAGCCTTGCTTTTTCCTTTGAGATCATTGCAGTGCTAAAAGCAAGGCCTCTGGTTGGGTGAAATGGCAAATATTTAATATATATATATATTTAGTTCATAGCATAATTAGTACCTGTCTGTTTTATTTTCTAGGGATTCTATAAGCTAAGGCATAACTTAGCTTTGATGTGCAAATCCATCAAATATTTCAGCATTGGCTGGAGAATGAAATCTCCATTGAGGTAAAATCACTGCTGAAATATTTGAATTCCAGCTCTGAGAGCACTTAGTCCAGCTCCCAAATGATCTAAAGACTCCACGTGGAGGTAGGAAGCATTTTGTTGAACTTGGGTCCAGTTTTTTATATCTGATTTTTTACTTCAAGAAGTCAATTTTATGTATATTTGAAATGCAGTTGAGGCATGGTTAAGGAGAGGTAAAACCTCATTTTTTTTCTGACAATCACATGAGGCTTTGAGTGTTTAGTCTCGTGTTCCTGACCATCTCTAGTGCCTTGCTACGTTCTGGGGGGATGATTTTTTGAATAATTTAAAATTCAGGATAATTTTAGATAGTTGTGAATAATCCTCTGCAGAACAAACAAAATGGCAAACTGTGCCTGGAGTTTGTTGGAGAATCAGTTGAACCAACCAGGACCTCAGGACTGGAACAGATCCCGTTGGCCAGCAGATCTGACCCGTTCACAAAATAATTTATGTGTTATTGGAGCAAAACGGGGGGAAATTGTGTGGTGGGTAGAAAAAAATCACTTTATTTTTTGCTGTGACTCGTCTGTGCAGTAAAAATAAATAAAAATACGGTGTAAACCCCCCCCCCAGGTGGGTGGTGGGTGCTGGGGGAGCTCCGTGCTGCCAGGGACTGTCCCCGTGCCCAGCGTGGGGACAGAGGTGCTGCCACCACCCCCTCCCTCAGCGCTGGGCTCACCAACCAAAGGTCTGTTGGGAAAATTGGATTTGTCTCAGGTCCTGCCATCAGCCCTGTGCCCATCCTCTGCTCCCTTGCCCTGTCCTGTCCGAGCTGGCTCCGCTGTGATTTTTAACTGTTCGTGTGCCTTATTGTCGCTGGAGATTTGTTAGCGCGAGAATCTTCTGTCAAATCTGGCTGAATCATTGGGGTTTCTTCTGCACAATTAAAAGATGAGATTTATGGGGTTTTTTTTGTTGTCGGACAAATGCTTGACCGTGAAATCCCAGGATGGGGGAGGTTGGGAGGGACCTCAGTGGGGCCCTGGTGCCATTCCCTGCTCCAGCAGGGCCATCCCAGAGCGCAGGGCACAGCAGTGTGTGCACACAGCTCTGGAATATCCCCAGGGAGGAGACCCCACAGCCTCTCTGGGCTCTGTTCAGGGCCCCCAGGACACTCTGCTGGCTCAGGGTGCCTTCCCTTGGATTCTGTGATTCTGTCCCAGGCTCTGTGGCTTGCTCAGGTCACGGCCAGTAAGAGCCATAGAAACCCTCGGGCAGTTCTGGGTGGCTCCTGTGACTTTATGTCTGCAAACGTGTCCTTGAGTTATGGAAAAGATTTTCGTGGCCCAGCATGGCTCAGCTTTCACCTGAGGGTGCCTTTTACCTTAGGGGACCTCAGTGCACAGGCTGCAATTTCTGTGTTGGTGCCAACAGAGTGGAGTGGAAGGAGCCCTCGACTGCGGGGAATGCCCGCAGGAGCTTCCTCCTGAAAAGCAGAGAACAACCACTGCCTCCAGCAAAACGAGTCTGGCTCACAGCTCCCACAGCCCAGGTTCAGCCAGCAGCACCCTTCTCCCGAGCTGCTTTAGGCTCTGCCTTGCCTGGGATCAGCTAATCCCTGCCCTCCACGCTCCTGTACATGGTGGGACCCCCAGCCCCTTGTCCTGGGTCACAGCCCCGTGGGGGCTGCTTGGGAAAGGTGTCCCGGGGCTGCAGCCCCTTCAGAGCCCTCCCACACAAACTCTGGGACCTCTGTCACAGCTTCTGCAGCGCTTCCTCGTGGAGAAGCTTCATCACCCCTTTTCCCAAACCTGCTGGCTCCCACCACGCCCTGTGACAGCACCCCAGTGTTTGAGTGGTGGGGAAAAGCCTCTCCTCCTGTTTGAAATCTGATGGAAGATCCAGTCTTGCCACGCGGGAGGAGATTGGATCAGGTATTGGGAGAAAATTCTTCACTGGGTTGGAAGCTCGTCTCATTCCAAACACCTTCCGCTAGCCCAGGCTGCTCCAGACCCCATCCAGCCTGGCTTTGGACCCTTCCAGGGATGGGGCAGCCTCTCTGGGAAACCTGGTCCTCACCCCCCTGATGATGCCAAACAGCCTGGGCTGGGTGCCAGTCCAGTATGAAATGGAAACACACCTCCACGTTTTAACCCCACGGTACTCATCTGGAATCCATCTAAGCTGTTTGCAGAGCCATTGCAGCCTTTTCAGTGATTAGCTGGGTAATTTGGAAAAGGCTCATAAGCCCTGGGAATGTGTCATGCAGGGAAAAACGTGGGGACAGCAGCAAAGTGCAGCAAAAACTGGTAAGGAATCTTTTCACCCTCGTTTTATAAATTCAGAGTGCTCCCCGAAACCTCTGTAGCTGATGTGCTTGGCTCTTTGTTTCCATCTTCCAGGAGTGAAGATGCTGTTTATTGCTGTTTATTTGTAGGTCCCTGGGTCCCTCTCAGCCCCCCACGTGCAGTCCCGGGGGCAGTGACACTTTTGGCCTCTCAGTATTTGTGTTATCCTTGCCCTGCTGTGGCCCCTGCCAGAGAACAGGGGGCTGCAAAAACTGCTCTGTTCCCTGGGATGTGTTGTCTCTTGCAGAAATGTAAATAATCCCTTTCCAAGAAGCCACTGGAGAGGTTCTGTTCTGCTTTTTTGTCCCTGGGTGCTTCTGTTGCGTTTTGTCATCCCAGCAGTGGCACCAGTTCTGGGCTTGTCTCCTTTTCCTTGTTTTTCCCTTTAAAAAGGTGATGTTTTTTGCAGTAAATACATTTCAAGTGGAGCTGAACCAGCAGCCATCCAAAAATACAGTCAAATTCCCATCTGAAGGTAAGGAAAAGCATCTCCCTTAACCTGGCACCTTTACCTGGCTCTGTTTTTTTTCTTTTTAATAAAACTGCGATCTAAGCAACGGGGAGCAGTGGGTGCAGCCATGTCCTGAGCCAGGCTTCAGCCAGGACATGCAGCTGTGACACTAAGCCATCACCTGAAAGGCTTCCAGAAGCCAAACAGTCACAAGTGTATTCACAAACCTTAAAGCAAATCAAAACCCCTTGTGCAGAGCAGTTAAATCTGTTCTGAGGAAAGCTGGAGGTGCCAACTTGTCCCATAAAACAAGTGATGCATTGACACAGCAGCACAGACCTCAGTTTGCTGCATTTACCTGCTACAAAATGCCTGGATAACAATGAGAGGCCCAGAAAATTCCATGATTTTTGCTATCTTCAAGCTAGAAAACTTCAAATGCCACTCCTGCATTTCCTTGTAGCCGGAGCTTGCTCCCACTGCTCTGTGCCCACCTGGCTGGGGGGGTAGATGGATGTTAAACCGCTCACACACCACGCCGGGAATAAAAACTCTGGACTTCATGCTCTGGAAACCAGAGGGGGCCGTGTCAGTGCAGGCAGGATCCTGTCTCCACTTGCAGGGTCCGAGCTGAAACCAGCTGTGCAGATGGAGCTGAGGGCGGAGGGAGTTTATAGCGGCAATAAAGAGCGAGCCTTGAGGATGGTTTTGGAAACAAACTGCTCCAGCTGTGCTGACCTTGCACGGGGAAGGCAAGGTCAAGGTCACCTGGAGTTCCCTGGTGGGTTTCTTTCCCTGAGCTGTTTGTGCTGCGTTTCCCGCGGCGAATGCGAAACTTGGGCGCTTTCTGCCCTCGCCTCACCTCATCCGGGCAAAGGAATTCCAGAGATGTCACCAGGGGTGTTCTTACAGCCCCTCTGCTGGGCTGGAGGACGTGGAGTTGCCTCTCCTCAGTGCCCACAGCCGGAATTTCCAGCACAGAGGACCAAACTCATGGGGAAGCCAGCGGGGACAGGGAGCTTGAGAACTGGAGAAAGTATGGACAACTTTAAAGTAAAGTATGGAATGCATTTAAATAGATATTTATTATTTGAGTGCAGAAAAACAAGTAGGAAGTTGCACACAAGAAAGGGGAGAAAAAAATTGTAGGGGAGGGTGGTAGGGGACGCTTGGAGACAGCAGCCTGGGAGAGGGGGAAGAGCAGGGCTCTGTCAGGGGGTAAAGGAGATCTTAACAAATAAAAGAGCTCCAGAATAGATAAATGAAGATGGAATTTGGAAGGAAAAGCAGCAGCAGGCTGGAGGCTGAAGGTAACCTAAATTGTGCCACACATGGAAAAGGTGCCCATTTTTGTGGTGGACAGGGTAGAGATCCAGAGCTGGATCTTCCTAAATAAGATCAAACCCCAAAGATGGATTGTGCTCAGCTGTGCTTCATCCCAGGGAACAATCAGACTTAAAAGGTCCAGCCTGGGCAGCTCTTCAGTGACCGACTCATTCACTTCTTCAGTGAATTTCAAGGTGAAAGATTCATAGAGAAAATGGAAATTTGGGTCATTTGCTCAGGAAGAAGGTGGAAAAAGAAAATGAGTGAGTAGAGACCACATCACCCAGGCCAAGGCACAAAATTAGCTGTAACTAGGAACAAAGTGTCTGAAAGGATCATCTTTTCAGGGCAGGAGCAGTGACAAGGCCAAGGAAAGAGACAGTCTCTTGCTGAGAGCAGGGGAAGGAAAGCTCTCAACAACGCACCTGAAAACACACGAGCTGTGGAGGAATGGCAGAGGAAAAAGAATTGATATAAACAGATAAAAACATTGAGCAGCTGCCTCCCTACCACGTGCTCTCATTTTCTCCTGCTGCCAGAGAACACGGATACTTCTTATTTATTTACTCCTAATTACTGAGCTCCAGACTTCCCCTGATGAGATAAGTGTAGCTCAGGATTCTGGTCTTCCCCTTCTCTTCCCTCAGGGTGTCTCCCCAGCATCTACAATGTGGAAATTCCAGCTCTCCATCCCCACTGCAGCTCCCCAAACGCCGTGGGCTCTCAGCCCCCTCCCCGAGCAAAGGCCAGGGCTCCTGCGTGCCAGGCATTCATCCATGGCACACCCAGCAAAACCTGGGCTGGGTCAGTGGAAAAGAGATGGGAAAGAAGAAGGGGAGTGGGAGCGAGTGCTGAGAGGCCTGCTGGAGGTTGTTGGCACAGCTCCCAAGGGCAGAGCAGTTCCACCCGGTATTTATGAGGCTGCTGTTCCCACTCAGGCTGATGAACAGCCCTTTTCTCCTGGCTGCCAGTGCAGTTGCTCACCTTTACCTACCAAATAACACAACCCTGCCCTTTCCCCAGTTGTGTTTCTGCACAGCAAAACCCCTTGGTGTCTGTGCTGGTCCCTAAAAGGCTCTGCAAAATGTGAATTGTGCGGGTTTGACTCATCCCGAGTCCTCCCGTCTCCCTGAAATAACCTGAGCCACCACGGGTGTCAAAAAGGTGTCTCCACACCTTTGGTCTCTGCTTTACAGAGCCTCTGTGGAGGAAAAGCCACCAGGAAGGGAAAGTCATTCTGCAACGAGCTTTGCTTCTTGGTTTTTTGGCACAAAAGCTTGTCCAGAATAGATGAAAACCTGAGAGGAGAAGCCCAGCAGGACCTGAGCTTGCTCAGTTCAGAGAGGGGCAGAGCAGGGAGGTTCCTTTCCATCGCTGTCCTTGTTTAGCAAACACTTCTCCAGATCTCAGCAATCCTCTTATCTGGCAGGAGCACTTGTCTAAGCCCCTTCAATCGTTCTTCACGTCCAGAAGGAGTTGTCAGCCCAAATACTCTCTCAGAACGGTGTTTGTTTTCCAAACACGGCTCTGTTTGGCGGCTGCAGCGGCTGGGGAGAGATAAAAGAGAGGTGGCTTGGCTCAGGAGCTCAGATCCCAGGGGAAGTGCCACATGGGCCAGGTTCTCCTCTGCTCAGGGGGTGCTGCGAGGTGGAGGCAGCTCTGTGCCCAGGGGAGAAGCTCCAGCTGGTGAGGAAACACCCAGTTTGCAGGCAGAGGTGAGATGTGGTGATGTGTGCAGGGCAGGGGAATGGGATTTCTCCTCATCCCGGTTCAGTTCCAAACTGCAGCCGCTCTGGGTCTGCCCTCGGGAGCGTTCTTCTCTGTCTCTGCTGTTCAGCTGTCACAAAAAGGAGTTTTGTTGCAGCTGCACTTTGGCTGAAAAACTTGGGGTAGCTCTGGAAGGTGTCTCTGTTACTTCACCAGAAAAAGCAGGATGGTTTCGTTCTGCAGGTGGGAGCCCCGGTTTGATGCGAGCCACTAATGCAATTTAAAATCGTGTCATGCTGAAGGAAAAACTAATTTGCAAATAATCTCCCTTACCCACATGTTGATTCCCAAAGTATCATTTGGAACATCTCAGCATTTCCAAAATAAGTTTTTGCTTCAGTAGCAGTGTCTTGAAGGCAGTCAGAGTTCTTAAAGGAGTTTCAGTGAAATTCAGGAGTTTCAAAACAAGAGGGATGGGGAAGGAGCAGGGGGGTCTGTGTGATATGGGAGCTGTGGTTAATCAGATCTGTAGGTGACAACAAACAAATCAGCCTTGGGAAAATGCTTTTGCTTGATTTGGCTGAGCTTTTTTCCCTTTTTAAATTTATTTACCTGCCTGTGCCACGAGCCCTGGAGCTAAGAAAAGCCCCTCATGCTCACGCCTGCTCCCCTGCCGTAGCTGCCCTGGGGCCATGGAGGACACGTCCAGCCAGGAGCCAGCACCCAGCAAAGACACCCTGGGCTCACTCAGGCCGCAGGAGCCTCCCGCCCCTTTTATCAGCCTGGAGGAATACGAGCCCACGGACTTCAGCACCAAGGAGTTCATCCTGGAGAAGGCCCGAGGTGCCTGCAGGTGCAGCCGCCGGAGCCTCGGTGCCGCCCTGCGCCGGCGCTTCCCGGTGCTGGACTGGCTGCCCCGCTACAACCTCAGGGCCCAGCTGCTCGGGGACGTCGTCTCGGGGCTCCTGGTGGGGATCGTGGCCATCCCCCAGTCCATCTCCTACTCCCTGCTGGCCAACCAGGACCCCATCTACGGCATCTACACCAACTTCTTCTGCAGCATCATCTACGCGGCCACGGCCACGTCGCGCCACGCCTGCGTGGGCACCTTCGGGGTGCTGTGCCTCATGGTGGGGCAGTCGGTGTCGCGGCACCTGCAGCTGGCGGGCTACGGGGACAGCAGCGCTGCCCTCGGGGACAACTCCAGCTCCCCCCAGAACGGGACGCAGGCCTGCGACAGGAGCTGCTACGCCATCACCGTGGCCCTGTCCCTGAGCTTTCTGGTCGGTCTTTACCAGGTACTGATGTTCCCTCTTGTGCTGTTCCTTCCCAGGAATTTCTCTGAGTTCGAGATCTCCAAGTGTTGGCACAGATTTGGGAGTGCTGAGAAACATTTCCAGGCCCTGCCACCTTTGAGACCCTGTGAATGCAGTGATTTTTAAAAAGTGCAGACACAGCTGAATGAGGGGGATTTGTTTTCCTGCATGGAATAGCCAGGTCCTTGGATGTGTCTGGAACATCCTCAGGATCAGACACAGCAAGGACGAGGAGAGACTGGGTGAGACCTTCCCACCCCCCCAGTCCTGCAGCTGGGAGGTTAGAGCAGGTTTGGGCTGACAAGAGTTGTCCTCAAGGAGCCTGCCATGCTCCCTGGCAGTGTCCCCACTGCCTGGGCCGAGCTGTCACTGAGCAGTTCCAGGCTTTTCCACCGGGACAGCTAAAACTGAGAGCATCACAATGGTTTTATGCCACTGAGGGGTACCCAGAGCTGCCCTGATGGGGCCGCTTGTGAGGAGGCAGCAGCAGAGACCTCGTGGACTTTTTTGTGTGGCACCCCCAGCCACAGACAACTGTCAAAGGTAAGCCTCTCTAGTTCTCCATACCCCAGAGTAACTCCTGAAGACAAATTCCTCACGTGGAATGCTCAGCACATTCACAGAGTAGCCAGAGCTGCTTAAGTGGCAGCAAGGTGACATAAATTGCCAGCCGGCCCTTCCAGCCCTCCTCACCCCCGCTGAAGCTGTGGCTGCTTTGCTTTTCAGATCCTGCTGGGGGTTTTACAGCTGGGCTTCGTGGCTGTCTACCTGTCAGAGCCTCTCCTGAGTGGCTTCGTGACCGGCTCCAGCCTCACCATCATCACCTCCCAGATGAAATATCTGCTGGGCCTGAAAATCCCTCGTCACGACGGGGTGGGCTCCTTCATCCTCACCTGGGTGGACCTTTTCAGGTACATCCACAACACCAACATCTGCGACCTGCTCACCAGCCTGGTGGCTCTGGCCGTCATCGTGCCCGTCAAGGAGCTCAACGAGCGCTACAAGGAGAGGATGAAGGCCCCGTTCCCCATCGAGCTGCTGGTGGTCATCGCAGCCACGCTCATCTCCCACTACTTTGACTTCGAGCACCGCTACAACGCCGCCGTGTGTGGGGACATCCCCACGGGCTTCAGGAAACCCACTCTCCCGGACATCAGCCTGTTTCCCAGCCTGGCAGTGGATGCCGTGCCCATTGCTGTCATTGGCTTTGCCATGACCGTGTCCCTGGCAGAAATCTTTGGCAAAAAGCACGGCTACGCCGTCAGCGCCAACCAGGAGATGATCGCCATCGGCATGTGCAACCTCATCCCTTCCTTCTTCTACTGCTTCGCCAGCTCTGCTGCCCTGACCAAGACTCTGCTGAAGGAGTCCACGGGGACCCACACCCAGGTCTCCGGGCTGGTCACCTCCCTGGTGCTGCTGCTGGTGCTGCTGTGGATCTCCCCGCTCTTCTACGCGCTCCAGACCTCCATCCTGGGCGTGGTGACCATCGTCAACCTGCGCAGCGGCCTCAGGAAGTTCCGCGACACCCCCGGGATGTGGCGGCTCAGCAAGCTGGACACGGTGGTGTGGTGGACGACCATGCTGTGCTCCACGCTGGTCACCACCGAGATCGGGCTGCTCGTGGGCGTTTGCTTCGCCCTGCTCTGCGTCATCTTCCGCACGCAGAGGCCCCGGGCCACGCTGCTGGGCAAGGTCAGCAACAGGGAGATCTACGAGGACCAGGCCGCCTACAAACAGCTCAGCAGCATCGCCAACGTCAAAATCTTCCGCTTCGAGTCCTCCCTCTACTACGCCAACAAGGACTACTTCACGGCTGCTCTGTACCAGAAAACCGGGGTCAATCCTGTCCTGCTGGCGGCCCGGGCACGCACAGACACCGGCAGCAGCAGCAGCGGCTTTCGGGGCACCGCGTGTGGCTGCCTGAAACAGGCCGGGAGAAGGGCCCAGAAGCCTCCAGCAGACGCCCGTCCCCCCTCCGCCGACATGCACACCCTAATCCTGGACTGCGGGGCCATGCAGTTCATAGACACCGTGGGTGTCTCCGTGCTGAAGGAGACACACCACGACTACGAGCAGGTCGGTGTCCAGGTGCTCCTGGCCAACTGCAACCCCTCCGTGCGCCAGCGGCTCCGGGGGGGAGGCTGGGCTGGCGAGGCGGGCAGCGCCGGGGGCCAGCTGTCCTTCCACAGCATCCACGATGCCGTACAGTTCGCTGAGCGCCGGCACCGCGGGGAAAGCGAGGACAAACACGCTGCTCTCCCGGACCCCGAAGACCCGAACTGCCAGGTGTCTCTGTAGCTCCGTGTGCGAGGAGAGGTTTCTGACGGATGGGCTGGGGATGCTCTGCCGGCGGCTGGGACGCGGCGGAAGGGTGGGGAAGGGGTGTGGGGAGGGGCTGAGCACGGGAGGATGCTCGGGACGCGTCCCCGGGCGGGGAGCGGGGAGCGGGGAGCGCTCTGCGCTTGCCCCGCGTGGGCGCTGGGGGGCGCGGGTGAGCCGCGTGCGGGGCCGGGAACTGCCGGGAATTCGGGAAGGGACCCCAAAACTCATCCCATGCCACCCCCTGCCCTGGCAGGGACCGGGAGCATCATCCCATTCCAGCCCCTGCCCTGGCAGGGACTGGGAGCATCATCCCATTCCCGCCTTCTGCCATGGGCAGGGACACCTTCCCAATGTCCAGCCTGGCCTTGGGCACTGCCAGGGATCCAGGGGCAGCCGCAGCTTCTCTGGGCACCCTGTGCCAGGGCCTGCCCACCCTCACAGGTAGGGATTTCTTCCCAATATCCCATCTAACCCTACTCCCTTTAATTTTGGTCACTGCAGACTCGGGTAAATCGTCTCTCTTCACCTCTCCCGTGTCCCAAGTGCTCCCACCCTCCCGGCCTGTGGCCACGAAACAACAGCAGCAGCAAAGCACTGCCCCTAAAACCAGCCAAGTGCCAGAAGAGTGGGGGTTTGCTCAGCCCATGGCTCTAACTCAGGCCTGGTGCTGCTCAGCTGCAGCGCAGCAGAGGCACTTTCCTTTCCCTGCTGTTATTTCCAGACTGGGATTTGCGTGACTTCCATGGTTGAGATGACACATTTCCTCCCCAAAAGAGGCATCTGAGCTCACGAATTCTTTATAAACTGGAAATCAGGACACCAGTGCCACAGCCTGCGAGGGCCACGGCTCTCCCGGTGCCGGGAAGGGTCTGTGCTCCCTTCCAGGGCCGGATCCTGGCTGCGGCTGGGGACGTGCTGCTGTCACTTGGTGCTGTCACAGGGCTGCCCCACGCCTGCAGCACCTCCAGGTGTGCAGCCAGAGGAGCCCCAGCTCTGAGTGGGACACGGGGACTGTCCTTTCTCCTGGGCTGGGACAGGCAGCATCCTGCTGGCTCCAGTTCTGCATGCCAGGGGTGAGTCTGGGCTCTGAAGGCTCCACAGCACTGCCAGACCCCAGAACAGCTTTACTTCCACTGGTTCCATCTGTAGAAACACCTTCTCTGTTGCCTGTTTGATATGTGACCATTCCCCTGGTCCTGTCCAAGCAAAGAAATCCTGCTGGAGGGAACTGAGGCTTGGAAGCCCAGGGGTGGGAGACTGCTGTAAATAAAGTGTGTGGAAAAGGAATCCTGTGGCTGCGCTCAGGAAAATGCCTTTTTGTGCTCAAAAGATGATTTCAAATGGATTGAAAAGTGATTTTAAATGGTGTGCCCGGCTGCCTGCAGTCCTTGGGGCAGGGCTGTGCCAGAGGGGCTGAGCTGACCGAAGATCTCCTTGCAGGGAGGGGTGGATATCTGTGCTCCAGGTGCTCCAGGTGGGATGCAGCTCCCAGGAGTTTTTCCCAAGGATCCTCTCAGGCCATCCCAGCATGAGCAAACTCCCCAGGGAGGTTACATCAGCCACAGAGCCAGGAGTAAAGGGGCACTTCAGGGGCTTGGTGGTGAGGTAGTAAAAAACTCTTGTTGCCCCTTTTGCACAGCGTTGCCATCACTTTCTTTACAAGGCTCTTTATGGAGAAAATGAAACTGTTTTATTTAGGCTTTAGAGGCCTTTATGGTCTCAGTGGGGTCATAAAGGCCCAGCAGGAAATAAACCCAGTGCTGGGGATTCCTTGGCACAGGCTGGTGCAATCCAGAGCCTGATCCTGCACCCCCTGCAATGGACATGGATCTTCACATGAGACACTGGCAGAGCTGGGAAAATGCCACAGGGATGCCCAGCAGCTTTTAGGGGTGATGGCCTCCTTCCCTGTCCTATCCAGCACCGGGGATCTTGCTGGCAGCCCTTGCCCTGCCTGCTTGCCCAGCTCTCCCATCCCACCAGCCCCAGCATCCCCTTCCAGCCCACCAGTCACGCAGCCCCGGGTGCCAGCGCTCCTCCTGTCCCCACGCGCTGCCCAGGCACTCCAGGATCATTGCTATTTTTATATCACTTTCAGTGGAGAGGCCCAGGGCTGTAAACGATACAGAGGAGGGACAAATGACCTGGCCCAAGGTCAGCTTAAAATCAGAGTTGTGGAAGGTCGCCCCAGCCTCCATCACTTGGATCTCCCGGAGGAGGAGGCAGCTGAGAGCAGGCAGGGCCAGTTCCTGGCGGTGCAAGGGCTCCTGGGGAGGCCACCAGCCCGAGTCCCCCTGCTTGCCAATGTCCCAGCTGGGGACTGGCCCCAGGACCTGCCACCGTGTCCCAGAGCCAAAGGCTGCACCCCAGGAACCCTCCTGGAGCTTCCCAGGGGCTGAGGAAAGGCCAGGCAGCTGAAAGCAAATGTTCTCCCCCCTGGCAGGCAGCTCACCTGCCCTCCTCCCGCTGCCCCCTGCCTGGCTGTGGCTCTATAAATACCCAGCAGTGTGATAAGCAGAGGATTTGCTGCCGAGGCTTTGTCAGCCGCAGTCGGAGCTGCCTGTGCAGCTGTTAATTACGGCTCAGCAGCAGCTGGACAGGTTTAAATCCTTTTGATGCTCTGAAATGTTCCCTCTGGGGAAGCTGAAGGAGTAAAGGTTGCGGCCAGTGCTGATTGCTTCCCCTGTGGAAGGGGAAGAGACACTGACTGCTGCACGGAGGGTTGTTCTCCTCACTCCCAGAGCCTGCTCCTGGAAAAACACCCCCTGGAATGGCAAGAAGTTGTTTCTGCAGCTCTCTGACTGCTGTAAAGCAATTGATGTGCTGCCAGCGTGTGCTTACCTACCCCTGTGCACTTCCCCCAGCAGACAGAACTGAGCTGGAGAGAGAAAGCAGGGAGCTGCAGGTGATGGCACAGGATTTTCTGGGATAAAAGTCAAGGTTAGGGACAGTTAATGCATCACTGGAGATGCCCTGGTGACAGAGGAGCCAGCAGAGAGTGGCTTGGGAGAAGCTGCCAGCTCTTGCAGAGGGACATAAACAGAGGAAGGACAGGATGAAATGAGCTGAGGGGGAAAATTACTCTGGGCAAAATCCATGCAGTGCCCAGGACCCTCCCAGGCAGCAGTAGCCGTGGTCTCTGTGATCTCCTGCAACACAGAGGAGTCAGCCCAGGTGCTGGAATATTCCAAATATTTCCTGTAAACGTGGCAGCTGCCAGTGGAGTGTCCCCTGCCAGCCCTGCTCTGCGGTGGGGAGCTGTCCCCACCCTGCCCTGCTGTGGGGAGCTGTCCCCACCCTGCCCTGCAGCCGCTGCGCATCGATTTTGGGAGACTCTTTGGGTTCGGGAGCCGCTCCGGATGAGAGATTTGTTCAGCCACAGCTGGAGGCTGGGAGGGTGTCCAGGGATGACCCTAAACCCCTCTCAGCATTCCCTCAGGCACCCACCAGGAGCCATTACAGAGCCAAGGGATGGGGTCAGACCGCTTTCATCCCCCAAGCACCACAACGACCTTTGGGCTGAATCCCACCAGGGTGCCTTGGGCTCTGTGGCTGCACCACAAGCAACCAATTCTTTCTCTTTTTGAAAAATTTTTTCCTTTTTTTTTTTTTTTTTCTTTTCACCCTAGAAGCTGCATCAGTGCAAATATCTGTGTGTGGCCTCAGAGAGGAAGCCCAGCAGCTGCTGCTGGTGAAAGGTGATTTCCCCTTGCTGAGCCCTCCCCTCTCTGTGCCCAGCCCACCCTTCTGTGCCCCTTACTCAGCTTGAAATGTCTGCTGTGCTTGGGAAGCTGCAGAGTGACTTTCCCTTCAAGGCTTTGGGAATGTTGCAGTGAATTTTGCCCAAACCGGGGTGGAAACTGCAGGAAGGAGGTGTGGAAATGGCTGGAGGTTAAACGTGGCACAAGAGGTGAGTTGGATTTGGGTGGGGAACTCGTGGTGTTTGAAGGGAAAACACTGAATTTTCTCCTGCATTTATTGGGCCCGGGGCTGGTTGTGCAAATCCCAGCTGTGCCTTTGAATCCCAGCCGGGGAGTGGGGGACAAGCCCTGTGTCCGTCTTATCAAAGCCCAGCCTAAACCTGTGGGTAGCACAGCTCTGAGCTGGGCAGCTCTGGCTTAACTCCTGTCCTGCAGATCGCTGGATGGCAGCCTGGAAACGTGAAAGGAATGTCAGGAAACACCGTTCTGGGAAGTGGAGCCCTGGCAGGTGCCGAGCTCAGGACCCAGCCTTTGGCACAGGTTGGTTTTACCTCCGGAGGTTGGCAGGAAGGGTTTGCAAACCGCCCGCAGGCCCCGGTCTCTTCCCATTCAGAGCTCTTCCGAACAGCTCCGAATAAAGAATTCTCCTTCTTTTCCCTGTTGCATCTGAAGGTTTTTGATAGGGAGTTAATAATCAGTAATAACGTTGCCTCGCCAAGCAGGTGAAGGACTTGGGAAATGGGTTTTGCTCGTCGAAGAAGCCCCGAACACCGCGGCCACTGCTCACACAGCCCCAGGGAACCCAGAGGGAAGAGGCACAGCAGCAGCCTGAGGTTCCCAGCAGGGAGCAGAGGGTGCAGGGTCCCCGAGGGCCGGGGGGTGGGAAGGGAGAAGCCTCTCTGCAGGTTTGGTTGGGTTTGTGTTGAAGCGTAGGGCTGCTCACAAGTGGAATCGGCTCCGTGCTGCCATGGAAACAGCAGCCTCGGGCCCCAGCAGGGTGTGCAGCCATCTCCAAGGGACAGCCAGCCCTTGGCCTGTCTGGGGAAGATCGTCCAGAATCATCCCAAACCACGCGGGTGGCGCTGGGTGGCCGAGGGGAGGCCACGCTCGGGCAGGGTTTTGTCACAGCCAGTGAGGGGACACACAAATGCCAGCACACAGGGCTGGGGACGTCCTGTCTGGAGAGGAGCTGGTGTGCAGAACCAGTGTGAATCCAAGGGCTGTGATGCCAGCGGAGAAGACACTTCCAGGGAGAGTTTGCAAGGGTTAACCTGACTGCAAACACCCCGTTCAGCCCAGCAAAGAGCAGAAAAATCACTCGGCGATCATCTACTTTGCTTCCAGAAATATTCCATACAAGAGGGGGAAAATAAATTCAGGGGGGCTTGTGGGCATGCTGAGAGCAGAAAAAGAGGTAAAATTAATCCTATCAATAATCCATGATGAATGATTCACTCAGCTCTCTTATTCAGAGCCGCATCAGTTATCCCTGTGCACATGGAATTACGCTCACATGGAATTACACACAGCCTCATCGGCATGGAAATGAGGCAGCCCGGGAGGGCTCCACGTCCCGGGAATTCATCCCTGTGCCGTGTCAGGGGTAGGGAAGGGGCCTCTGTCACCTCCCTCCCGGCAGGGGACACTGAGAGGAAGGAAAGCTCCAAAGGCAGCCTGGGGAGAGGTGGCACCGCTGTCCCCAGCTCCCCTGCACCCAGGCTTCCCTCTCTTTTCCCAGTTTGTACTGGAATCTTGTCTCTGGTGTCACTGGTGGACACTGGTGTGTCCTTCTGTGCAGGGCAGAAGGACAAACACCCCACCACCCCCTCAGCACTGGGGGGATGGCAGGAGGCAGGAGATGGAGTTCTGCTTCCCAGGCAGGTCCTTTTCTTCCAACACTTCCTTGCTGGAGCAGAGAGCCAAGTGGAAATTTTTCATTAGAAATAGGATTTTAGAAAAGAAAATGATGGAAAGTTCTGTCACACTCCTGTGGCCTACAGAGAGAGATTGAGATGGACTCGGAGAACCTCTCCCAGGAGGAGCCTGATCCTTGAATTTCAGATGGATTTTTTAGTACCTTCCAGCTCATGGATTTTACATGTGGGATTTGCCTCCAGCTGGTGCTGACGTGGTTGCCCCTTGCTTTGGTTCCACCTTTGGTCCTGAGGTAATAAATATCTCCAAGGCTCACTCTGAGAGGGTCTTTCAAAATAATTCTGTGCCCCTCAGATGAAAGCTGAGCTAACCATGAGCAGAGATAGTTACGCTGGTAAAAGTGAACCCAAATGTTCTCCTTTAAAGCCAAAAGTCAGACCTGCCTTAAACTGGGTTTTAGATTTTTGTCTGCAGGTCGTGCTATAAATAATGCGTGAGGAATAGATCAGAGTGCTCTGCAAGCAGGGAGAGCTCCTACCACAGATGGCAGAGTTGGATTATTTAAAGGCCCCTCTGTGTAGGAACCACCAGTGTGACCCTCTTCTTCCCGACCATTCCAGTTTTGAACTGTTCCCCACCTCGGCTCGGCTGAGCGCTGTTACCAGGAGTCTGGGAACGTGGCTTCCCGGCAATCCAGAGTGCTCCGGGCACGAATGATGTGAGGGGAGGAGGTGGTGACAACAGAGAGACACAAGTCTGTGTAAGGACAAGCATCAGATGCTCTAAATCAACAGAATTTTCCTCCTGCCTCTCCTCTGATTCCCTCAGAAAAAGGACTGGGATCCAAACGCTGGGGAATCCCGGGAGTTCAGCTGCTGCATCCCAACTTTCCAGCTTAGCTCTGGGTGCCAGTTGGTGCTGTAACCCAGGATTAGTGGGGGAATCTCTGCGAGAGCGGGGAAGCTTGCATTTAAAATGGAATAGAAGGCAAGTTCTTTCCCAGGGGAGTGGGAGGCTGCGTGATCCAGCAGTGGGCACAGCCCTCAGAAACTCCATGTGTTCAAGCTCCCTTTTGGATAAAATCCCTCCCACGTGGGCAGAGGAGGGAGCGCACCCAAAGCTGCTCCCGGGGCTGGGTTTCTCTGCCCCTGTGCCCCTGGAGGTGCAGCAGGCTCCGGAGCAGGGCTGGGGTCACACCTGCAGCGGCAGAGGCAGCGGGTTCCTCTGCAGAGAGCCTGTGATTCAGTCCCGATGAATCACTCAGCCTCTCTCTTTCTCAACCAGATCTTGGGATTCATCATTGTTGGAGCAGGAGGAAAAGGAGGAGGGGAGGAAAAATAAGAAGAAAAAAGCCAGTGCTTTATCTCCCTCTCTAATCCTTTCCAGTTTTCCTGTTTAAAAATTTGATTCCATTTTTGCAGGCATCCCGTTCAGGTGGAATAAACCTTCGCTAATCCTGGAGAGGAATCTGCATGGAGAGCAGCTGGGATGGAGCATCAGCGCTGGGGTTCAGCATGGCTCAGGTTCAGAACAGCCAGAGATGGAAGGGGCTTGGGCTCTGCCTTCTCCATGCACCAAATCCCTTCCCCTGAGCAGCTCTAACCCTGCCCCAGGGTGCTGCTGGCCCTCCATCCGCTCAGGCATCGAAAGGAGAGCACAGAAACCCATTTAACCTCAGTTCTGCAAACCCAGGGTGGGCTTGGCTCAGGGCTCCACACTCTGATTTTTCCCTTTTGAGCCATTTTTTCCCTGTAGGAGCTGCTGCTGGAGATCCTGGCAGGGAACGCCTGGGAAGGCAGGTGAGGAGCTGCTCTGAGCACTCTGATCTTGTCAGGAAGAACCACAATTGTTTGCTCCACGAAGAGGCATCAAGCCACATATATTTATATAGAAATTCAGCATTAAAGCTAGAGGCTACACTAATGAGTAGCTACCACCAGTATCTGCTACTAGTAAATACTAATAATGTCCAGAAAACTCACATTAGTGCCATGGAGAGGAAAATGAAGGCAAAGCAAACCAAAATTGGTTCAGGAGCTCTTTAACTGCCAGTTTTAAACTGACCCACTTCAGCTCCACCCAGAGCAGCTTCACTCACTCTGGTTTTGGTCCTTCGAGTCTGAGAACATCCAGACTGTGACAAGGTGTTTCTTCATGGGCTGGATGTGTTTTACCTTTGTTAATGTTATTCTTTCTCTGTCTTTCAGTTTCTATAGTGATGGACAAACACATGCAGCACGCACGAGGCCTGGCAGCCTGGGAGGGTGTGTTTGCCTGCACTGCCTGAAAGCACCACCCATTTTTGAGAAATCCACTGAAAAATCTTTGCTAAAACCCCCCAGATTTTTGAAAAATGAGACCTATCAAACAAGCTGATGATGTGTTTAATATACATTCATTTTTTGCACGTATTTTGTCAGCAAGCAGCATGTATCGCAGTCCTGTGGGTGCTCTGCTTTCTCCTGCATCCACACACGACTGGAGATGTCCCTTTGCCAGGGGCAAGGACCTCAGCTGGGATTAAAGGGCATGGAATGGATGGCTCCAAACCAAATCACTTCTCCGGACCCGTGTGAGCTCTGGATCTCCGTGTGAACTCAGTGATCCAGTGCAGTTCTGCCCTGAGAAATCCCAGCTGGAAGATCCCGCAGTGACTGCACAAAAGCACCGCAGCCTGAACCCCCAAACCCCAAGTGCAGCTCCGGAGGTGAAAGGTGAGCACACCCAGAGATGGGGCTGCTCAGGTCCTGTGTTTATGCTCAGTCTGATATTCCAGTGGGTATTTTAAAAACGCAGCTGACGAGCTGCTGGTGGTATCCTGCTCTGCCCGGACTGAGCTTTGTTAAGGCTGTCAGGGCCAGATTTCAGCTGCCAAAGCTCCAGTAAAGTCAGAGGAGCTGGGCTGACGCTGCAAGTGAAAAAGCCTTTGCTTGGAAATGCCGCCAATTTTTTTGTTTGTTTGTTTTGAGAAATCCACTGAAAGATCTTTGCCAAAACCCCTCAGATCTTTGAAAAACGGTTCCCATCGAGCAAGTTATAGTAAGATGGGCTCGCTCCACTTCCGTTCTGCACACGAGCAAACAAACCAAACCCCCGAGCCCTGAAGTTGCTCCGAAAGCGAGGGAGAAGCATCAGCGAGATTTCACCGGGACGGAGGGAGAGGTGCCCACAGCGCCCACGCGGCTCCCAGGGCACACGGGGCGAGCACAGGGTGGGTCTCTCGGGGGGGACGGTCCCGACTTTCCCCGGGCGGGGCGGGGACAGGGCCGGGCATCCCCCGCTCTCCGTGCGGGGCGGGCGGGGGGCGGGCGCTGCCCGCGGAGCCACGGGCGGGAGCGCAGCCCCGCATCCGCACCTGGGCGGGCAGCGAGCACCGCATCCCGCACCTGGGCGGGCAGCGGGCACCGCATCCCTCACCTGGGCGGGCAGCAGGCACCGCATCCCTCACCTGGGCGGGTAGCGGGCACCGCATCCCTCACCTGGGCGGGCAGCGAGCACCGCATCCCGCACCTGGGCGGGCAGCGAGCACCGCATCCGCACCCGGGCGGGCAGCAGGCACCGCATCCCTCACCTGGGCAGCGCCGACACCGGTCCTGCCCCGCCAGGATGAGCGGCCGCGCCGGAGGAGCCGCGCCGGGCGCCGCGGGGCTCTGCCCCGGCCACGGTGAGCGGCAGGGAGCGGGTGGAGAGGGGCTTCGGCGGGGATGGTGGCAAACCCGCTCCGGGGGGAGCTGCTCGCCGTGCTCGCCCCGGGAGCGCCCCTCGGCAGCGCCGGGAGTGATGCGGGTGCGGGTGCGGAGCCCCGGAGCGCTCGGAGGGAGCGGAGGGAAGGCTGCTGCGTGTGTGGTTGCACAATAAAGGTGGGAGCGAGCAGCATCCGCGGCCGCCGGCCCCGCTGGGATGTGCGGCTCGTGTGCCCAGCAAAAGGCTGGAATGGGCAGCGCTGAGCCGCGGGAGGACCGGGAGTGAGGCGGGCACAGGGCAGGAGCCCCTGGCGCACCGGGAGGGGAGGCTCGGCGGGCTCTGCACGAGTGGGAAAGTTTGCTTAAGTGAGGATGAATGGGTGCCCCTGGAAGAGTTCAGAGAAGGGGCAGGTTGTGGCACTCGGGGCCGTGGTTCAGGGGGGGCCTTGGCAGTGCTGCGGGAGCGGCTGGACCCGAGGATCTCAGAGGGGCTTTCCAGCCTTAACAACTCTGTGATTCTGCGGTGAAGGAAGGTGTTTTCCGGGACTGGCGCAGCTCTGTGCTGTGCCAGCTGTGTCCCAGGGTCCAGAGTGCAAAGGCTCCGGTCACAGCGGAGCTCTCCAAGCTCTGTATCCGTTCCAAGCTCGTGTCACCAAGGTTAAGCGTTTTATCACTGCCCAAGCTTGCTCAGAACTACTCCAGAGTGAGGGAAGTTCGCAGGAGTCCTGCTCAAGTGAGAGTGCTTTGATTCAGGTGCTGGGAGTGGAGCCAGTTTGTGGATCCGACTGCGGGAGAGACAGAGCTGTGCCTGGGAGTGAAAGAACAGTGTCACTTCCTCATCCCCTGAGGCATCTTCCCTTGCTCCAAAACAAACTTCACCCTCGGAAATTTGACAGAAGGGTGAGCGATTAAAACATTACGCAGCTGCAAGTTTGTGCTGCTTGAGGGAGGTGAGGAAGGAGCCGAGCCCTGGTTTGCCAGCTTCAGGCTCCCGGACAGCCTGGAGCGTGCTTTGAAATGTGTGATGTCATTATGACTTCATTTCTTCTTAAAACCGAGATGCTTTCCTTTTAACGGGAACACTGCCCTGTGTTTCTTGAAGGAGGATGATTTTTCTCTGTCTCCTGCTGCTGCAGCTGGCTGCTCTCGCTTGGCACAGACAGGGTGGAGGTTTTTAGGAGATTGCTTGGATGTTGTCAGTGTAGCAGAGGGTGATGGATAGCCTGGCTGAGGGCGCTCTCCAGGGAAGCTACCGGGGATGTGCAGCGGTCTGCGCAGCACCACTCCTTGGGGGAAGAGCCACAGGCGTGCCCAGGGACCCGGGGATGGGAGCATTCCCACCAGGAACGGGGACTGCTGTGACAGACAGGGAGCAGCAGCACCTTCCTCTCCTCCGAGATCTTCCCTCTGCCTCTCCCCTCTGCCTCTCCCCTCTGCCAGCCTGACCTTGGCACTGCCGGCTCTGTCCAATAACGCCGTTGGAAAACAAACATGAGTCAGGCTGTGAGTTTGCTTAAATAACAGCTCCCTCCACACCAAGGTGTGTTTGTCTTGTTTCCTCAAGCAGGCTCTGACTGGGGACGCGCAGAAATAGTTGAGCTTGCCCAGGACTTTGTAAGCACTGATTTAAGAGTGCTCTGACTGAGCCAGTTGGCTCATTAAGGCCTTCTAGGAAGTCTCCAAATCGTACATTCAGCTCCTCTGCGCCAACTGCGCTCCTGCAAGTGCCAGCAGCGCTTCTGCTTCTCCCCCTCCTCCCCCCCATCCTCTGGAGCCAGCTGGCATGCCTCGAGTTTTCCATGTTTGCTCCCCTTTTCCAGGTATTCCAGGCAGGACAAAGAGCAAGGGACAGGTGCCTGCCAGAACGGGGCTGAGCCCTTGGGTGAGAAACGTCCGGAACTCGTGGGTTTCCAGGTGAATGCAGGGGAGGCACAGCTGGACTTGGGACTGAGGATGCAGGAGCCTGTGTTGGGAGTGGGGCTGAAGAGAAGGAATTGGGAATTCCCCACCTCTCCTTTGAGGACAGCTCTGTCCTGCTTTCCACACTCCTCCGCTCCTGGAGACAGCAGGGTGGGGGGGACGAGGAGGAGGACAAGGTGGGGACCCCAGTGTCCTCTGTGGGCACTGGCCGTGCTTGCTGCTGCCTCCTGCCCTGCAGGAGCGGTAGGAGGGGGGTGGAACGGGCGCCAGGAAGGTGTGAGGAGCAGCACATTGCCCTGCACATCCACAGTATGGAAATGTTCCCTGGGGGTTTGTGTTTGAAAGCACAGCCGCTGCTCGAGGGGAGGGCAGCAGTGCCATCCTCCCAGCACCTGCTGGTGGGCAGGAGTGGAGAGGCAGGGCAGGGTGGCCCCGTGCTGGGGCTGGTCCACAGAGGCACAAATGGGAATAATCTGAGGAGCTGCTCTGGTTTCAGCTGCCTGGGGGTCCACGAGGACTCAGGTTGGCCATTAGCAGGAATTTCCCCATGGAAAGGGTGCTCAGGCCTTGGAACTGCCCAGAGAGGTTTGGAGTGCCCATCCCTGGAGGTGTCACCTGGAGGTGGCACTCAGTGCTCTGGGCTGGGGACAAGGTGGGGATGGGGCACAGCTGGGACTCGGTGATCTCAGGGATCTTTTCCCACCCGAATGATTCTGGGATTCTGTGACTGCAGTGAATGTTGGTGTAAATCCCGAGAACTCTGTGGCTAAATCTGGGGTGACAGCACCAAGTCCTGGGGGTTAAAGAAAATCTCTCAAGGGAACACTACAAATTAATATCCACTTAGGGCTTTCCTGGCCCTTTTGCTGAAAAAGACACTGACGAGTGTCACGTTAGAGCCCGTCCCCTGTTCTGATGTTGTCATTCCTGTGCTTCATTCCTCAGGTAGTCCCTGAAAAAAAATTCTTTCTAAAAAGACCAATGCACCAATTAAATGGTACCAATGCTTCTTTGTAAAGGTGGCTGATTCCTCGAGGCAGCAGAGTGTGAGGGACCTCGTTGTGGTGCAGGTTATGGGAAAGGGGTGAAAATGCTTCATAGCTTTTGCATTTAACTCCTTGCAGTTCCATTTCCTGGCATTCCCTGCTCTCCCTGGTGCATTTTTGTGGGGCTACCTTTATTTTATTATCATTTGTCAGGGAGATGTTACCTTTGCCTCAGCTGGGGCAGAGGGTGGGTTACCTCCTGCTGGATGCATGGAGATGGGAGAGGGATGATCCTTGTGCTTGTTCCCTCAGCTAACACCAACCCAAACCCAGGATTTGCAAAGCAGCTGGCTTTAATCTGCTCTCGTTGTGCAATTCCATCAGACTGATTTTTATTAGAGCCCATAATCTAATTGAGGCCCCCCTCGGCCCTGAGGAGTGGCTGCAGACACGGGGTTCCAGGGAGAGACACGGCCAGCAGGGCATGGGGGGAAGCAAATTGCTCTGCAAGCACACACAAATGGAACCTCAGCGATTTGATGCGATTAGGGAAACAATTAGAGAAAATCGCTGGAGGTGCAGCGGCCCTGTGGCTCGTGGGGAGATGGTGCTGGGCCGGCAGCTGCCCTGCAGAGCCACCCCTGGGCACAGGGTCCTGCCACCAGCCTGGATGGGGAGCTGAGGGTGAAAAGCCTCTTTCTGCCCCTTTGTGGGCGATGCTGGGTGTTTTTGCCGTGTGGTGGTGCAGCCAGGAGGGGTTGGTTATTCACAGGGGGGTTTGGCAGAGCCGTGCCTGGGTCTGCCTGGTGCAGCAGGGGTTGGAGCCGGAGCTGCTGCCCCGAGCTGAGCAGGGAGAGCGTTCTCCTGTGGGTGCTGGGTCTGTATTGCCCCAAGCTGAGCAGGGAGAGCGTTCTCCTGTGGGTGCTGGGTCTGTATTGCCCCGAGCTGAGGCAGCAGCTCGGAGCCCTGCCTTCACTGTCTCTCATCCCACCTCCTCCACCCTGCCCTCACCTCCTGCATCTCTGAAGGTTCTCACCCCCACGCTTTGGTTTGAAGACAGTGAGCTTTGCACAGACTCAACACCTCCGAAAATCAGTCCTGAAAACCAGTTCCAGCTGTACCCAGGCTCCCACTGCCTCCCTCCCTTACCCAGCTCCTGCCTCCCCACCCCTGGCTGGGCCAGCACTGGCTGCCACCACAGCCTGCACTGGTGGCACGGAGCAGCAGGGCCAGGGCTCTGTCCCAGCTTGGGCTGAGGGCAGGAGCCCCTGAGCCTGCTCAGGACCGTGTGGCTGCAAGGCTCCTCACCCACCCAGACCTTCCCCCACACCTGTTTGAGGTGGCACAGAGGAGTTCTGCCCCGGCAGTTCCCGTGGAGATGGGCTGGATGCTGAGCACTAACGGGGGGGAGGCACAGCCAGCTCCTGCCTGGGCCAGCAGCTGCCCTGCTCCTCTCCCCAGGCGCTGCCCCTCACCAGGCTCTGTCCTCCCACACACCCCCCAAACCACGGCCTCCTCCCCTGTCCTCTGTGCCCGCAGTGTCCGGCTCCCGCTGGGCTCTGTGCACACCCAAGCTGTGCCCAGTCCTGCCCGAGGCCCTCCACCTTTATGCTTGAGAGTCCTCGAAATCAGTAAAATTCCACATGATCCCTTCCAGCAGCTGAGCAGCCGCTCTCAGAGCACCCATGGAAAGCCCCCGAACCACCCCCGGATACAGAAGGGTTAATTTGGCCTCATGAATCCGCTTATTTTGTGGTGTACCAGGGCTGCTTTAACATCAGGAAGGTCACAATTAAACCTTTCTCAGAGATCTTCCTGAGAGGACTTGAAGGATGCAGCTGAACCTCTGGATCCAGCGAATGAGCTCTTCCATGCTCAGCGTCCCAGAAGTTGTTCTGAGGTGTCCCAGAAGCTGTTCTGAGGTGTCCTGGCTCTTTTGGGGCCCCTCAGCTGAACCACAGGGTGCTGGGCTGGGCCCTGGCAGTGAAATGATTGGTGAGGTGAGAGCCAGGCTGGTTCCATAGGGACCAGAAAGGTTGGAGGAGGATGTTTGTGGTGATCTGGCTCTTGATGGCTGCTTTAACATCGCTGAAGTCAAAGCTGCCACCATTGCTGCCCCTCTCAGAGCTCTGTCTGACAGAACTGCAGCTGATTTTAGATGAGCCAAAGCAGTGGAACGTGTTTCTTGTTCATGGGCCCTCCATGGGATTGTTACAGAAACATGTTTTCCCTGACAGCAAAAACTGCCAAGCGAAATTTTTATCATTCAGCAGAGAAGGGAAAAAGGAAATAAAACAGAAACCCAAAGCCAGTCAACACTGTCCCCAGAAAAATAAGGGAAAGTTGCAGCAATGAATATAAATTAGGAATTAGAGCATGTAGGTGTCTGATAAGGAAGGCTAAAGGAATCTGTGAAATAGTAATGAGCACGGGGGTTAAGGATGAAGGGAAAACATCTCCCAGGAACGTTAAGAACCACCAGAGTGTTGTGTTCAGCAACTGCTTTGCTGGGTTCAAATGGTAGAGTCAAAACAGGAGGAGACAGAGTCAGGTTGAGCGCTCCAAGGAACACCAAGTGCTGAGCCATCACCGAGCTGCCCGCTGAGAAAAGCACTGCCCAGGCACTCAGGGGGCAGAAACTGAAATCTGAGACTCAAACAGGTCCTGTGCAGAGACCCTGCAAGCACCTCAGGGCTGGTGCTGCTGTGGAAAACGAAGTTCCCCTTCCCTCTGACGCCTTTTCCTGGTTTTAAAATTAAGAGAGCTGAACACAGTTAAGAGGGAAAAAGGGTTTTACTTCGGTATTTATTGAAGGACCCTCAGGGGCGCCGAAATGCACATCGAAATGCACCCCGAAATGCCCCCCGGAGAAATGGCCCCCCACGATGTGATGTGTGTGCAATTACAGGCCTTGCTAATTAGCACATCTATCAAAGATTGCCCAGGGAGGGACTCCAGCGAGACCCCTCAGCGAGGAACCTTCCCCTGGCTGGGCCTGGCTTTGTTTACAGAATGTGTTCTGGAGAGGCCCTCGGGGTCTGGGGTTTCCAGGGTGTTTGGGCTCTTGGCTTAACGGGATATTGGGTGTGAGGGAAGGGATCAAACTTAAAGAATTATAACTGTGCGGGCTAAAAGCACTGAGAATACATAAAAGCTACATAAAACAGTGTATAAAAGGGGTGCAAAAGAAAAAGCAAAAAATCATCCTGGCATCACCTCCCCCTGTTTGCCTTCATCCCCTCTCCGTGTCTGGCTCTTCCAGGCCGTGCTGCACAGGGACCTGCTCTCACAGACCCAGGGAACTCAGCTCTGCAGCTTCCAAACCCTGCAGCAGGAGCCGGGCTGAGCAGCCCAGCCTGCTCTGTGCCACGGGGGCACCGGGGAGGTGCAGAGCAAGCAGCTCAGGGCTGGGCTGAGTTTGGGAGCCTCCTCGCTCAGCAGAAAATCGCGGAGCTGATAAAAACTAATTGCAAAGATGCCTTTTATGAGTGCCCGGTTTTCCACGGGCTCTGCTTGGCTGCGTTGTTTTATTGATCAGAAACCTTCTATTAGAGCTCGGGGAGGAAAACAAGCAGCCCTTCAGCTCTTGTGTTTGCTTTTAATAAACCACAGCAAGCGGAACTTGCTCGGGGATGATTAAAACATAACCAGGGAGTCGGAGGAAGAAGGGATTTCCTTCTGCCCATCCAGCTGAGGATTTCCCTGCTCCATGGAATGCCCACTTACCATGTAAATGCTCAAAGGGAGGAGCTGATGAGGATGAGCTGTGCCGAGGCAGGAATCACTGACTGCACGAGGAGAGGGCGGAGGAAAGGCCAAGAGGACTGGGAAAAGCTGAGAGAATTGGGATAATTCAGCCTGGAGAAGGAATTGTTCCCTGGGAGGGTGGGCAGGCCCTGGCACAGGTGCCAGAGAAGCTGTGGCTGCCCCTGGATCCCTGGCAGTGCCCAAGGTTGGATGGGGCTTGGAGCACCCTGGGACAGTGGGAGGTGTCCCTGCCCGTGGCAGGGGTGGCACTGGATGGAATTTAAAGTCCCTTCCAACCCAAACCATCCTGTGATTCCATGATCAGTTAGGAAAGCACTGCATGTGAAAGGACATGAAAATCACACGCAGAAAACAGGGAATCAACAAAACCTCCCCTACTAACGCTGGAACAGAGCAAACCCAGCAGCAGCGCTCATCCAGAGGGGTGGGATGTGGAAAGCAGGGAAGCAGCCCTTCCTCCCAGCGCTCTCTTCAGGCTTGCACTTCAGGAAAGCCACAGGAGGGATCAGGGAGCTCTCAGGGAAGAGCAGAGCTGGGGCTGGGGGGCTCTGTGTCAGTGACAGCACGGCCAGGGCTGCTCGTGGGGCTGCTCTGCAGCTGCAGCAGCGTGTGCAGCAGGAGGAATAAACACAGCCTGTCGAGGGCAGGGAAAGAAGGCACAGCAATAAAATGCAGCAAGGAAGATTTAGGGTAGAGCCCAGAAAAACCCCTACATGTGCTTCCCCTGAGAGGCTGCGTAACGAGAATGTGGAATCTCCATCTCCAAATGTCATCCACAGCACGTGGAAATATGGCTGGGTCTGCTTCAACAGCTCCTCGGGGTCTCTCCCAGCCCTTTTTCTCCATCTAATTCTTCTCTCTGTGGCCTCAGAATCTGCTTCACAGCCTGAAAAGAAATACAGAGCTGAAACAACTGCATGACAGGCCTCGCAGGTTGTCTTGGTAGTGAGTTGGTTTTTTAAGTGACAAATGGAAACTTCCTGTGGGGAAAGTCTGCTTTCGGTGTAATGTGATTTTCTGTGAAAAAGCCAAGATCACACAGAGAAGCTGTTTTTGCTGGATCTGCTGACTTGGTGCTGTTCTGAGGTTTTATTGGATCTGCAAAGTTGGAGCTGACAGAAGATTTTGGTGCTGTTTTCTCTTCGGATGTTCTTCCTTCAGATCAAAAGCCTGGTTAAATATAATAAACCAAAGGCACAGATAACAGGGCAGGGGATTGTGTCAGGCCAGGGTTTCCTGCTTCCCTCTTCAGAGCCACCTCTTGCTGGTTGCCCCGGCTGGGTTTGAAAGGTGTGACATTAGCACGGGTTCTCCTTCGCTCCTCCTGAGTGCATCCAGGATGAACATCCAGCCCTCTCCTGGTTTCCCAGCAGCTTCCCCTCCTTGTGAACCCAGAACCGCCTGTGAGGTGCAGGAACAAGGCCAGGCTTGGCACGGGACAGGGTTCACCTGGAGGGGGCCAGGAAGGATGGGGAGGGACTTTTTACCAGAGCCTGGAGTGCCAGGACAGGGGGAATGGCTTCAGCTGACAGAGAGAGGGTTTAGATGGGATATTGGGAGAAAATTCCTCCCTGTGAGGGTGGGCAGGCCCTGGCACAGGGTGCCCAGAGCAGCTGTGGCTGCCCCTGGATCACTGGCAGTGCCCAAGGCCAGGTTGGACAGGGCTTGGAGCACCCTGGCACAGTGGGAGGTGTTCCTGCCCATCCAGGGGTGGAATAGATGAGCTTTAAGGTCTTTCCAACCCAAACCATTCCATAATTCAGTGATTTGTGCTGCTCCAGTTCACAATGGGCTTTGGCAAGGCCCCTCCTCCCCCTGTGCTGAGCTGGCTCCAGTCCCAGGGCAGTGGGAGCCACTGGGGGAACTGGGGCTGCACCACTCGTGTGTGGGACTGGTGCAGGGAAAACCTGGTGCCACTCCTTCCTCCAAAACAAACGCAGTGATAAATTCCTTTGCACTCTCTGTCTCCCTGAGAGATGGATTTATTTTTCATGCTCACCCCCATTCACCAAAGAGGGGTTTTTGTGAGAGCACATCTCTGTTTCTATCATTAGCTGCACACGTGCGGAGTCAGGCTCTGGGTACTCACCAGTCACTCACTGCTCATTGTGATGTCTCCACACTTTTCCCTCCTCCCTCACTCCCAAAGCAATTAGCAGGAAATTCAGCTGCTGCCTGAATGGACACATTTCCAGCAATCTTCCTTAATTCTGTATTTACTGTAAAATGAGCAGGGCAAAAACTGCAACGTCAGTTCCTCTTCCGAGGCTGGATCCGCTCCCTCCTCGCAGCTCAGCCTCTCTCTGCCCTGCCCTTTCCCCAACCCCATCCCAGGTTCTGACGAGCTGTGATGAAAAACAGGGTGGGGGGAACATCTGAATGCTGCCCATGAATTCCTGGAGGGAGCAGCTGCCAGGGAATTGGTGTGACCAAAGCTGAGCTGTTCTCAGTCCGCGCTCGGAGCTGTGCCCGCCCTGCCCGGGGCAGCGACTTGTGCTGAGTGAGCCCAAACTTCACTTCTGCACCACCCAGAGCAGGGCCTGATGGCATTTCCTGCCGTGCACAGAGAAAATTCAGCGTCTGCTGCTTGCATGAGGAAGGATTTCAGCAGTGGGGACACGATGAGGCAGCCAAGGGACTGCCCGAGCCCGGGGAACAGGAGATGGATGGAGAAGGTGAAGGGAGCTGGTGGCCAACCTGTGCCTCCCTCTTCAAACAGAGCCTTGAACAGCTGCTCCAGGAACAAAGCACTGCTGTGATCCCTCTGACATCTCCTTTTGGTGCTCTGCACAGCCCAGCAAACCCCACACAGGGCTGGGAACACCTGAGGGAGCGCCTTGCCCTGCTCTCGGAGAACAGAGGGGTGGGAAGGAAGATCTCCGTGCTGCTGGGAAGCTTTCAGGCAGCTCTGGATAAATGAAAGCTTCAGGGGCTCTCCCAGGATCTCAGCCTGCCCTCGTCCCCCTCCACTGCAGCAGGAGGAGGAGAAAAAGGAGGAGGAAGAGGAGGAGGAAGAGGAAAAGGAGGAGGAAAAGGAGGAGGAAAAGGAGAAGAAGAAGAAGGAGGAGAATGAAAAAGAAGGAGGAGCAGGAGGAAGAGAGGGAGGAGGAGGAAAAGGAGAAGGAGGAGGAAAAGGAGAAGAAGGAGGAGAAGAAGAATGAAAAAGAAGNGAGGGAGGAGGAGGAAAAGGAGAAGAAGGAGGAGCAGGAGGAAGAGAGGGAGGAGGAGGAAAAGGAGAAGAAGGAGGAGCAGGAGGAAGAGAAGGGCTGCACCAGAGGGTGCAGAAATGAGACTGCTTTTGGGAGGTCAGTTCAAATGATGCCATCACACCTGGGATTTCCAAGGTCAGGGGTAGGATGGATGCAGGCCAGGGTCTGGAATCCCAGTGGGACACCTGCACAGATCAAGAAATTCTTGAATTCTCCATCCATGTTCTCGATCCCAGAGAAAACCCTTACCCACAACAGGCTCCTCTGCCTGATGCAGTGACCTTGAGGAGCCCTAAGCTGTAACAAATCCCACAAAAATCTTTTTGTGCCTCAGTTGGGATATTAGGAAACTTCTCAGGGAGGTCAGGTGTGCAGGCAGGTTTATTGCAGAGGATCCAATCATGATAAATCCACATTTAACTTCAACAGCCAACTGCAGACTCCGTGACCTTGCCTGGCCCTTCCCAGCCTCTGCTGTAAACCATGTGCTCAACAGCCTTTCTTTAATGATTATTTGTCCTTTCTCCCTGTTGTTTTAAATTGCATTGTGTCTGGAGGAGCTTCCAGAGGCAGCTGAGGATGCTGGGGTTGGTTCAGTGCAGCACCTCCTCTTGGGATAAAAATCAATAAACTGGTACCAGCACTCCAAAATCTGAGCTACCATTTATTCCTTAGGGATTTACAGAGAGGGTCTGGCCACAGTGAGCTGGATTTTTCATGCTGGTAGGAATTATATTTAATTAGAGTGAAGGAAATAGAATTAATTAACAGAATTAATGCAGCAGGAGGATCAACTCTCTAGTTAAGGTGGGTGGTTTTTTCCTCAAATGAATAATTTCTTTAAAGGGCAGGTTAGGACCCACTACAAAGTGCAGCACTGCTGGAGTCAGGGGATTTTAGGGTAAAATAAACTCGAAGCAGAAAAGTCGGTGATGCTAAATGTGCATGGAGGGATCTTAAAGGACTGGGGAGAGCAAACAGTGCTGATGAGGGACAGAGGGGATGGGAGAGTTCAGGGAAGCCTAAATCAGACTTCCCCTGGATCCACCTGGAGAAAAAAGCACCTCTCATGTGGAAGAGTTTCCCCAAGAATGAAAAAATAGAAATGAAAAACAGTCCAAAATGACAAATTATTCCTTTTGAGTGACTGAAAAGGCTCCCTTGGCTTCACATCATTCTGGGGGCTGAGAGCACCCCTGATTTCCCTCCCAGCCCTGGGAAAAACATCCAGGTGAAGGAAATGTCTCCCAAGCAGCTTTTGCTTGAGAGCAAAATCTGTTTTTATCTCAAGAGCAGCGACGTTCCTTTCCTTGTCTCCAGGCTCTTTTGTTCCCTTAGAAGCTGCAGCTTTGGGTGGAAGGAGTCTGGCAGCCACACCTGGAACCTTTTTCCCAGCAAGAACATTTACTTTTGGCTAATTTAGTGCTTTGCAACTCCTCAGGACAAGTTTTTCGTTTGCTTTCTGATGGGCTGTGTAAATATGAATAAAAGTCAGTTGTTTCACGAGCAGGGCAGAAAATAAAATATATTTAAAAAAGCTCCTTTGGCAAACACCCACATGGAAGTTTTTAAAAGCAGCCTCAAACTGCATCTGTAGGCTGCAGCTACTCCTCCACCCCTGTGTATCCCTGCACTCCAGAGAGGGAGTGCAAACAGGAAATCCCAATTTTTAAAGCCACTTTTTGGGTGTTTTCTGACCAGCTCCACGATCTGCAGGGGTGCTGTGCTGTCCCCACGCATCCCTGTGCTGCCAGGGGTGAGCCTGGAAACGAGGAGGGAATTCTAGAGGTGTCCTGGGCAAGGTGTGAATTCCCTTCTGCAACTCTTTTATGGAAAATTACCCAACTTTTGCTTTCCTGTGGCACAGTTTGGAGTCTCTGCAGCTGTTCAGGGCTGGGCACACTCAGGCCCAGCTGCTGCATATTCAGGGTTTGGCACAAGTGCTGAGACCAGGACAGAAAGGAGCTTCAGGAGGTGAAAGTAAAGGAGTTTTGGTGAAAAATGCCCCGAAGTGCCTGGCATTAAGAGCATTCCCAACCTTCCTGGCCAGCAGAATCTCCTGCCCTGCCCCAGACCCCTGCCCCAAATGAATCCACGAAGGACAATGTTTTGTAATGTTTTTCACAGAAATGTCAGGTCTTTCTTAAGCTGCTTTACCTGGTTGTGACCAAAGCTTTTTCTTGTTTAAAACCACAGAATTTCAAAATAAAGACCTTCATGGATGCTGCCTGTGCCCTTCCCAGTCTCACAGACCACCCCATCCATAAATCCCTGCAGGCTGAGCATGTTGCAGCCTCCAAACTAATTTAGCACAGGAGGAACACACCCTGAGTCCAGGTGAGCTCGAGGACAAGGAATATCTCACTCCTGAGAACTTGGGAGATGACTGAATTCTGATCTTTATACTGGAGATTTCTTGATGCAGGTTAATTTTAGATTAAGAAATACCAATCATAAACTTTGCTGGCAACATTCAGATTCTTTTCTGTGCTTATTTGGGGGCCATTCATTGCAATTTTTTGGTTGCTGATGCTGCAGCTGTTTTTGTTGAGTTCCAAGGGACATAAAAGTCACAGGCTGTTGATTCCTTTGAATTATCTTAGGGACTAAATTAGGTTTTCATTGCTACTCCTCACCACTGTAAATTCAGAGCTAATTATTAACTAATGCCCAATATTCAGTTAAAAATCTGCTGTTCCCATGGGATTCCTTACCAGATTATTTGCTGGAATATTCACTGTGGTGGCTGGAAGTGGCAGAGAGTCAGAGATTCTTTGTGCACGGGAATAAAAAGTGGAAATTTCCTCTCACAAGCAACAGGAGAACTACAAAATGCTTTCAGGATGACTTTTAGAGGTTTCTTTTTGATAATTTCAGGAGGAAATGGGAGGGGGGCAGTCAGCCCTGCTGGGGTGGGGAAGGTCTGGGAGACGGAGCTTTGGGAAGCGCCGGCCAAGGGGAGGCAGGGTCTGAAGGCCTCCGGTCAGGAGGAACTTCAGCGAGGTTGGGCATGAGCTGGACCTTGTGCAGGAGAGTCTGGGAGGGCTGTGATCCTCCACTCCGAGCAGGGAGAGAGGCTGGGAGGCACTCAGGGATGGACCTGCCACAGAGATTGTTTTCCGAAACGGACGTGGTGGGATGGAACATCTGGTGTTTGATGGTTTTGGGTCACTGCCTCCAAAACGTCGTGTTCAGAGCCCCCAGAGCTCCAGGGAGTGGGGGATCCTCGGCACTTCCCCCGTGGCCACCTCAGTTTGCATTTCCACCGCCAAGGACCCAGCTGAGCTGGAGGTTTTTGGTGAAGCTTTTGGTGCAGGCAGTGGCTGTCGTTTGCTCAGCATCCCTGTCCATCCCTCACTGTTGGAGAATCCCAGAATCCCAAACCAGTGAGGCTGGAAAAGCCCTCCAAGGCCACCGAGGCCAAGCCGTGCCCCATCCCCACCTTGTCCCCAGCCCAGAGCTCTGAGTGCCACCTCCAGGAATTCCTTGGACACCTCCAGGGATGGGCACTCCAAACCTCCCTGGGCAGTGTTTAACCACCTTTTCCACACAGAAACTCCTGCTGCTGTCTGGGTGTGATGCTTTCACACCTGGCAGGGCTGGCACCGGGGGCTGCTCTGAGCTCTGAGTGGGAAATGAGCTCTGCAGAAGGACAGTGGGCATTATTTATTCAGTGTGCTAAAGCAGCAGCAGTGGGTTAATCAAACACTCATTAGCAACAGGTCAGGCTATAATTAGAGAGCCTGGTGCAGTTGGCCACTTCTCCCTGAATGCCAGCAGTCAGACCTCGAGTGTGCGGGATAAATAGGGATCGGTTTGGGAAGCAAAGCGCCTTCAGGCACAGTTGGAGCTGCCCGGGGATCTTTGTGCCTCCCTTTATCCCGGCAATTAAGGGAACACAGGGCTCTGAAGTGGCACTCGCTGCTCTCTGAGTTGCGTGAAATCGCGAACAAAAGCTCCAAGCAGCTCCCTTGAGTAATTAAATCTCATCTGAAAGAGCTCGAAATCCCAGGGGGTACCGAGGAGTTCTTTTCTCTCCTGTTAGAGGAGGGGGAAAGGAAAGCTCTGCTCCTCAAGCGCTGGTTTATATTTTACATGGGTGTTTTTTCCCTTCCTCGTGCTATTTTAAGAGCCAAATCTCCACAATGCCATTGTCTGAGCCTCGGGAGTTTCTCCTCCTTGGAGAGGCAGTGAGATGCTGGCAGCTCACGTGTGGAAGGGAAGCAAACACCTCCATCACTTCAAGCTGCATTCCCGGGGTTGTGCCGAATCCTCCGGTGAATTATTTATTGTGTTTAAGGAATGAAGGGCTGGAACCAGCGCCTGGAGGCGGCAGGAAACCGCTGGATAAATGCTCATCCCTCTGGATACAGAGCTCCATCCTCACAGCCTCGGGTGCCCCCGCAGTGCCTTCACATTCCAGTTCATCGTCCCAGTCACAGCTTTCCCCTCCAGCAGCACAGAGAGACCCCAGACTCTGCTCTCTGTTCATCAGAGCATCAAATCACGGCACCACACACCACTGAGTGGTTTCTCTCACTACACTGGGTTTAAGAGTCCCGTATGGAGTTGGTTTTATCCTGTATCAAACCCTCAGGTAATCCCAAATCAAATCCTTTTCTGAAATCAGAGAATACAGAAATTTATTATGTCAGTGTTGTTGTTGATTAGCACTGAAAATATCAAGAAGGCAAATTTATTCTCCTCTAATTCCCACTGATTTGCCAAATTCTATTCCCCATCTTTAATTCCCGACGAATTGTATTCTTTAGGAGCTATTTTATTCTCGTGCTGGAGAGCAGTCTTGGGTTGATAGGCTTATGACTACCGAGATTATCCCCTTTATTCTTTCAAAATATTGATACTTTTTTTTGATAACTCTGAATGTCCAAGTTTACTGGAAATCAAGACCAACCATGTGTGAATTTGCTTACCCAGCTCTTTAAAACCCTTTTAAAGACAAAGATGCCATCACCTGGACTTGCCAATCTTGAAGTGACCAGCAGCTGCTCAATCTGAGGGGATGGAAAACTTCATCACCACATTACAGGGTCCCCAAAATAAAATCACAGAATCCTTCAGTTTGGGAAAGACCTTCAAGGTCACTGAGTCGAACTTTTGAAGTATTTATTGGCAGCGTGTCTTTTCTTAAATTGGGGTCAACAACTTCAATATTTTCCAGCTGATCAGCCTCACTTTAATTATTTTTTGAATATTTTTTTATGCTTGACATCAGCCTCTCCTGCAGCCTGCAGATCTGTCTGCAACTCTTACTGCTTTCTGACCATTCCTAAACTGCTACCATAAATCCACAGCTACCGGCTTCCCCTTTTTCTGTATTTTTTGGACACATTTTTCTTCTATGTTTTTGCACAGCTGTGACCTCTGCCCACGGGGTTTGAGGTGCTGCAGGTTTGTGACCTGGTGCTTCTCCCTCTCTGCTGTTTCCACCCTTCCTGCTGTTTAGCTCCCTGTTTTCAGCTCTGCTAAAACCAGGAGATTTTGTCAGCCGAAGCCCTGAAATCACAGATGGTGCAACTCAGCGCAGCCCAAGCGATTTCTTAGTCAGAATTACGCAGGATCAGAGCAAAGAGAGACGCCCAGGCCAGGAGCTCCTCCTGTTCCTGCTGAAGTCCAGTTGCAGAACCATAAACTGGCTCTTGGCACCGGGGCTTCAAAGCAGGAGCTGATTTCCTGCTTGCGTTTCAACAGCCCACAAACCCGGCTTATGGCAGCAATAAAAATAAACCAGAGGCGTTGAATTCCGACACAATAAAGCTGCAGTCGTGCCTGGCCTCCAGATGGGGAGTGGAACGAGTCCACCACAACAGCCTGGGTAGGAAATGGGGCAGGAGTGGAGGGCAGTGGGAAAGACAAGTTGTGCTCGAGCCCTTCCCGTTGGGCTGGGGGGTAAATCCTCTCTGCAGGGAGGAATTTCCCTGCCTCTCTCAGCCACTTTTCCCCTCCTGGGCCTGGGTGATGCAGTGCTGCCCAGGGGGGGTTGCAGGCGGGACAGGGACCCGAGGGAGGGACAGAAATGGGTGACCAAGGCTCGTCTGTGCAGCTGGGAAAGGGAGGAATTCACATATTGAGATGTCATTTGGAGTGACCCGGGCAGTCCCTGGGATGTCTCAGGACATCCTCCTGCCCAGGAGGGAGGGGGTTCCTGTCACTGCTCTGTCCCTCACCTGTCCCACGGTGGCAGCTGCTGGCAGAGCTCGGAGCAGCGCAGCAGTGTCCGTGAGGAGGGGGTGTCCAAGGGGACGTGCCTCCTCCCTGGATCAGCTCCTGCTCCCTTTGGAGCAGGGCAGCTTTTTAAACAAGGCACGTGTGCATCAGAGGCTTGGGGAAAGTGAGGATCCCGGGCAGCCCCAGGCACAGGGTGTGTGCAGCCATCCCAGGGGCCGAGCTGGGGTGGTGCTGAGCACCCCAAAGCTCCTCCAGCAGGCTGGGAGTGACCAGCAGCACCCCCCACGGCAAAGCTGAGGGATTCCCATATTTACCAGCATTTCCAGTCCGCATGGCTGTGTAAACAAGCAATTTCTCTGACACAGAAAGCACGGCTGGTGCCTTTCTGGGGCAGCAGTTTCCACGCCCTGGTGCTGGTGTGAGGAGAAAAAAATAAAAAGCTGGGAAGTGTTTTTAGGAAGGAAGAAGTAAGTTCTGAGGAAGTTTGATGACGTGTGAGCAAAGAGGGAGCACAGCAGCCCTGCACAGATCGAACATGGGTGGTGAGAAAGGACTCACCCATCCCTCTTGCCCTCAGCTGTTAATTGGCATCTCTTACTGCATTTTTGGTCTTCTAACAGAGCCAGGGTCTCCCGTGGGATGTTTCTCTGGGCTGAGGTCTGAGAGTGCAGCTGAAGGCTTGGTTTGGATACCAAAGCTGACAGTAATTGCTGGAGGTGAGAGCAGCGAGCTGTGAAAGCTCATAATGCCCCTGTCACAGCAAATAACCCCTCAGCCCTCCCGGCTGCTCCCTCTCCCCCACACCAACAGAGCCTGCGAGAGGCAAAGATCTGCTACAGATGTCTCTGCTCTGGAACAAAGTCACCCTTGAGCGACCCACGGGGACTCCACTGCTGTAAATATTTGATCCAGGAGAACAGGCAGGCACAGCTTCCTCCCCGTGCCCTCTCCTGGGGAACGGCCCTTGCACTGCGCTGTCTGCGGGATCTATTTTGGTACTCAAGGATGAAATCCAGACTTTGATGTGCAGAATGCCCTGGTGTGAGGCTGAGGAGGCGCAGAGGGCACAGCTGGGAGCTGTGCAGGCCAGACTGGCACCAAGAAAAGCCTGAGTGCACACAAGGTGTGGCTGCCACTGCCACCCCCCTGCCACCTGGGACTGGCATCCCTTGGGAGCACGAGCCCCTAAACTCGGTGCCTGTGGTTTGGGTGGTCAAGCCAGAGACTTTCCCTTTGAGTTTAAAGAGCTCTTTTGAAAAATAAAGACATTTCTTCTGCGTCTTTTATTTAAAGCTGGACTCCATTTCATTTTTCGGGTGACATGTCACGTCTGTCTTGTAATTTTCCTCTGTTTAAGCAAATTGCTCCATTTTAACCTGCTGGAATGATGCTGGATCAAAATCAGCCCAGCAATCTGTCTCTGCTGACAACTGAGGGACTCCTTATCAGCTTTGTCCTTCATGGGGAGAAAAGAGAGAGCAGCGACAGGGAAGGCAAGAGGTGCTGCGGGAGGGGGCAGTGCCTTTGCCAGAAATGGGTGGAAATAAAGCCATTTTCTCTGGGAGTGAACAAGATGAATCACTTTGATATTTCCTGTTCCTCAAGTGTTGTCATGGGCAGGATATTCTCTTACAACACTTGGAGGGTTTTGGACTGCTCTGCAGTGATGAGCAAGAAATTGTCTTTGGATTGAGGTGACCGTCACTTCAAAAATATCAGCTTAATGTGGGCTGGGGAGATGTGGTCCAGTTAACTTCTTTTTCTGTGATAGTGATGGAGCTATGAGGAAAATCACCACCCCAAAATGTGAAATGTGGTGGGAATCGAGCAACAGCTTTTTTTTTAATTCAATCCCAGCTTCAATTTGGCAGATGTTCACTACAGAAAGCGAGGAGCCTCTTGAAATCATGGATTTAGGTGGCAGTAGCAGTGTTTGTTTATGTCAGAGTGATTCTTCTGGCCTCAGTCAGGAATCACACACTGGATGGGAGCTGAATGACTCCCTGCCCTTCCAAGAACCCCTGTCTGAGGCATGGACGACAGCAATTTCCAGGGGAAGGCCAAACAGGCTTTTCAAACATCTGTGACATCTTTGGCTCTGTGTTACCCCATAAAAAACGTGTGTCTGCCAGAAAAGTATTCTGAAATCAGAGTCATCATCGCTGCACACCACTCTGTGCTCTAGAAAGCCGGCAAAGGACTGTTAGAAAGGGGATTTTTTACCTTACACTCAAGAAGAGAGGAACAAAGTCACTGCACTGATAAGTCCAGCTCTTCACCTAGAGCATGAGACACTCAGAAAATGAACTTAGTTTATTTTTACATCCCCCTCGCTGCTCTGTGGTGCAGCAGAGCGTGTCACAAAAGGGTGATTTTGATCACTTAGGGTTGTCCCCAAAGGTATTGGCAGAAGGGGTTTTAATATGATGTTGTAAAAGTGTGACTTAAGAAAGTTCATTGGCAAGGTTCACTCTGCTCCTTACTTACAGGGAGGAAAAATACAAAGGAAAAGGGAGTTTAAATTGATCTAGAAAGATTTACAAATGATTTACACAGTGACCAGAGAGCCAAAAGGGTAAGGGAGACCCTCCCACTGAGCTGTGAGGTTCAGAGTGGCCCCCTTTGCTCTCCAAACTCCATCAGGAGCTCAGGGGCAGCTGGGTCCAGTCTGAGTCTCATGTGGACACGGTTTGTGTCTAATGGAATTGGCTGCGTGGATTTCATTAGTCCTGACTGAGTGGCTGGGGGTCTGTGATGAATAAAGGCTCTCAGCCTCGGCTGAGGAGGAATCTCTCAGGCTCAGGTGAGGAATCTTGTTGTACTGAAGGAGAGAAGTGTTTGGCTGGCAGTGAAATTGCACACGAGGGGAAAGGTGTGTGTGAGATTCCCTGCTCGCTTTGTTCCTTGGTGAATGACTCCTGGGAAAGCTGCCGCCTGCCCTTCGTGTGTTAATTGTGGGATCAGTGTTGCAGGCTCCCGTGCCTCCATGCTCTGGCATGTGCTCATATGTCCCCATCCTCCTGGGAGGGTTTCCTGGCGGAATTCCTGCCTCTGGAGCCCGTTCCAGCCTGTTGCTGGTTTGGTTAAGGGCTCAAATCCGTCCCTCCCCGAGCAGAAGGGACGGTGTGGATCTGTCTGCAGGGGAAATGGGTTTTGCAGAATGCTCAGTCCACCTGAGGCGAGCTTCATTTCGGGTGTCACAAGTGATGGAGCAGCTCCAGAACCCAGCGCTGCAGGAAATGGGGGTGTGAGTTTTTCACAGTGACTCAACTCCTGTTGTCACCAGCTCAGCAGCGACAGAAAGTGGAACTTGATGGGGGCTGAGTGGGATGAAAATAAACGGGATGGAGAATGTGTCAGTGTCTCAGGGAGCTGGTGCTTGCAGGGAAGATGCTGTGGCCATTGAGGGGACATTTCCATCTCCCCTGGGTAGACCAAGGCCGCCTCGGAGAGCAGGGGAGGCTGTGGTGCCTTGAGAGAGTTGGCCACCAGCCAACCCCTTGTGGCTCTGAAAGTGAAATCTTTGTTAATGCCCTAAAGCCACGGGACAGATCCATCCATTATCCACGTCCTCGCTGGGTTTTCCCATTTCCCTGCGGACACGAGGAGGAGAAGGGGCAGAGGCAGGACAGTGGGGACTGTGGTGTGCCAGGTGAGCTCAGCTGGATCATTCCTGAATTCCCCAGTGCCACCAGTGCAGCCTTTCCACGCTGGTTCCTTGGTTGCCTTTGTGTGTTGGGGGGGTTTGTCTGTTTGTGAAGGTGTTTTGGTTGGTTTTTTTTCACTTTTGTATAGTGTAGAAGTCCCCATGATAGCAAGATGGCACAGATATTGTGTGACCTCAGTCTTCATTAAAATTACTTTTTTTTCCCCTGGAAAAATAAAGCAAGAAAGATGCCCCCTAACTGGAATTTTGACATACAAAAATCACTGAAAATTTTTCCTCCATTTTGCAGGAGAAATCAGAATTAATTTTATGCTGATATCTCAAAGAGTGAAACCATACCAGGTATTTGTCCTATGGAAGAACTCCAGAGCAGGAGCACAGGAGAGTGGGGTTTTGGGTTTTTCCTCCAAATTCAAGTTGGAGGTCAGGTCTTAGGGACACAGAGGTGAATCTCTAGACCTGTCACCCTTTTCTTTGCAAAATACAGCAGCAGTTTTTAAGACACCAGATTCCAGAGTGCCCAAAGAATCACCAGCTGAACGTTTAAGCTGCAAACAGCGGCCAAACTCTGCCTGTTTGACAAAAATACGCTTTTGATTCCAGCAAGTTTGATTTGCAAAATTAAGTCTGATCTATACGTCCTGAATTACTCCTCGTGGCAAACTCTGAGCCAGGTCTGGAGAGCGGGGGCCTCATTTGCATTGCAAACCTGCCATCAGCGTCTGGGAAGGCTGAGGCAGTTTTATTCCAATTTTCCTTTGAAGCCAAGGAACCACAATGGCATTATTTGCATCTGGGTTGGCATTGACGGCGCTGTGGTGGTGGCTTTATCCCCAGCTCCCTAGAGACAGCACAAGGGGTAATCAACAGCCCCGAGTGCTCCGAAACTGAGCCTATTTTTTCCACTGGATTAGCGGCAGCAAATGCACAAGCACATTATTAAGACGGTGCATTCATTTCTTTGGAGTCAGGATGGAATTTTGATAGAGTTAAAAACCCCATTAATATTTACATCACTTAGTGGTGCTGGAAGTAAGTACATTTATTTTAACTCAAGCTGCAAAGCATTTAGTTCTTTGTAATTACAGCACTGCTATTAAGTATTCATAAGGCTGCACAATAGAGTGTCACAGGAAACCTGGTTTAATTTAGTGGTAAGTCAATGTTTTAGTTTTGTGTAAAAACAGAAACTAATTTACCAAGCCTTCTTGCTTGTGTTTTCCCACCTGGGCTTTGCAAACTTTCTTCAGATTGGCTCTATTTAAACTACTTTTTGTAGCTTTGAAAGTTGGGAAGTTGCAGGGGAAGTCTTGCAGGTGCGCAGGTAATTAGGAATGGGCACAACCAGGCTGGGGGAAGAGCTGGAAAGCTGTCTGATGGAAAAAGACCTGGAAGGGCTGGTCTAAAGCACCTGAACATGAGCTGGTGGGTGCCCAGGTGGCCAAAAAAAAACAAGGGCACCTGGCTTGGATCAGCACATGAGTGTCTTCAGTCAGGTAAATTTGCATTTATGGGAGATCCTGGAACTAATCCCTGTGTTTCTGACTCTCCACTGCAGGATGAGGTCTCTTCTATGGACATTGAACTCCCAGCTACCTGTGCCTGTTGCCTGTGATGGAAGAACTTGATGTGAATGTGAGGTAGGAGGAAGGACTCGGCTCCTGCAGGCCCTGAGCTGTGGCGGGGCAGTGACCCCACAGTGCGTCTGCAAAGCTGCAGGGTGGTGTTTTCTGCTTGCCTGCAAATAAAAGTCTCTGCTCATGCGGCAGGGCCGGGTTTGGGGGTTCCTGGAGCTTCTCTGAGGGTGTGGCATCACCCTGGTATTTGGATAAGTGTCAGATGTGGCATGGACAAGTCAAGGATTTCTTTTCAGTTGAAAATGTTACGAATTTTGTAAAGGCTGCAGCGTGGTGTTAGAGAGACATTCCTGGAAAATTTTGACAGTTCAGTTTGGAACTTGCATTCATCACGGCCGAAGGGGGGTGGCAGACCTCATTTTCTCTAATTCCAGAGTAGAAAAATAAATGACCCGCGAGTATTCCCTATTTGTATTTTATTGGATTTTTTAATTTCATGTGACTCGGCGATTGTTATTGGGCACATTTATTATAGGCAGTAGGTTAATGAGATCCTGTCAAGTGGTTTGAAATGAAAACCTCAAATCGGTTACAGCAATCCAGAGAGGCCAAACTCTGCTTCTCTTGGGCTCTTACCTGGGCAGGTTGCAGTTGTGCCGTGCACCGGGGTGAGCAATGGCCTTTGGAAGACAATTAAAGCCTTCCTAGACCTTGGGTAAGGCTTCCATCATCTCCCTGTGCAGCGTTCCCGGTTGGTCTGACAGCTCCTCCTTATCTCATGGTAGCTAAACCTCACTCCTTTATATGTTTGGAGCACAGGTGACTCTTACCTACACCTGGTTCTGCATGGCATTTCTGGCCATTCTTGTGCACTTTTCCTTTCTCTTCCTTCTTTCTTTGCCCTGCCTTCTTTTCCTGCCCTTTTCCCTCTGCCCCATCCCCCCCTCTTTTTTCCCCTTGCCTTTTTCCCCACCATTTTCCTGTCCTTTTCCCTACCCCTTTCCTTCCCCTGCCCCTTTTTTCCTGCTTTTTTTCCCTGCCCATTTTCCCCCTCACCTTTTTCCCCCACAGTTTTTTCCCTGCTCCCCTTTTCCCCTCCTTTTTTTCCCCTCCTTTTTTTTTCCTGCCTTTTTTCCTCCCCATCTGGCTTCCCGCCTTCTTTTCCTGCCTTTTTTCCCTGCCTTTTTTCCACACCCTCGTTTTCCCACCTTTCCCCCTGCCTGGTTTTCCCACTTTTTTTCCTGCCCCCTTTTTTCCTGCCTTTTTTTCATGTCTTTTTCCCCACCATTCCCCCCAACCTGGTTTTTCCCCACCTTTTTTCCCTGCCTCTTTCCTGCCCCGTTTTTCCCTGCCCCCTTTTCTCTCACTTTTTTTTCCGCCTTCTCCCCGCCTTTTTTCCTTTTCCCGCCNTTTTTCCACACCCTCCTTTTCCCACCTTTCCCCCTGCCTGGTTTTCCCACTTTTTTTCCTGCCCCCTTTTTTCCTGCCTTTTTTTCATGTCTTTTTCCCCACCATTCCCCCCAACCTGGTTTTTCCCCACCTTTTTTCCCTGCCTCTTTCCTGCCCCGTTTTTCCCTGCCCCCTTTTCTCTCACTTTTTTTTCCGCCTTCTCCCCGCCTTTTTTCCTTTTCCCGCCTTTTTTCCTTTTCCCGCCTTTTTTCCTTTTCCCGCCTTTTTTTGCCGCCATTTTTTGCTGCCTTTTTTTTTTGCCGTTCCCTCCACCACTACCCTTTTTCTCCGCATTTTTTTCCCCCGTCCTTTTCCCCCCTGCTCCTTTCTTTCCTTTTCTTTCCTGTTTACCCATTGCAACAAGCTGAGAAATTGCAATTAACCGAGAGTCTGAGCTTTGCTCAAAGCCAGGACCTGCTCGATGTTTCCCTTGGAAAACCGCCTTAATGCTGGATAGGAGAGGATGTGTGGAGGGCTGTTAATGGCTGTGAAATGGTTCTTAATGTCCCCGACCACCTCAAGGGCAAGGTTGTTACAGAAGTTTGACTCCTGAGCCGTCTCCTTTATGGGCGCTGGCTTTTCACAGTGTGGTCTCCCCCTTTTTATAAACTACTCAGATCCGTTATGGAAATGAGATCATAAATTTATTGAGAACTTTATAAAATACCCAAAGCAAAAAGGGGACAGCACTGGGAGCTTAGCTTGGTGCCAGGGGCTCGCTCACAAAGTGGTGGTCCGGCCTTTTATCCCCTCGAGGTTGCCTCAGCCTGATGTATATGAATTTATGATTTTACACAGCAGTGCCCCCGTGTCGGTCTCCCCCACAGAATGGACACTACCACATAAACCACCCCAACCCACACAACCCAACCACCCCGACAGCATTAAACCTTTTAACATATACTATCCCTTCGATATTTCCTTAGGATCATATCATAACGTACAACATTCTAATTCATAATTTAACTTATAGCATGGTTAACAATTAATACAACATATGGCGAAAGCCAACCTTAAAAATCCATTCATAACACCACAGCTGCTAAATATTGATCCCACAGCTGTGTTCCAGGCAGATTTTGGGATATTGTGCCGAGTACTTCACACTCGATAAAGGGTTCTTGCTTCCTCAGGTGTGGGGGAGAGGTTGTTACAGTCTGGAGAAACAGCTGAAAAAAATCACCAGCACCTTGAGTGCAGGTAAACAGCTTTTACAAAACCTGTTTTATCGTAGCTGCTGGTGGAGGCAGACTCCCTTTGCTAAAACAACTATGGAAAAACAAAGTATTATTTCAGTTTGCCACAGCAGTAATTGCTTTTTATTTTTAAGCCGAGCCCCTAAACCAGCTGAATTTTAGACTGATGTTAATTGCTTCCAAACTTGGCTTTGTCAGCTTTAGTTTTCTCACTTCATTGCTGAAGGTATTTTCGTGGCTTGAAAAGTGCAGAGCCCTCCAGCAGTTCTGTGTGCGGGCTCATTCATCTTATCCTGACTTTGAGGAATGAGCAGCAAGGTGAGGGAACAAGGAATCAGATCGGTTGAATTGGTTGTGTTTGTTTGGAAGCAAAGAAAAGATCCCATTTTTTAACCCAAAGCTGGGGAACACCAGTCCTGACAGACCTCCACCCGTGCCCCTGGGAGGGAATTGTGCGTTTGGTGAGTCCCAAATGCTGGAGTTTGCTGTGCTGGCTCAGGAGGCTCCTTTTCCCTGTGGATCACGAGAAGTGGAGCTGTTGGGGGCTGGCTCTGGGATGGATTTGGCACCCGGTGCTGTGCACGGGCAGGAAGAGGCGGGGAAGGTCCTCGATCTCCTCTCTCCATCTGAACCTGGGAGAAACAGGAGCAAGAGTCATAGAGGGAGAGAGAGGGACCCAAAGACCCATCCCTGGAGCCCCAGAGGTGTCCTAGGAGAGGAGCTGGACTGTGCCCTCAGCCCTCCTTGCTCAGGACACTGCCGGCCACGCGGGAGGACTGAGGGGGACGAGAGCTGGGCTGAGAGGTTGCAACCAAATAGGCACCAAAATGACCCAAAGTGTGAGAAATGGAAGGGGTTTAGGGAAGGGTTTGTGTGCTCCGAGCTCCCTGGCAGTGGGGATTCATGGAAAGCAAACAGCGTAGGATTCCTGCAGCAGGTTGCAAGAGGAGTGTTTGTTCTGGTGTGTACACAAGCTCTTTTCAAAACCTCTCCAGCTTCTACACTTGGAGTCGTTAAATCATTGTTTATCTCAAGCCCTTTGATCACACTTGTGTTTAGGCGAGAAATAACAGGCTATAAAATGTCATTTACCAGGCTGCAATCGGCCCAGAGCTCTCTTCCTCACTCCCTTTCCAAGGGAAGATCAACTCTAATCCTCCTGAAATATCAGCAGCATCCATCCAGAAAGGGATTTGCTCTTGCATTTCTGCAGAGATAAACGAACTAATTGAGAAGATTTTCTGCCAAACCCTGTCTTGTCCACCTGGTCCCCCAGGCTGGGGAAGGGGCTGGAGCCCCAGGAGCGGCTGAGGGAGCTGGGAAAGGGGCTCAGCCTGGAGCAAAGGAGGCTCAGGGGGGACCTTGTGGCTCTGCACAACTCCCTGACAGGAGGGGGCAGCCGGGGGGGTCGGGCTCTGCTCCCAGGGAACAGGGACAGGAGGAGAGGGAACGGCCTCAGGCTGGGCCAGGGGAGGCTCAGGTTGGACAGCAGCAGGAATTTCCCCATGGAAAGGGTGCTCAGGCCTTGGCAGGGGCTGCCCAGGGAGGTTTGGAGTGCCCATCCCTGGAGGTGTCCAAGGAAGGGCTGGAGGTGGCACTCAGGGCTCTGGGCTGGGGGCAAGGTGGCGATGGGGCACAGCTGGGACTCCGTGGGCTGGGAGGGCTTTTCCAGCCTCAGTGATTCCATGAAATGTTATGAGGAGCCAGCTGAAAGAGGCTGTGGGGTTTGCCAGGTTCATTCTCTCTTAGGGAGGAATCCACAAACTGGGAGCACTCAAACACCTTGAGCATTTCTGGCTCTGCAGCCACAGAGCTCACAGAGCATTCCCCACCTGCCAGCACCAGGGTGAAGCAGCAGGGCACAGGGAAGCAAGGAATGATAAAGAGGCTCAATTTCACATTTTTGTGCTACTAGCCAAAAATTTCCAGTAGCCAAAACAACCTTGGGGAAAAAAGTTCTCTTTCCAAAATGCTCCCTCCAGCCCAGGCACTGCTCCACGGGGGAGTCATCAGCCTGGGTACTTTTCATATTGTTCAACTCTTCTCAGTTTCTAGGGAAACACTTTAAAGCACTGTATTTATGGGAACATCTTTCCAAACTCCTCCGCCAACACTTAATTAATGGAGTTTTTAAGCCTGGCTCCAGCTTCTGCAAATTAATAGAGTGCTGCCTGATGGCAGCTGTGGAGCAAGGGAGACACACAGGCTCTGTAAATAAAGTTGGAGGGTGCAGAGGGGCAGCTCCTGTTTGTGTTGGTGCTCAGCCCCACAGGGAGGTCAGGCCATCCCACACCTCTGTGAGGTTTCACCTGCAATCTGTGCACATGAAAATTCCCTGGACTAAAAGCTGGGCCGTAAAAATGGACTTTTTGATGTCTTGCATCACATCTTCAGTGTCAGTGTCTCTGCACAGAGGGGCAGCGGGTGGAGATCTGGAAAAGGCTGTGGAAGGATGTGAAAACCATCCCAAAGACTGGGATATCCTGGGCAGGCCTGGCTCTAAGGCTTGGCAAAAATGGGCTGGACCTTATGGCCAGCTCCTGCCCAGGGGCTTTCCAGGACACGTTCCTTGGCTTGCCAGGGCTGACCCTCAGCATTAGGCTGGCAGAATTCAGTTTGTCCCATGTTTGGGAATTCTTGAACAGCCGTGCTCTGGGGTGGGGAGTGAGGGAGCAGGGAGGGGGTGTCAGGGGGTCCTGAGAGACAGGACTGGAGCTGGGGGGTCAGAGGAGCTGTGGGGTTCATGGGGCACCAAAAGTCACATCAGCAGAGCTGGGCTCCTCCTAGGACAGATGTGATGTCCTGTCAGAACCATGGGATGGGCTGCAGGTGGGAATCTCGTGGCTCTGCTCTCAGTGAGTTAAAATTCCTTGAGTTGCTTTTGGAGAAGTGGAGAAAGCCAGTCTTGAGATCCTGGAGGGAGATCTTTCCTGGGAATGCAGCCTGGGGAACAGGTCACCTGCCCCAGTGGGATGTGAGTGCAGCTGCAGAATGAACCCTTCAGTCAGGGGCAGGGAAAGGCACAGACCTGAGGTCTCCCCCAGCAGAGCTCGGGGTGATGGACTGGCAAGGGATCAGTTCTCAGACTGAAACAGAGTTTTAGGATCAGCCTGTGCTGAGCCAGCTGGGAGAGGCAGTCCCAGCTCCCAGAGCTCCCAGCTGTGGATCAGACTTGGAGCTCACAGAACCTGTGAGTGCAGAGTCCGTCCCTGATGCCACCAAGACACCTCGAGGTCATTTCAAGAACACCTCTGCCTTTGCACTGCCCTCTTCCCCAGGAGTGGCTGTTCCCAGGAATCAGGGATTCTGCAGATGAGCACGTTCCTGCTGGAAGCTCCTGCCCTGCTTAGCCACAATTAAACACAATTAACAAACACTCCCAGCGCTTCCCAGGCTGGAGAAATGTGCTGGTCCTGACTCCTGGGTGGGATCTGGGCTCCATCTGAGCTGAGAGCCTGCACTTCCCATCCTCAAAGCACCTTGACCTCCTCTCTTGTTTGTTTGAAGCGAGAAATGCGATGAGGCTTTTGTGGAGAGTATTCAGAACATGCACTTAGCTGGGGAGGTGGAAGGAGCTTTAAATAAAACCAGGGATTTAAGTGCTCTGCTCTTGAATCAAGGACATTCCATGCCCTTGCTTAGAGAGGACACCTGTCTGGAGCCACCACACACGAGTGAGGGCCATAAAAACTGAGCTGGTGAACATCAGGGGCCGGAAGGTTTCTGGGTGCCACCACTGGAATTATCTTTACCAAACTTTGGTTTTTATGGAAAAGCTCAAAATGAGCTGGGAACTGGTTTTGCTTGGATTCACACAGGGGGTCTGGGGGGGGTCTTAAATAAAATGTATTCTAGAAATCAGTGCTTTATCCTGTCTGTGCCAAGTCTTCCATTAGCAGGAGTAACAGCAAGGAACTTTTTCGTTCCTCTGGAGGCTTGAAACTGGGAAACTTTCCAGGAAATATTAGAAGTTAGACAGCCAATAGCTGTATTTGTCTTTTGCTGTCCAGGGTGTAAACAAGCAGTGGGAAAAGGGCACAGCCTGGATATTTTAATACCCAGCCTCGTGCCAGGACCCTTCCAAGGGTCCTGTCTAAATGCCTCTCACTTAACAATATTTTTCTGACTGCAAATATTGTTTGAAAAAGCAGAGCAGGACCTTCACGGTTTCTTATTTGAACATCTTCCAAGTCCCAGGCTTTGGGCAAAGATGGGAACAGAGGTTTGAAAAGGAGGACTAAGTGTGAGAATGCTGAGAACGACTAAGAACTGCTTTTGGGTGTTTTGATAGAGTTAACTTCGGGGTAACAAATCTCTGGGCATAGGGCAGGGCTTGTTTGGGTTTCTTTGGGTTTTTTTTACAGGAAAAGGTATAATAAGACAGGGCAATAAATCCTTTTAGCCCAGGAGCAGCAGCACAACTCCTGAAGAGCTGGGGGCTCTGTGCACCCCAGTTCTGCACCTGGTTATTGCAGGAGGCATCACACAGATTTCTGTGAGCAATCTGGGCACTCAGAGCATGTTCAGCATGAGCCTAAACCTTTATTTTCTCACTCTGTGCCAGAAGGGGTCATGTTGTGGATCTGCACCCACTCAGTCCCCGTTTCTAAACTCCTGAGATAAAGCTTGAGCCGTACACGTGTGTAGTGGTGATGTCTCTGTGAGGTGAAATTGTTGTGTGCAATAACCAAATTACAAACATTCTTGTGCAGAAGTACAGCCTGGGCTCTGCCTTCAACACCTGGAGAACATGGAGGGGAAATTAATGAGAATATTGGAAATGAGGTGTTTCATTCCAGCAGCTCTCCTGAGCGCTGCTCCGTGGTGTTTGTTGCTGAACATTCAGCCTTGTGTGTGACAGGAGATAGGCAAGAGCCGCTCAGAAAACAGGGGATAATCACACTGTGATTATGGAATATGCACCCAGAGTCAGGACTGCTTTTCTGCTTCTTTCATCACCCTCTGTTCATCACTAAACTCTGTGTGGTTTGGTAGAGGCCGTGGACTCGCTTCGGAGGAACAATTCTAATTAGGAACTGATCAAGGCATTTCTGATTAAAGGCATGTTTGATCTCTGGCTTTATTCAGCGTTTACAAAGGAGAAGTGATTGTTACATCTCTGCTGCGCTGTGTAGTGTGTCTAAATCCCTGCCTAAGTCAGAGATTTGGGTTTTTTCATTGTCAGGAGTATTTGATAACCCCATTAAAATACTCTGACTCTGTACAGAATCAGAGAAAAATAGAATGGTTTGGGTTGGAAGGGAGCTTCAAGCCCATCCAGTGCCACCCCTGCTATGGCAGGGACACCTCCCACTGTCCCAGGCTGCTCCCAGCCCCGTCCAGCCTGGCCTTGGGCACTGCCAGGGATCCAGGGGCAGCCACAGCTGCTCTGGGCACCCTGTGCCAGGGCCTGCCCACTCTCCCAGGGAACAATTCCTTCCCAATATCCAATTTAAACCCACTCTGTCAGTTTGCAGCCATTCCCCCTTGTCCTGTCACTCCATCCCTTGTCCTGTCACTCCATCCCTCGTCTCTCTCCATCTTTCCCGCAGCCCTTCAGGCACTGCAAGGCCACAATCAGGTCTCCCAAAGCTTCTCCTCTCCAGGCTGAACAATCCCAGCAGAGCTGCTCCATCCCTCTGATCCCCTGGTGCCTCCTCTGGCCTGGCTCCAGCAGCTCCACGTCCTCCCTGTGCTGCACATCCCAAAGCGTTGTTGTGTTGGCGTGAAAACAAAAGGGCAATGTTCAGCACGTGCAGGGGACAGTTGGATTAAAATTTGAAGACTTGAAAATATATTATAAGGAACAAAGAATAGTCCAAGGTGCTGCAGATGGGTCAGGGTGGGATCTGGGTGGCGCAAGGGCTCTCCTGTGGACGCTGTCAGAGGATGCAAAATGAAGCAGTTGCAGCAGCTGCGTTTGCTCTGTGTAAACACTGCGATCCTAATCTCATGCTGATTTCAGAAGTTAATTTTAGCTTATATTTTAGGTGACAGTCTAATGGGTTTTGAGGATTGTGCTCACACACATCAGCCCTGCAGCGATATCTGCTCGCGTGTGGGTGTAAATTATGTAACTGGGGATCTGCTGCCTGGCACGGAGCGGGGCCAGGGCTCTGTCCTGCCCTGCAGGAGACACAGACAGATGTGGCTGCTGGGCCAGCTCGTTCCCCTGCACCCCCAGGGCTCAGGCAGAGCCCAGAGCTCCCCAGGGCTGGGTTTATTTCCTCCCTTGTTCCCTAAGTGCAAACTCCTGCCTCGCTCTCTGTCTCAGACCATGATAAAGCCTCTCATTGTCCTGGATGAGTTTTTGGCCCCAGATCCAATTTCCACTCAGCAGAGGCCAGAACTTCTGTTGATGCCAGCTGAGGAGAGTGCACGGAGCAGCAGAGAGCTCAGGGATTCCTGGGTTTGGCACTTGGAGCCCCTCGTGCCCGGGGTGTGAGCCCGGCTCTGCGCCTCACCGCCGGTCCTGGGGGCAGTTTGGGCACCACGATGGAAAAAATATCTCTAAGGTTTGGGAGAGCCTCCCAAGGAGGGACACAGGGATAGGGAATGGTCCGGAGAGGCCATGGAGGAGCTGCTGGGGACACTTGGAATGTGCAGCTGGAGGAGAGGAGATTGAGGGGAGACTTTTCGGGGCCTGTGGCTCTGATCTCTGCTCCCTGGGACAGGGACAGCACCCAGGGAACGGCTGCAGCTGGGCCAGGGAGGGTTAGGTTGGAAATCAGGAAAGGTTCTTCCCCCCGAGGGTGCTGGGCACTGCCCAGGCTCCCCAGGGAATGGGCACGGCCCCGAGGCTGCCAGAGCTCCAGGAGCGTTTGGGCAGCGCTGCCAGGGATGCCCAGGGTGGGGTTGTTGGGGGGGTCTGGGCAGGGCCAGGAGCTGGGCTGGATGATCCCTGTGGGAACTCAGGATGTTCCATGATTCAGCCCCAGGGCTGGAGCCACCGCTCCGGTCCCGGTGTCTCCCGAGGTCCCCCCGTGTCTGGCAGCTTCAGCAGGTCCCTGCTCCCGAACGGGAGAGCGCTCCCAGCACCGCTGATTGACTGTGCCAGCCCACACACGGCAATTTTTAAAACGTTTAAATAGCCTGTCTTCTCTGCTTCATCTTGACAATTGGTTTTAATCAGCGTTATCAGCTGCTTAAAACACTTCATTCTCTGAAGAGCCGCGGCTTTCAGCCTCCGGGAGATGCATGGAGCGGAGGTGCAGGATTGGGGATGTTATCAGGAGTTTTGTTTCAAAGCAGCACAAAAGGAGAAAACCTCATCCCTTCCCTCCCACCTCACCGCCACAATTTATTTGATTTTTTTTTTTTCCAAAAAGCCACTCAAATAAATGAATCATATGACCGAGTTATTTTGATACGTGGAATGCTGTTTATTCCTGGTTTGTCAATACTTTAATTAATTTCAATCTGTTTCTAAAACAGAAGTGAAGGACATAATTGACTGGAATCTGTTAGGAGTTGTCCTGCCATCTGCACGGGCTGAAGTGAAGCAGCACAGGCAGTGTAGCATTTAAAGGCTTTAAAGGAAATTAAATGCTTCTGGATTAATGCTGACTTCTGATTAATATTTTAGAAAAGGAGTGGTAACAGCTGGAAAGGCAGAGATCGAATAATCTCTTCCCTATTGTCACGTTTCTGTACTAAACATTATCAGGTTTACTCACAAAATGGCTTATCTGGATTTTTAGGTGCTTACGTCCTAATGATTTTTTAATGCCTAGGAATAATCAGGGAAGTAGGAAAAGAGGAGACGCAAATGAGAGCGTATTTGCGGTTGTGAAATACGGAGTTACAGAGGGAAAAGCCATCAAAACAAAGCGACCCAACCCTTCCCTGCATTCCCCTCACACCGAGGGCACCGTTCAACCAAGAGCAAAACTCTTCCCGAGGCTCCCACTGCTCCGAGCTTTCCATCTCCTTCAGCGATGTTCGCGCACATCCCTTGCTGGGGAATGTCCCCTGCGATCCCTGGGATGCTCCCGCTTCCCTGGGCGGGCAGAGCTGTCCCCTCCCGGCCCGAAATGGGCCATCCTTTTCCTCAGCCGTGCTCCTGTGCCCCGGAGCGCGGCGTTGTTCCTGCAGCCCCGCCTCGCTCCCTCCGTCCGTGCCGCGGGGTTCTGCGCTCGCAGCTCGGGGCTGCTCGCAGGGATTTCCCTCCGCGCTGTGCGATGGGAGCCGCAGCGATGTGCGCGCTCTGAGCCCCGGCGCTGATCTGCGCTCTGGAACTGCCGCGTCAAATATGCAAAAGCGCCTGAGTTCATTTGGAAAAGTTGGGGTGTTTACAGGAAAGTGAAAATTGAGCTTGAAAAGGTAATTACCCTTTTTTTTTGGTTGTTGTTGCTTTCGCATTAATGACTATGCAGAAGAGCTTTTTAAATACGTCCACATGTGGGTTTTAAGCATTCATTCCCCATCGGCATTTCACCTTTTTCCTTAAGTGATTTCTATATTCCCACTAACCAGCAATAATTTTGCCTGAATCTCATTTCCTCATAATAGCAAACCCATCAATCTCTGCTTCATTAAACAGGGAAGCAAAGCTCGGGAGCCAGAGCACTCCGCTTTGATAAAAGATGTTATGCAAACCATTGATTCTAATTTACAGCAATATCCACTTCTTCCATTATTAACAACTTGGAATTACTGAGACTGAATAATTAACACGTATTCCTGCTTGATGATGGATTATTCCAAAGGCAGAAACAGCCCAGATGAAACCCCTCCTGCACCCGCAGTGAGGCATTTGCCTGTTTAATGTTCCCCAGGGGCGCGGTGCAACACGGCACGGGAGAAATACTTCCAAAAGTGTCACCAGAGCAAATGTTCCTCTCACAAAAGTGCCAGCGGGAGCTCCTGCCCTGCTGGGCTCTGCTCGGAGCCCGGGTGGTGACCAGCTCTGTCCAGGGATGCCACCAGGATGCCACCACCCTCAGGGCAGGGTTGTCTGTGGTGCACAGGGTGGGAAATGCGGCTTTAAAACTCCTGCAGGTGAAGAACCCCTCAGGCAGTGTCTGGTGAGATGTGGCTCGGGGCTGGGCTCCTTTGGCATTTCCAGAGCTTGTTTGGACGAGTAAAACTCAAAATCTCTGTGTGCCAGAAGTCTCTGGTCTTTTTTAGCTTTTCTCCAAATCAGAACTCAGTGAGATAAAGTGTGAAAAGCCTGGGATGTTGTTCAGTAAATAAAAAGTGACCCCAGAGTCAGTCAAGGTAAAACAGAATAACAGTTCCATTTTTCAATTACCTGAACAATCTCACAGCATCAGTCCTGGGTGTCCAACAACAGCTCTGTAGGCTGAGAAGAAATTTCCCTGCTGGATTAATGTCAAGTGTTGCTTTTAATGTCGGTCTATCTCCAGCCACACCTGATAACAGGAAAAACCCCCATTCCCACCTGTGTAGTGTAGAGTCACAGAAGCAGGTGAAGGTTTAGAATGTGTTTTATTCGAGTTTTATCATTAGAAATAATTTTAGAGGAAAAGTGGCTCAAAAATTTGTAATAAACCCAGGTTTATGAGGAATTTATTGCATGCTAGGTGTTACCTTCCTGCTTTGCAAGCTCTGAAAAAAAGAAAGAAAAACCAAAAACTTTCTTTGAAACAGCAAATTATTTGTAGAAATGCAGATTTAAAATAAGGCTGGTGTTGTGCGTGGGAGAGTTTTGTGTTGTTCTTCCTTTTTCTTTTCTTCCTCTTCATTAACTGAAAGAAATTATTGATCTGAGGGTAGGGGGAAATTGGGCACTTGGAAAAGAATTTATTTTCTTTCCCTAACTCTGGAAAAATCACTAAAGAAAAAAGGGGGGGAAAAAAAGAAAAAAAAGAAGAAAAGCCAGACTGTTTTGTGGCACAGAGTGAAAGGAAGAGAGGAAAAGGCAAAACATTATGTAGGTTTCAAAACTCAAGATGTAAAACGCTCGTCTTGAGGAAAGTTTGAACCCATCAGTCCTTGTCACAGCACGTCAGGAACTGCAGTGACAGACAAAGAGTGATGGGTTCAAACTGAAAAAGGGGAAATTTAGGTTACAGGTACGGAAAAAACCCTTCTCTGGGAGGGTGGGGAAGGGCTGGGATGGAATTCCCAGAGAAGCTGTGGCTGCCCCATCCCTGGAAATGTCCAGGGCTGGGTTGGACGGGGCTTGGAGCAACCCGGGATAGTGGAAGGTGTGCAGTGAGATGAGTTTCAAGGTCCCTTCCAACCCAAACCATTTTGTGATTTTATGATACTAAAACCTTGGGGAAAAAATGGATAAAAGTCGAGAAAAAAATCCAAAAACATTTCTGCATGGAAAATAAAATTATTTATTGGGGTGAAAAGAGGATGGAAACATTTCTGTGCAGAGGCCCTGAGCTGGACTGTCAGGAATCAGGCCCAGCTCACTCCAGCTCTCCTAAACGGGCTCCTCCAGGGTGTGTGGAGGCTCATCCTGCCCTGGGCAGCCGTGGGTGCTGCTGGGTGGGATGGGTGGGAAGGGTTGCTGGGAATGGCCCACAGTGACCGGCTGTGGCACCACCGCCAGCGCCCGTGGCTGGCACCGCCGGGCCGCCCCTCCCCGTGCCACCGCAGCTGCCTTCCCTCTCTCTCCCTCTCTCTTGTCTCCCTGTGTGCTCCCAGTTCGAGTGAGGGCTTCGGCATCGCGGAGAAGATCGTGCTGCTCTCCTTCATCTCCGCCGTCATCCTGATGGCCATCCTGGGCAACCTGCTGGTCATGGTGGCCGTGTGCCGGGACAGGCAGCTCAGGTGAGCCCACCCCGGTGGCCACCACGGGCACAAACCCCTCCTGACGGGCTGAGGGCAGGGAGTGCCACCAGGGAGGTGCCCCTGCCTTGCAGACCCACCCCGGCCTCGGCTCGTCCCGCAGCGCTGGCGCCATTCCAGCTCCCACCCTCATCCTTTTTGGTGTTCTCAGTGTAGAAAACCAGAGAAATCGGTGAAAAACGCAGCTAAGCAGCAATTCCTGGGAGAAGCAGGTCGGCCTCTGCCCCTTTTCCATCTCAGGTTTCCTCAGGAGCTCATCAGAAATCCACACGGACCAAGGGCTCGTTGTGCAGCACCACCACGACCTGGCAGATGTTGCCCATGGTTTCAGGGGGGTCACAGGCACAGTTCCTGTCTCGAGGCTGCTGCTAACCCTGGGAATTGTCAGCCCAGCCTTAGGAGCAGAAAAAGACATTTAACAGCCTCTATTCGTGTGCTGCGTGGGATTTTTAATGGATTTAATTCTATTTTATTGTTGTGATTTAAAAAGTACTCTTCAAGTTAAAATTACAGCTTCAGTCTAGATTATTCTCTGTGCTTTCTAGAAGGATTTTCTCCATTTACAAGTTAAAATAAAATCCCCCTCCTTCACCCCAGAGTCTCCAGTGCAAGCAGAGCGGCTGAGCCACATGCAGAGGCCTGTGAGCATCCATTTGCCTCCTCTGGGTGAGCAGAAAGATGCATTTAGGTCAGAAAAATGGTGGATATTTGGCTTTAAAAACCAGGAGCAAGCCAGAGGTGACCATATAAAGTGAGAAGTGTGTTAGAGAGGGGTTTTTAGTGTGAATGAGCAAATTAAACCCAAATTCAGGCTGGAATCTCTGTCCTTGAGTGGAGGCTGCTGCACTGAACCCACCCCAATTTTGTGATGTGCCTTGCAGGAAAATCAAGACCAACTATTTCATTGTTTCCCTGGCCTTTGCTGACCTGCTGGTGTCGGTGCTGGTGATGCCCTTTGGAGCCATGGAGCTGGTTCAGGACAACTGGATCTACGGGGAGATGTTCTGCCTGGTGCGGACGTCCCTGGACGTGCTGCTCACCACAGCGTCCATCCTGCACCTCTGCTGCATCTCCCTGGACAGGTACGAGCTGGGGAGTGGCACTGCTTGAAGTCTCCGCTCTGTTCTTGGTCATCCTGAGCTGCCAGAGGGCAAAGATGGACCTGCTTGGGAATGGCACAGCAATAAATCTCTGCCAGTGGCCGATTTTGGAGAGAATCCCGGCGGGGGCTGAGAAACTTGGAATGGAATGAGGTTTATGGTGAGGGCCTGGGTTGTTCTGTGCACAGCTCTGTTGGCAGCACTGAGCAGGTGTGGCTCTGTTCCTTCTTTGGAGTAGAAAAAGACACTTGGAATGTGCCCAGAGGTGGGACAGAGGGAGGGGCATCGTGCACAGGGTGTTGCTCCAGCAGGGATGTTCCTCTGCTCCCAGGGAACAGGGACAGGAGGAGAGGGAACGGCCTCAGGCTGGGCCAGGGGAGGCTCAGGTTGGACATCAGCAGGAATTTCCCCATGGAAAGGGTGCTCAGGCCTTGGCAGGGGCTGCCCAGGGAGGTCTGGAGTGCCCATCCCTGGAGGTGCCCAAGGAAGGGCTGGAGGTGGCACTCAGGGCTCTGGGATGGGGACAAGGTGGGGACTGGGCACGGGATGATCTTGAAGGTCTTTCCCAGCCTAAATCTCCTGGGAGATCCTAAAAACTTTCCTTTCTTTCAAACTTTTCTTGCCACCTAAAAATAAAGCCCAAAGCCTCAATAATTTATGGTGAGCAGTTCTGTTGGACTGCTGCCCGCAGTTTTTCAGGGTAAACGGCAGAACTTCCACAAGAACTTCTCACAAGATATTGGCTATTCTGATAATATTTAGAGTTTTTTTCTTTCTGAGTTCTGTGTGGAGATTTCAATACCTTTAAAAACACTGTTACTTGGTATTGCTACCAGGGCCAGAATAACCATAATTATTCTCGTCATTGTGACAGCTGATATTTAAATATGTGGTATTTCAGTATCTTGAGAGTCTGAGTGCAGCCAGACTTCAAAAAGAAGTTGCTTAATCTCTGTATTGATGGGCAGCACCGCTCTGGGGTGGGAGACAGGGCACCAGCACAGGCAGTTTTGAATCCAGAGAGAAGCTGATGTTCAACAAGCACAGCTCCTGTCCTTATCTGCAAGTTTTGATGGCTGGAACACAAATGGGAAGCTCGTTATCTTCAAAACATTGACAAATTGCCACTCTGAGCCAATTACCAGGAAAGCAGATGTTGGGCACCGTGCTCTGGACATGACCTCGCTCTCTGAAATGTTGCAGTTTGATTCTCCAGGCTCTTAATTAAATAGAGAGGGTTGTGGAGAGAAGGGAAAATGGGATTTCAGCCCCGGATCTGCAGCGGGGGATGAGGAACCTCCTGTGTGGGGTGCACAGAAAGGGGGCTCCCCCTTTCTCCTGCCCTCCTGGAGACCCCCAACATCCAGAGCCTGCTGCGTGTCCCCATCTGTCCCCAGGGCCCTGGGACAGCCTTGGCTCAGAGTTGATGCCTTGGGGACACCCCCCCACCTCAGCCCTTGGCGTTAAAGCTCGCTGGCAGAAACTTGGATTTCTCTGACAATTCTCAGCTGGATTTTTGCACAGTGAGGACTGATTTGGAACAGTGTGCAGGGGCCAGAACAGAGGAGGAGAAGGTGGTGGATGGCCCCAGAAGGGCAGAGCAGGTGGATGAATGAGAGGTTTTTGTGGGGGGAAGGATGACTGAGCCCAGCTTCGATCTGTTCCCCATCCCCAGCGCCTCCCTGGGCTGCAGGGGCAGCGCTGCTTCCTTCCCAGGGCTTAATTCAATTTTTTGTAGCTGTTTGCTCTTGTGTTCATTCAGAATTTATGGGAGTGTGCTGCTGCTAGTTGGTATTTTTCCTGTGATCTATTTCCTGCCTTCTGTTTTATTTCAGGGCATGCAAGTGTGAGTTTTAAGGGGTTTTTTAAGAAAACTGGGTGGTTAATCTCATCCTAAAGACTCAGTTTGGAAAGTCATTCCCATCAACATATTCACAAAGTGTTGCTTGAAAAGACTTTCATCTGATAATATCTTGTATCTATTTCCACTGCTGCCTCTGGAAAAGAAGGAAACAAGCACTGAGGCTTGGATTCTCCGAGGCATTGGAGAAAATCTGGAGAAACCACCACATAATAAACTGATTTTACTGCTCAGACACAGGGAGAAAAGTACAGCAGAGAGCCACTGTCAGTCTCAGTTGGAAAAGGGATTTTCCAAGGTAGCAAAGGTATCTCAGGGCTCACTGAATCCAAAGTTTGCTGCCACTGCCTTATGCTTTTTCCTCATCTCTTTGATATTCTAACATAACAGAGAGATTTACCCTTGAAATATTTATTTATTGCATGTTTTATGCACACATGTCCATCCTTTGTGCCAGTGCAGTAAAAAATAATTGCACTGCAGATAAACAGACCCAGGAGCTCGGAGGGAGTCTCCAAATACAGCGGGCCTGTCAGGAGAGGCAATTTTCTCCTCCAATATTTGCAGTCCAATTTGCAATGCAATTACTTCTCAAAGTCTTGTGAGGGGGAAAAACAACAGGGAAACAAAAATGTCTGTGGTTTTGGGTTTGGATGCACGTCTGGCACCTCTGGATGCAGCTGGAGCATCCTCTCCCTGCACCCTCGCGGCTGCCCCAGCCCGGGAAGGTCCCCCCAAGGCTGTGTCCCTGCTGGGCGCTCTGTTTGCTGGAGTGTTTCAAACATTGGCACACCACAACCCAGCCCTGAGTGTGTCTGTCCATCCCAAACCGACCCTGCATTCAGGCACGGCCCCAAATCCCTGCTAAACCAGGGCTGGAGCACGGCAGATGCGCCCGGAGAGCGTCGGAGCAGAGTGACAGATGCTCATTGTGCCGTTTGCAAACATTAATTACCATTAATGGACTGCTCAGACAGCAAATCGGCACAGTCCCGTGGGAAAGGTGATGCTGTAAAGCCTCCCAAGCCCTGTGCTCTGCGGTGACATGCTGTGACAGCAGCCCTGTCCCTGTGCCAGGGCACGGAGCGTGGCCCTGAGGGACACAGGGTGGGCGCTGCCCTCCCAGCGCTCCAGCACAGCGTTCCGTGCTCATCCCCCCTCCGTGGCATCACAGACGGGCACGAGGGACTGACTGGTGCCCAAAGGATGCCCAGGCCACGGTTGGGAGCACAGGGTGTTTTCCCAGACTGCGAGGAAGCCGCTGTGCCCAGCGGTGCCCCGTGGAACATCCCCGGCTGCCCAGGGACACGGGGAGGTTGTTAGTGGGGAGAGTTATTAAACTTTGAATAGCTGTCAGTAATTAATGGTTACAATCTGATTAAATGCCCCAAATTCCAGCTGCAGTTGTGGCCAGGCTGTAAATTCCCAGTGCCTGTTTCACCTGGATCTGGACAGCTCCCAGTGCTGGGGTGGGAGAGCAGAGAGGCAGCGCAGGAAGGGGCTGAGCAAGGACAGCTGGAGCCTGTCCCCGAGGCTGCGAGAGGTGACAGAGCTGTGGAGCTCTCCCTGCCAGCCCCAAAACCATCCCAGGGTTTGCAGAATTCCAGCCTGAGAACATTAAGGAAAATCCCAGAGCAGATGGCCACGGCCCAGGCTGAGGGATGCTCTGTCCTTCATTAATCGCTGCAAACCTTCTAGAAATATTTCATTTCTTTTGCCACCCTGGCTGCCAATAACCCTCCACACACCTCAGCCCCACGGGGACCATGGAGGAGCCCTCTCTCTCCATTTGGCAACACACATTTGTTTGTATTTCCTGCTGAATTTATCCAGCTCCAATTAACTGTTCTCTTTAGCATTTTGCTCGGTGTAATTATCCCAACACCAGCAGGCCGTTGTTTTTCTAATAAGAATTTAATTTTGTTAGATATAATCATTTCAGGACATTTTCTTTTTCGGGACCAACGATGCAGAACTTCGTTTTCTTTGGCACAACGAGAGCCCAAAGCTTATTTGCTCAGTGGGAAAAAAGAAAATAGAAAGAGCTGTTCTTTCCAAAAAAATGTTAAAATCTGGTTATACAGAGGCCAGAACCTGTTTGCACTGAAACATCAGCAACAGCAGTGCTGGCTTCATTTCCCACAGGCACAAATAAATTGAAATTGTGGCTCCTTAGGTTCATCACTTGGTCAGGGCTCAGCTGGAGACTGACTGGGTTCCCTGAGGGACCAGGACAAGGGCAGTGACTGCCCACTGACAGAGGGCTTGGCTCTCGCACCCTGACTTTGGGAGAGAGCCAGTAGCACCCACAGTTTTCCCATCTTTTGTCTTCTTTTTTTCCGGTTTTCCCATCCTTTGGTCTTCTTTTCTCCTCGATTGTTTTTTAAGGGGGGTGAGATGTGACTCGGTGCCCGTGCTGTGTCTCAGCCCGGCCCCAGCGATGCTCAGTGCCGTATACACCACTTTACACATGCACGTGCCACCAAACGGTTCGAAGGGTGGGCCACCCCCAGAGCCAGCCTGTTCCTGAGGGTGGGGGTGGATTTGTCTGTCTGTGATCACTCCAGAGCTTCTTGCAGGGTAGTGCCTGCAGGCTCCCAGCTCCAGATTGCACTGCAGACCAGGGAGATCCTTTCATTTCTCTCCAAGGGCGAGGAATTCTCTCCTGCAGCTCAGTAATTCTATTTCTGTAGTGCCCAGGAGGTGAGGAAGGAGCAGTGGTGTGGTCAAAGCATCACCGGGCCTGAGGCAGGAGCTGAGCACTCCAGGGCAGCTTTTCCACAGCCATGGGATTGAGGAGGTGTTTGGATCAATAAATAATTCCTTGCTGGGGCCCACAGCTGGGTTGTGCTGCTGTCAGCCAGATCCAGGGTGTGGAACTGCCGTGGTTCCTGACTGGGACCTGAGGGAAGATGGAAAGAGAGAGCCAGGACACAGGGAATGGCTTCCCACTGCCAGAGAGCAGGGTTGGATGGGATTTGGGAAGGAATTGTTCCCTGGGAGGGTGGGCAGGCCCTGGCACAGGGTGCCCAGAGCAGCTGTGGCTGCCCCTGGATCCCTGGCAGTGTCCAAGGCCAGGCTGGACGGGGCTGGGAGCAGCCTGGGACAGTGGGAGGTGTCCCTGCCCAGGGCTGGGGTGGAATTAAAGGATCTTTAAGGTCCCTTCCCAAGTCCCTTCCCTGCGATTCTGTGATTCCTGCAGTGGCCAGAAGAGCCATAAGGCCAGAGAAATGATGGATTTCTTCTTTTCAGCCACCTGTAAAATGTTAGCACTTGATTCATTCCTGTGGCAAAAGTCTGCCAGGGAAAAGGAAAAGTATTGTAATAACCTTTGCTTTATTGGAAGAGCTGCAGCTCCAGGAAGGGATTCCTGTGTTTCCCCTTCAGTGAAGAATGTCATTGCAGAGGAGAGGATGTTCCACATCAGCTGCTCTGCTGTAGGTAACAGGGAAGTGAACATTTGCAAGGAACTTGACTGATAATAGAGATAATTAATATTTAATTGGGCCTGGACATGGCATTAATCAAAATGCGCTGCATTTTGTGTTCACCCATCACACTGTCAGCAGCAATACCAGATATTCCTCATGAGCCCAGGAAAACAGCTCTGCCTTGAAATGAAGCAGAAATACAGAGCATGTCTTTATTCCAGCCTCTGACTGAAACTATTGATAATCTCACAGATAGAATTACTTTTCTCCCAGTCAATAAATAGCTGCTTAAATGCTCAGGCCACCACACACATCAAAGCAGAAACTGGTGTGACTTCCAAGCCTTCTGCTGGCACTCACAGCTGCCTCTTTTCTGATTCCTGGGGTGGAAATCCTGCTGGGCTCTGGGGCAGTGGGTGCTGTGCTCCCCTGCCTCCCTCCCCGTCCCACAGTTGTCACCCACACCCTGCTCAGGGCACTTTGTCACCCCAAACAGTGACAGGAGGAGCCTGGCTCGACTCGCTGAGCACAGGGGAACTTCTGGTAGCAGCACCAGCGAAAATGAAATAAAATAAAATCTTTTGACGTGAAAGTGGAGGAAAATTGCTGCTGAATCACTGGGAGGGAAGGAATATGAGAGCTTAAGGTGTCGTTTTTACAGGCGTAATTTTTACTCTAATGGCCTTTAATAGCAGGAACAATTCAGTGTAATTCTTTCAGCTGCAGCAGGGAGAGGGGCAGAGAAATGTGATCACTCAAACTGCTGGCAAGAATTGTTTTCCTGCTGTAGTTAATTAGCAGCGTGCAGTGGTTTTCCTTTCCTGTTTGCTTATCCAGCTTGTCAAAGGGGAGCTGCTGTCTTGGCTGGTGTTATCCTGGTATTTATTGGATTCCTTCTTCTGCCCTTTCTGCAAATAAATGGAGTCTCTTGTGACGTGGCTTTGATGCCTTCGATGTCCGGCACTTCCCAGTGGGTGACTTTGAGATGAGAAAAAACGAAATAGTGCAGATATGAATCCTTTGTGCTGAGAGCCAGAGGAGCAGCTCTGACGCCAAGGGAAGCTCCCCCTGTCCCAATGAACGTCCCAAAAATTCCTGCTGGAATTCAAAGGTCAGGGATCAGCCCCAGGGGAGCTGGAGCTCCACGAGAGGAACATTTCACCCACAGGTCTAAAAGAGCAGCTCCTGGCAAACCCCATTTCTTTGGAAGTGCAGCTTTCCAGAGGAGCAGGCTGATTTTTTGTCAGGAAACCAGAGGAGCACAGAGGAATTATCAAATTGCAGGAGCTGAATGCCTGTTTCAGCGTTTTTCCCTTGTGACATTTTGAATCTTGTTTCAGAGAGACTTCTACGAAATGTTTGCTTTTGACACTTTGATATTATTTCAAGCCTCTGTGTGGAATATATCATCTGATTTTATCAAAATAAAGCAATTCAGTTGACTCCACATGACTTTAAAAAAAAAAAAAAAGCCTTAGGAAAAAAATGGAAATCCTTGTATTTTTGTGCCTGTTTAGGACAAAGCTCTTGGTTCCCACTCAAATCTTGATGAAATAAATGCACATCTCGAAGAGCAGCTCTTTAATACACACACGTGTGCTTGCTGATTTAATTTCTCTTATTCATGGGTTTGCTGACCTCATAATTTTTTTTACAGAGTGTGCTGAAATCCAAAAATCTAAAGAGCAAAACATATTTTATTGGGAACCTGAGACTGATTGTCAGGTCAGGACCACTGGAAGTCTGCAACTGGATATTTGCTGATCTGGTCTTCTTAGGAAAAAATAATAAATTCAGAGCCATGAGATTTTCAGTTTTAGGTTTGCTACCCCTTCCTGATGGAGAGATCCACCTGCACAGGGTGGCACAGGGATCAAACGAGCGGAAAATTCTATTTCTTATCTCTTTGAGAAGACATTTTTTAGGTCATAACTATTTTAGGAACAGGGACCTGTTGTACTTGGGATATTTTGAATGCATGAGGAGGAGGAAGGAGAGTTCAGGGCACATCCCCTTGATGGTGCAAAGACACTTTTGCCCTGTCCTTGGGAAGGTTAAAGCCCAGCTGGAAAAGAGGTGGATTCCTGGGAAGTAGAAAGGAAGCTTGGTTATGGAAAAACACCCTTCATTTTCCTGGCATTTTCACAGCTTTGGGAGACTTTGGTAATCTGTGGTAACAGCTTTTGCAGCTTTGTCAAAATAAATGTCCCGTGCAGGTAGGAAATTTGGTTAGGCTGACTGGAAGGAAGGGATAGGGATGGCCTTGGAGGGTGGGGACACCCTCAGTGCAGAGGGAGAGGAGGGCTGGATGTGGAATCTCTCCCTTGCCCTGCGACCTCAGACAACCCACAGATTAATCTGCGCCTCATTCTCCCTGGCTGGAAAGCAGAAAACTCTGGATTTTCCTTGCAAGTCACCACGGACCTGTGGAAATACGCCGAGCCCCTGTGTGAGAGGCCCAATGGAAGCAGGCTACAGACTCCTTTTTTCCTGATTTTGAAAGGGGTGAAACAAGCTGGAGAAAAAGCTTTACAATTTAATTTTCAGAAGACTTGGAAGTGTCCCCTGACAGTTTCTGCCCCGTTTTTGCCCTGCAGGTACTATGCCATCTGCTGCCAGCCCCTGGTGTACAGGAACAAGATGACCCCGCTGCGCATCGCGGTGATGCTGGGAGGGTGCTGGGTGATCCCCACCTTCATTTCTTTCCTCCCTATCATGCAAGGCTGGAATAGCATTGGCATCATCGATCTGGTGAGTAGCCAAGGAGCGACACCAATCCAATGTATTGGGTGCTGGATGTTCTGGAAAAAGCAGTTTTCAGGGAAAGGGAAAAGAAGGAGAAACTTCCTGTTCCCAGCGCAGAGGGGCTGCTGAAGTGCTGGAGGGGATCTTTAAGGGGGGTTGAAGTGACTCTGGCCTGGAAGTGCTGACACAGGGACAGTGGTGGCGCTGGGGGAGGATTTTACCCACATTCACTCTCAGTTCAGTGAGGAGTCCTTGGGAAAAGGGCCAAGCCCCGGCTGGCCCCTGACAGCACCTCAGGAGTCCTTGGCCCCTTGGCCTTTGCAGCTCTCACTTCAGTAAGAGACAGGGTTGTTCTCTTGTTAGAATAAGCAGGAGCTTGTAGTGCCAGGGTGAGGTGGATGGCTGCACACTGCCACGGGGCAGGGTTAGATGGGATACTGGGAAAAAATCCTTCCCTGTGATGGTGGGGAGGCTCTCACCCAGGTTGCCCAGGGAGGTTGTGAATGTGTCCAAGGATGGCTGGACGGGGCTTGGAGCAGCCTGGTCTAGCAGAAGGTGTCCCTGCCCATGACAGGGGGTGACACAAGATGATCTTTAAGGTCCCTCCCAACGCAAACCATTCTCTGATTCCCACCTCTCCCCTCCTTCCTTGCCTCGTCCTCCCCTCCCCACCCCAGATCCAGCAAAGGCAGTTCAACAAGGCCTCCAACTCCACCTACTGCATCTTCATGGTGAACAAGCCCTACGCCATCACCTGCTCCGTGGTGGCCTTCTACATCCCCTTCCTGCTGATGGTGCTGGCCTACCACCGCATCTACGTGACGGCGCGGGCGCACGCGCGGCAGATCCGGCTGCTGCAGCGCGCGGGGAACCCGGCCGAGCCCCGGCAGCACCCCCAGGAGCCACAGCAGCACCCCCAGGAGCCACAGCAGCACCCCCAGGAGCCCCGGCTGCACCCCCCCGACCAGCACAGCACCCACCGCATGAAAACCGAGACCAAAGCCGCCAAGACCCTGTGCATCATCATGGGCTGCTTCTGCCTCTGCTGGGCCCCGTTCTTCGTCACCAACATCGTGGATCCCTTCATAAACTACACGGTGCCCGGCAAGCTGTGGACGGCCTTCCTGTGGCTGGGCTACATCAACTCGGGCTTGAACCCTTTCCTCTACGCCTTCCTCAACAAGGCCTTCAGACGTGCCTTCCTCATCATCCTGTGCTGCGGCGATGAGCGCTACCGAAGGCCTTCCATCCTGGGCCAGACCGTGCCCTGCTCCACCACCACCATTAACGGCTCCACGCACGTGCTGAGGTGAGTGAGGGGGATCTGGGCAGGATTGCTTTCGTTTCGCAGTGTCTCGGTGGATTAAATGCTTAGAAAGCGATGGGGCAAAAGAAATCTCGAGGGTGCTCGGACGGCGTGGGTTTGTGGGGAGCAGGAACGTGCTGGAACGTGCAGCTTCGCCAGAGGGGTGCTCAGGGAAGTGCTGGGAGAATGCAGAAGCTGTGTGTGAATTTTGGTGGTGTTTGGTCTGAGGGGGACGGCAGAGGGATTCAGGGGGACTCAGTGGGATGGGACACTGAGCCAGAGGTGGGAGGCACAGCAGGAGGAAGGGAGGGAAGTGCACTTAACTCCCAGAATATCAAAGCAAACTGAAGGCTGTGGATAGAACCAGAGGGGTTTCTGTGCAGCTGTCCAGAGATTTTGTCTAGATTTGCTTTTTTGGTGGGTGGGTCTCCTCACAGAGATAAGGACTTGGTGACAGTGTCAGCGTTCGGAGCTGAACCTGCCCAGAGACTAAACCAGACACAAAGCACTTCCCAGCTGGCTCTGATATTCCCCAGTCTCCCTTCTGCAGTGGTCTCTGAAGCTTTGGAAAGAGTCCTGAGCCATGAAATGGATGGGAGATGGGGCAGTCCTTGTCACAGCCTCGAGTCAGGCCCCTCAGGCTTTCTAAGCCGTGAAGGACATTACACCATATTTACCTCCTGCTGATTAAAACCTGTCTGGTGGCCACGGTGCCCTGTCCCAGAGCCCTGGGTGTGTGATGGATGTGTGGCACCGTGCCAGGCCCGGCCTGTTTCTCTCAGGGACATCCAGATGCTCCCGTGCTGAGGTGGGAGGAGGGACAGAGCAGCCTTTGCCCAGTTCTGGTTTTTATAAATCCTGTTTTGCTCTGTTCAGATTCTCTCCTGCCTTTCCAGTCTCTCCAGTTCCCACTTCCCTCTGCTGCGTCCCCTCCTCTCTCCGTGTGCTGGCGGGGTGCAGCTCTGCACACCAGCCCTTCACAGAGCAATTATTGTCTGTTCTCCTCAGCTTTGGGACTGATAAAAAGTGTGACTTCTGTCCCTGGGGCAGAATATGCACTGATGGTGGTGACAGAGGGGTGGGAATTCAAGCAAACCCAACCAATTTTAATTTGTGGGTGGTTAATCTCAGGTGAGGAATTTTTATTTCTTCAGTGCTTTGCTCTTAAATGCCAAAAAGGTTGGATCCAGCACAGATGGAAGAGAAATTTAGTTAGGCAGGTTCTCCTAAGGCAGAAATATAGTTTTTTGCTGTATTTGAAATACAAGGGGCTGTGCCCAGCAGTGAAATACTGAAACCTTCCTGTCAGGGCTGGCTGCTCCCCACTGAGGAGCTCCAGAGGGGCTGCACCTGGATCAGACACTTTTCCAACCTCAAAGTTGCTTCTTCCTGACCAAAAGCTCCTGCAAATGGGGAAGTTGTGCCTGCGGGATTTTACAGCTGCTTTTTGTCCCCTGGCAGGGACAGCAGTGGCAAGAGGGACAGACCTTGTGCTGAATGTGGGGCACTCAGCTGTGACAAAAATCAGCACAATAATGCACTGTGACAGATGGAGATTTCTGGGTGTTCAGGGTTCTGTGCAACACCAGAAAAAAAAAGCCAAAATCATCTGAAAAATGCTGCATTCCCCTTGAAACAGATTGTTTGCATTTCTTCTGTCACGAGTAGATATTTATTCCACACAAACCAACAAACTCCTGCCTCCATGAATCACTGAACTCCTGTACAGCACAAGTGGATGGGGAGCCGGGTCAGCATTGCTGGAATTCCTGGATAAAACAAGTTGTGAAATTTTGCCACAGCAAAGAAGACGACTTTGGGTGAAATATGTTTGAGCAACGATCGGAGCAGACAAACCCTGGAACATTTGGGTCCAGAAGGTCACTCTGGTGTGCTCCCATTTCCTCTCAGAAGTGCTCAGAGCGCTGCTTTGGTCTCTTCAGGGAAAGATCTAGTGAGAGGTTTATTTACCACTCCTTTTCCAGCACAGAGAGGTCTCCTCCAAATGTCAATTGGATTTCTCCAGAGGAAAACACATCCTGATTTTTCTCTTGAAAGAGCCCAGAGAAACAAAGTGGGAAAAGACAGAAACAAGCACCTTGGGGGCTGGAACTGCAGCGAGCCCCAGTGTCCCCTGCTGCCACTGGAACAGGAGTGCAGCTACTCAGGGCTCCAGTTTTTAGAGGTTTAACAACTCCATGGATCTGTTGGAAGAAAAATAAATCCCTGCTGGCTGTAGGGAACAGCTCAGAGCTGCTGTGGAGCAGAAGGATGAGTGATCAACAGAATCATGGGACCATAGGATGGCTTATGTGGGTGTTTGAATGGTTTGTGATGGCGTTTGAATGGTTTGTAATGGTGTTTTTGAATGGTTTGTGATGGCGTTTTTGAATGGTTTGTGGTGGGTTTTGAATGGTTTGTGATGGCGTTTTTGAATGGTTTGTGGTGGGTTTTGAATGGTTTGTGATGGTGTTTTTGAATGGTTTGTGATGGTGTTTTTGAATGGTGTGTGATGGTTTTTTGAATGGTTTGTGATGGTGTTTTTGAATGCTTTGTGATGGTGTTTGAATGGTTTGTGATGGTGTTTTGAATGGTGTGTGATGGTTTTTTGAATGGTTTGTGGTGGGTTTTGAATGGTTTGTGGTGTGTGGCTCTCAGCCAGGATTCCCCCACAGCACAGGGTGGTCCTGTGGGTGGAGCAGTGATCCCATCCCGCCTGTGAGGGTGGGATTTCATGGGCTGCAGCTGTGGCTTAGCTCAGGAAACACGGAGGTTGTTCCTCCGAGCTGTTCCTGGTGCACCCGGCAGGTCTCTCTCACGGATCTGGGCTTACAGGTAAAACATCTCCTCCTGTTCCTCTTGTCCCTTATCCTTCCCTGGGCACCAGGACGGATGCAGAGACCACAGAGATCCCGAGGCAGAGCAACACCCCCAGTGCTGGGGGTTGGGAAAGGGTTACAATTTCTGAGTGCCTGGGAATTTTAACGATCCTGCAAGATGAAGCAGAGCTTCGTCAGGTTCTGTCTTCTTCCCTACAGGTTCATTAACCCCGAGTGGATCATTTGGTCTTGCTCAGCCCTTCCCTCCATTCCCCAGCACTCCCCGTTTCTGGATTTTTCACAGGGCATTTTTGGAGGTATTTTGGAGGCAAATGTGGAGTTTCTGTGCTGGTGGCACTTGCAGAGCTTTGGGGTCTGTGTTGTCCCTTCTCCAGCAGTTCCTTTATTCGTGGCACCCTCAGAAAAGAACTTCCCCCCTTGCCAAGGTGCTGATAAAGCACATTCCCACTACACCCATTTTTTGGAAATTCCTGAGCAAAAGCTTGAGAAACACAGCAAATGGTGAGCATTTAAAAGTGGTGATTTCAGTGATACTTCACTCATTTTGCCCCAGCCCCAGGGCAGGGCAGACAGAGGTTGCTCGAGATGTGTTTTCCACTCCAGAGGTTTCAGTTCAGGGATCAGCTCCCTGTGCCAGCAGAAGTGGCTCCAGACCACAGCCCGAGCTCAGGGGATCTGATTGCTGCATGTAAATGCTCATGTTGTTAACTAGTCAAGAGATAATTTGGTTTTCACCTAAATTTCATTAGCTGCCAATCTGGAAAGGGTTTCTCTGAAAATACAGGAGATGATTAGACTCAACAAGAACTAAAAAAAGAGTTTTGTCATTTCTCGAAGGAGATTTCTTCATTTCCTAATGAAGCTTTGCCAACATTTACAACCAAACTTATGTTCCAACTTCTGTGGCGTGGTGTCACATCTTGGCAGCAGTGCCAGCCTTTGGTGTGACATTCCCTGGGACTGGGGGCTGAGAGGGGTCCTGAGCAGGGCACGGGGAGCTGGGACCATCAGGGGTCCCTCAGACAGATTTGGGCTGAGTCAGGGAGTGCAGAGGAGATTTTGGGATCTGCTGCAGGATCCAGGAGCAGAGAAACCCTCAGGTCCGGGAATGTGGGTGTTCCACAAGGCCCAAATTGTCACCCCGTGTCAGAAGAGCCTCCTTCCCCCAAACCCTGCTCCCCAAAGAGCGGGACACAGCTGAAGCCTTGCCCTCAGCTCCAAAAATGCCTCCCCAGAGGGAACAGAGAGCTTCTGATAGGAGAAAAGCTTCTTGCTTGTGTTGAGTGAAATCAAGATATTTATCTTATTTCTTACAAAGGGGAGAGGGGATTAGAGTTCTAAAATACCACAGTTTCCTTCAATTTTCGAAAGATCATCTCTTTCAATACGCTTGGATGTTGGAAAAAGAGATTAGAGTGAAGCCAAACCCCTTTTTGTTATTTGGCCTAACACAAGATCCGAGATCAGAAGTTCTGCCTCAGTTTGTGTCTGGTGGGAGAGCCGAGGCTCTGAAGGGCACCTTGAGCTTGGAAATGACTGAAATGCAACTCATCTTTGTCTGCTTTTAACTGCACGACTGTGGTTTGGCTGCTGAAGGCAGTTGTGGTGTGGTGGGGCAGGATCTGCCTCCCAACTGGGATTAGGGCTCCACGGCCCAGAGCAGAGCCCTGCTGGCCACAGCACCACATTCCCTGCAGCTGGAATGCCTGGCAGCTCCTCCTGGCACGTGGCAGAGCCCAGACCTGGTGGAAACTTCCCACTTAAATAATGGAGCGCAACTGAAACAACTGCATTTAGAGAAAACACAGAATCCCTCACGATACATCCCACATCGGGTCCAATTCCTGCTCCTTTGCCGGTCTCTCCCCTCAATCCAGAGGTCCAAACCAGGATTTAAAACTAATTTTGGTACCTGAATAAACTCTATTAGGGACAGAAATTTGCTTTCCACCTACTCACCTTCTGTTTCAACTGACCTTTGAATGTGTTGGGCTGGTTCTCCCCCCTCCAGAGATTAATTTGGTTTATCAGCAGAGTGTTTCCAGGCAATGCAAAACAGCGTTTGCAAAGAGCTCCTCGCGCCTTAGGGTTAGAAATTCTATAGAAACCTCAGCAGTTATTGTCATGTTCTGTTCTTCCTCGGGGCAGCAGAATCTCCAACTCAGAGCTAATTGTGGAAATGCATTTTAATTTTAGGTTCACTTCTTTGTTGTTCTTCTTTTCAATAATTCGCTTCCTTCCTGATTGCTGGAGGAGAATTTATTTCCAGCATTGTGTGCACCACCCCATTGTAAGCTCACAATGTGGAAAAGCTTCCCTGTTGCTGTGTTAAAATTGCTTTTGAGGCTTTTGGAGTGTCTGTGGGAGAGAAAACCTTGTTATTCCCAAGATATTTTGCCCAGAAATTCGGTGTTTCCAGGAAGGTGTCAAGGTCTTTCAGCACATCTGCTGTGATTTGATTGTTTTTTACCAATTTGCCACTTTGGGGCTCCTTCCCACCCACCTGTAATCCCCGCCCTTGGGCAGCTCTGAGCACCTTTCCACCTTCAACTTTCCATTTCAAAGCAGAAAAACGGCCACTTTGAGGGTTTGGCTTGATTTATTTGGCATAGCAAAGGTGATCCTTGCCACCGTCTGCTGCTCAGTGACCTGGCCTGGGAACTGACCCAGAGCCAGGCTTGGGCTGGGTTTGCCACCAGTAAAGCTGCTTTGGAAGTGTGGGAATCACATCCTGCCCTGCAAATACTCCATCCCCATTAAGTCCAGCTGATTAGGGCTGTTCCTGCATGAGCTGATGATTTCCAGTCCTCACTTCTGCATTCATCTTTTTGTTCTGTGGCCGTGCCAGACCATTCCAGCCATCCCAGAAAACAGCATTTGAAAATCCAGGTAACCAGATTTAGGAGGCAGTTTGGGAGCTCCCCAGGGACTCCTGCCGTGGGCTTCTGCTGGGCTGCCTTTAAATTGGATTGCAGAAGGCACAGACACGTTGCAGGCACAGGTTTGAAATGAGTTTTGCACAGCAGTGCTTGGGACAGGCTTGGCTGTACAACTCCTCCTTGCTCCAGCAGTAATGGGCTGGGAACGGGAGCATTGCTGAGGCTCATCCTGAATTCCTCCCTCTCTCTGGTTCTGCTTCCCCTCACAGAAGTCAGAATTCTCATCTTGCCTCATTCAGCCTTCCTTGGCAGTGGTTTCAAAGCCCATCATGTCCCTGGAGTGTGGATTGTGGCTGTCACTGTCACTGACAGGCTTTGGGAGCTGTTCCTGAAGGTTTAGCAGAAGGGTTGTTAATGAGGCTGTTAATTTGTGTCATTCCACTGATCCATCACAGCACTTCAGGAGCTGCAGAGCACGTGGCACTGAAGAGCTTTCTGCTTTATCTGTGAAGTGTTTGTGTTATCTTGGAATCGCTGAGGCTGGAAAAGCCCTCCAGGATCGAGTCCAAGCTGTGCCCAATCCCTGCCTTGTCCCCAGCCCAGAGCACTGAGTGCCACGTCCAGGAATTCCCTGGGGACCCCAGACCTCCCAGGGCAGCTCCTTCCCATTTTCTTTTATACTTTGCCTTGATATTGTGTCCCACCCCAAACGATGTGGCATCCACACAGGAGCATTTTCCTGCTCTGAAATCCTTTTCTCTCTCAAAACGAAGTCTCACAATCCCTTTAACCTCCAAGTCTTCCAAGCTCTGAGTCCTGGCAGTGCTTTTTGTGCCACTGAAGTGAAGCCACCTCTGGAAAGACACGCAAACAACAGTTTAAGTGCAATGCACAGCGATATATTCGGAGATTTATTTAAGAATGGAAGGAAACAATATGGATTTGTCACTTTGCAAAGCCACATGAGACAGAGCCAAACAGGCAAACTCGAGCAGGAAAAAAAAAAGCAAAATCAAGAAACTGCTCATGTCTCATATTAATGTTATATGTGAGTAACTTTCTCACTGATTGATCTGTCAGTGCACAGAACAGTCCCAGTTTCCCCTGATATATTAAAGGCACTTGAATGCATTCAGGGAGATTCATGCCCCGTGCTGCTTCTGTGACAGGCTTTTACAGCACCAGGGCTGGTATTTATTAGCACTGAAAGCACTTCATAACTCTTGGATCCAATGTTTGAGACGGGAACTGCACAAAGCAAGCGCTCCACAGGCAGGAAAGCAATTAGGAGTGACACTTCCACAAGTGCTGCCAGGGGATCTTCAAAGAGCCACGTTCCACGGAGCCAGCGCGGCTCTGGAGCTGGCAGTGGGGAAGGTGGGGATGTTTTATCCAGCAGGAGTGTCCCATCCACCTCCCCAGCCAGGAGTGCACCTCCTGCAGCCCCTGGGCATCCCTGGAAATCCATCGTTGGGCACAGCCCTGCTCAGCCTCTGCGGGAGTGAGGAAAACCAAGCAGTGATCTCTGCTCTGGGACAGGGACAGGACCCAGGGAACGGCTGGAGCTGAGCCAGGGGAATTTGGGAGGGATCTCAGGGAAAGGTTCTTCCCCCAGAGGGTGCTGGGCACTGCCCAGGCTCCCCAGAGAATGGGCACGGCCCCGAGGCTGCCAGAGATGGCACCTGATGGCTCATACGGTTCTAACTCTAAAAACCAGGCTCCTTTTAGTGGGAGGTTTGGGGCTGTAGCTGTGGCTCTGGTGCCGCTGACTGCTCGCTGTTTGCTGTGGGGCTGTTTCCCGATTAACCATCGCTGTGTTTTCTCCTTTTTCCCCCTTAACCCCCTCACTGTGTCTGTCTTTTGCTCCCTCCTGCACTAAAGTGGCTGTTCCTCTGTCTCCAAGCTCCTCCTGCTCCTCTGCAGCAGACCAGCTCCTGTCTAGCCATGGCCATGCTCTGTAAGTCCCTTCTTTTATTACTGCAGCTCTGTCTGCTCGCTGTTTGTTGCAACAGAATTCAAACCCTCCTTTATTTATGGCTTCACGTTTGTGGGGTGGAGGCAGCAGCCCCAGGGGAATGGGGATGTCTCACAGGACGTTGGGAGTGGGCTCCTGGCTGCAGGATGCTGTGGGTAACGGGGATTCTCCCCTTTGGAAGGTTGTTCTCACTCCAAGGACCAGGGTGCAGCACTGCAGGGTCTCCTCAGTGGGCACCAAACAGGGAAAAGCAGGATGCAGAGAGTGGGTTTGGATATTACAAAAAATTCTTCCCTGTGAGGGTGGGCAGGCCCTGGCACAGGGTGCCCAGAGAAGCTGTGGCTGCCCCTGGATCCCTGGCAGTGCCCAAGGCCAGGCTGGACCTGTCTTTCTGCCTCTCCTGACCCTTGGACATGATTTATTCAAATGTTGAGCTTGACATTTTTCTGTCTTAAGTCAGTTAAACCTGACAGCTCAGAGGTTTTGCCTTCCCTCAGAAGTTCCAGTGCGGTTCCTGCCACCATGGGAATGCTGCAGGGCCAGGCACTTCCAGACGTGCAGCTCCAGAAGAATGGAATTAGTGTGGAATTGCCTTCCTGCTCAAGATGTTTCTGGAAAGAGGGCAGGGAAAAGGAGCAGGGCTCATCCCAGGGCTGAGAAAATCCTGGTGGTCACAGTGACAGCCCCCCTGTCTGGGAACTGGGATGACAAGTCACAAGGACTGGTGGGACACGGGGAATGTGTGGCCCTTCAGTGCCACAGCCCGGAACAGCTCCAGCATCCCACTGCACCCATCCCTTCACCTGCAGCCCCAAACCCTGGCCAGACTGCACAGCTCCCACAAAACCTGCACTTACCCCAGCGGGTTTGCGGCAGGCAGGGGGTTCCCCCTCCTTTTTCCCTTCAGTGCTTTTGTTTATTCCTCATTAGGGGCGCAGATTTCAGGGAGGCAGCAGATTTCAGCAGTTGCTTTACGCCAGCAGAGTCCAAGGCAGTTTGTGTTCCCTCCATCTGGGAGTTTCCACAGCCAGGTTCCCCGAGTGGGCTGGGCACAGGGGGAGGCAGAGCTGTGCTCAGGCTGCAATCTGCTCCCTGCAGCTGCCCTGCACAACACCCAGCCTCTGAGGGGGAACTGGCACCATCCCTCCCAGTCCTGGAGGAAATGGACACTCATGGAATGGTTTGCGTTGGAAGGGACCTTAAAGCCCATCTATTCCACCCCCTGGCATGGGCACCTTCCCCTATCCCAGGTTGCTCCAAGCCCTTTCCAACCTGGAACACCACAGGATTCTTCACATTTAGGGATCTAAGGCTTCACTGAGCACTCAGAGGTCAAAATTGCAGCTGTACCTGGCTGGTGTTCCTTCAGTGCTTTGTGTCAGGTGTCTGTGAGATGTCCTCATGTGAGTGTATGTCTGCTCTCATCCCTGTGGAAACATCCCTGTGTCCATCCCTTTACTGTGATCCATCTTGGCTGCAATTGTCCCAAAAAGCTCCTCTGGAGAGAGGCTGCAAATGCCACCTGCAGTGCCCAGCTGGGTGTGCAGCTCTCTGTGCTGCACAACCCAAGCTGAGCTGCTGCCAAACCCTGTGACCCTCGGACATGACACCTCTCCCCTCGTTCTGCTGGGCACAGAGAGGAGAACCTTGATTTTCCGTCATATCTGAGCAAATCTGGTAGGATTTTACACCTCCCTGGTCAAAGGGACAAATACGTCCCTCAAGGTCAGGACAGCAGCAAAAGTAGCTCAGATTTGGAAAGCAGCAAGGAGCAAGGACAAAAAAAGCAAAATGCACTGGAAAAACCTGCCCTGGGCAGCTCCTTCCGTGCTCTGGGCCAATTTTCCCTGGTCTAGAGACAGAACTGGGGTGACAAAACTGCTTCTTGTTCTTCTGCTTCTCTCTTTGTCCTTGTTTGTGTCCCCCAGTTGATTTTGTCACAGTTGTTATTGATGAGATCCTCGGTGAGGCTGCAGAAAAGTTATTGGAGATGGTGCTGGGGTTTTTTTTGGGGCTTAAAAGCGCTGAGAGGGAAGTTGTCAGTGCCTGTCGTGGGAGCACAGCTGATTGAAACACCTCAGGCATCAGAAAAAGTGTTTTCAACTTGTAACTCAAACCTTTCCCCACAATCATCCTTGGAGGCTGCAGGATGTCCCTGGAAGGAGAAGGAAAAGCTCCTTTTTGTCTTTTTTTTCCTCCATTAACAACTCCTTGGTGTGATAAGGATAATCCCTGGGGCTGCCCAGTTTTCCGAAGCATGAATCCTTCCGTTTTGAGGAACGCTGTCAAAGAACCAGTGGAAATAGCCAGCCTGGAACAGGCTTCCAGCTGGAAAGGGCAATAAGGATGATCAGGGCTTCACTGCCAGCGTGGCTCCAGGATTAACTGGGAGGCGGATTTGTGGCAGTTCGCTCGGCGGGCGCAGCGGGTGCCCTGTGAATTCCACGTGCTTTCCTCCAGGAGAAATGAACTCCAGGGCTGTGCAGCGCTTCTGGCTTGAATCCAAAGGGAAGGAGAGAGAACCTGCCGTGAGGAGAACCAGGAAAGAGAGGGAGGCTTTCCCTTTTTTCCCAGTTAAATCCTCAGGTAAAAGAGGAAACGTGTGTGTGCGCTCTGTACTCCAAGGGCACGTTCCAGCTGCTGGAGACTGGAGCCAGCACCTCTGAAGGCTTCTCCAGACACCCTCACTGGGACCCTTTCCTTAAGATTTTGGGGAGTTCTGAGCCGAAGCTGCTCCTCCATCCTCATTCCTTCCACCCGAGGCCGCCGGAGCGCGAGGAGGAGCAGGGAGGGGACGGAGCCGCCGCGTGGTGCCGATGGCAGCGCCATTTCCAGAGCTATAAACAGTGTCATTGTCATAGCTCTTGGAATGGTACTGCCATAAGTACTGGACTGCCAGCAGCTGGGCTTGGGAGGGCCCTGGCCCACCTGGAATTTCCCTGCATTGGGATGAAGCCGATTCCTGAAGGATGGATCAAAGCTGGCCCTCAGTATCTGAGTCTCCAGCAATCACCACGCTCTCCTAACCCACAGATCCCTGCAGGGATCGCTGATGCAGCCACACCTCCCTGCTTGGGCCAAGAAGAAGCAGGAAGTTCATGGCAATGCTGGGAGCAAAGCAGTCAGGCTCTGCTTGTGTGTGTTTGGGAAGAGTTGCTGTTTTACAGCGAGTTTGGCTGGTTGGGTTTGGGTGGGGAGAATGTGCTCGCCTTACACAGCCCATCTTTGGGGTTGTGCACTCCCTGTGCTGCCCTGCAGGCGTGTTCCTGAAGGAATCACAGCTAGAGGGAAGATCCTGGTGACAAAATCATCCCAAGCTGAGCTGTCAAGCAGAGCAGGAGCACCAGGAGCCCCAGGAGCTCCAGGGTCACAGGACAGTCCCTGCCTTTGCTCCCTTTTGTCCTTGCTCCACGAGTTTTCCTGCAGTGTTCCATATTTTGCCATCCCAGCTTCTTTTTGGCCGAAAAGAGGAGGAGGCCCAGCAGCTCGGGGCTTTGCTGGCAAAGAAATCAGCGTGGATGTGCCAAGGTACCAGGCAGGTGTCGGGGAAGGGAATGCCCTGTTCCCACGAAGCCCTGGCAAAGAGGGAGATGCTTTCCCTGCTGGAATTCCCATTCCATGAGCAGCTGATCCCTTTTGGGGGCTGGCTCAGGCCGTGGGGATGCAGAGAGGGGCCAGGGCACAGCGGGTAAAGCTTTTGGAACAAGAGCAAGCTGTAAACTCTGCTGCCAAATCCCAGATCTCTCTGTCTCCCGTGGGTCTGATTCCTGCTCCAGAAGATCCCACAGGGATCTGAGAGCCCCAGCGAAGGGAAATGTGTTTGTGGCTCAGGGTGTGCAGTATCAGGGACAGATTCTGGTCACTGAGGAGTCCAGGCATTTGTGACTATCCCACAGTTTACTTGGCCACCCCTCTGGAGACATTCTAAGAATTAATTAATTCTTTCAGCTTCTGGATTAAACTCTGGTGCAAAACCTCCCATCAAACAGAGAGCATTACACGGTGTGTTAGTGTAATTAAACAGAAAGAGAACTGAGCTCCAGAGATGCCCACAACACTTAATTAAGATTAATTAAGCAACACGATTTACAGCTGGCGAGGATGAAAGGGAGCAATTCACAACTGGCTCAGCAGAGGGGTGTGAGAGGCTGGGTTCATGAAGGAACATAAATTGTTTCTCAGAAGCAGCTTCCCCAGCCAGGTTTGTTTAAAGGGGTCGGGGTTAGCCCCTGGAACAGCCCCGTTCTCCTGGCCAAACACGGGGATCCCTGTGGATCTGGGAGCAGTGAAGGTCTGGGTTTCTGGAGGCTCAGTAGCACAGATAAAGCTCTGCCAAAATAAGCACAAGGTTTCCTTCACTTCCTCTCTGAGGCAGCAGCCAGAGCAGTGTGATCTTCATTGCTTAGGATCAGAGAACCACGGAATGGTTTGGGTTGGAAGGGACCTTCAACCTCATCCAGTTCCAGCCCTAAACCACCTCCCACTGTCCCAGGCTGCTCCCAGCCCCGTCCAGCCTGGCCTTGGGCACTGCCAGGGATCCAGGGGCAGCCACAGCTGCTCTGGAAATTCTATTCCAAGGCCTCCCCACCCTCCCAGCCGGGAATTCCTTCCCAATATCCAACCGAAACCTAATCCCAGTTTGAAGCCATTTGCCTCAACGTAACACAAAGAATTGTGGTACAAAATTGGGTTTATTTTGTGAGACCGGTGGTTGTTGTAGGAGAACCCGGACTGAAGTCAGCTACAGTGGAACTTTGATGGCTGGAAAGCAATTTTCTGTTCCGTTTGCCACCTCTAGCACTGCTTTGCTTTTCTTCAAGGAGGAACAAACATAAATCTGAGCAGCTTTTATTTACCAAAGCAGGGACCAGAGCAGGGATTTATGGGCTGTGTCGTCTCCTCTGGAGCAGAAAATAGCCAGGCCCAGGGGCAACCAAGGGAGGGCACAACCTTCAGAAATTTGGACTTATTTGTTTGCTCTGCACTTCAAATTTGATACCAATATATAAAGAAATGGACAGGTGGGGCCTCGCAGGTGGCCCTGAAAGACACTCAGAGCTGCACAAAGTAACAGAAATAACCTGGTGTTACCAGCAGGGGTGTGGAAATGGAGGGTTTACACACACAGCTGTTTGATGGCCTTGGTTACCTCTTCCTGTGACCAAAATCAATCCACTGATCAGTGGAACTCCTCATGTCGTGTCCCAATCTACAGAGAGGGAATTTCTCTAAGGAATGAGCTCAAAAGGAGTTGCTGAGAGCTGGTTTTACTCTGAGTAAAAAAAGCTCTAACCCATCAGAGAATAAATAAATAGCTGCTTGATTATGATCCCTTGGTGTTTGGGTTCCCTTCATCCTCCCCACAAACAGGAGCTGTGCAAATATTCAGATTTCTGCCTCTCCTGACCCTTGGACATGATTTATTCAAATGTTGAGCTTGACATTTTTCTTTTGGGCGCCTTCAGGAGATGTGAGGCTCTGCTCGTTAGGATGCTCAGAGGAAAAAAAAGGTTTTCCTCAGGTCTTTGTTCACAGAGAAGTTCAGAGGATCCCTGAAATGCCAGAGGGAGTAGGACCTGGCATCCTTGTACAGATCCTCACGGGCAGGAGCTCCTCCTGGAGAGGCTGACGTGGGATAACAGCACCAGCACAGGATGTTTGGGGACAGAGTGACAGAAACTGGGGACTCAGCAGCCTCTGAGTCACAGCAAAATGAAGCAGCAGCTCCTGTCCCCCCTCCTGAAGAGGATCTGACCCCGCTGGGAGACAGCTCTTGGCAGGGAAGGGGATGAGCAAGGGGAGCATCATCCTTCCTGAGGAACAGGGGAAGGAACACAGCCACAGGCAATATGTGCTCCTCGGCTTGGCATCTTTGAGCAGCTAAAAATGAGGAGAAAGCGTCCAGGAAAGTGAGGCAGGGAGTTAATTTTGCTGGTGGGTGAATAGAGGGAGCACGGGGGGTCTGAAATCCCAGCCTGCACTGATCAAACCAAGGCTTTTGAGGGGGAATCTGGAGCTTTTATTCAAATGAAGCACCCACTGCAATGTCCCCATCTGTGGTGTGACATTTAATCCTGAGAAAAGGCTCACAGAGGATGAGGAGTGGGGAGCTCACAATTAATTAATATTGTTCACAATAGCACGGATGAAGCGTTACGAATTCACACCCAGTGGGTTGGAAGAGAGAGAAGTCCAAAGCCAGGAATGTGCTACTTTAATCACATCAGAGAAATATTAATTGGAAAATCTGGATAAAGAAGGAAAAGGGAGAGAAACCCACACTGAACACCACGATGGAATGTAGTGTTTGCTCGCTGAGCTTTCCTCCCCAGGATGGAGAGCTGAGGAAAGGCACCAAATAAACTTTAAGTTAGTAAGACTTACTACAACTTAACTACAACAGGTCCTAGTTAAGATGTTAAAGGCACTACAAGGATATTTATTATTCATTTTTAAAATTTTGTTAATATTAAATTTAACAGTTCCTAAATTAACTGTTAATTAACTGCAGTTTTGTTATTTGATTTTTATGTCATTACTCCATTACAAGAAAATACGATTTTCAGCCCTGAAATTAGGTACCTTCAGGTAAGCACAGCTTCCCAACACCACCTTGGGGCTGCACAGGAGTTCCCAGGACACCAAACCGCAGATTTTGCACGGACACGAGGCAGGAAGGGCTGGATGAGCCATTCCCTGGCGAGCAGAACTCTTCCCTCAGCCTGGAGGGTGGGAGGGGACACGAGCGAGCCCCAGCTGCTGTGAGGGAGTTGGTGGCATTTGCTCCTGGGAAAGGAGCCCAAAGGAGTGACAGAACCCTGAGCACCTGCCAGGATTTTGTTTCCAAACCCGTGAGGCTCGGGACAAAGGCTGGCTCTGACACCTAAACAGAGCTCTGCTGTTCACACACACATGGGGAGTTTTTTGCCAGGTTTCAACGAGCTGTAATTCCGTTTTCCACGGGATTTTTCAGCGGAGAAAAGCCACCCATTCCCGGATTGAGAGGGTGGGTAAATGTTGGAAGGGAGGTTTGGATCCTCATCCCTGGAGGTGGCACTCGGTGCTCTGGGCTGGGGACAAGGTGGGCATCGGGCAGAGCTGGGACTTGATGGGCTGGGAGGGATTTTCCAGCCTTGGATTCTGGGATTCTCCCACTGTGGCACACGCTGAAAGCCTGAACCAGTCTTGGAGCTCACGGCTGTGGCTCATATTTGGAGATTTTGGTGTCTCCATTGCACAAGGAAACAGCTCCGAGTGGTTTTTGCCACTGTTTCACTGCACAGCTTTAACAAATGTGGGTTTTTCCCCCAGCAGATAAAAGATTTAATTATGCCAGTGGTGAGACCTCCATTTAAAAAAAAAAAAAATAAAAATCATCATTACCTTCCATTTGAATATTATTAATTGATCCTGCTTGTTTCATTAATTGAAACACTTAGACCCAGCAGCCCATTCTGAGCCATCCCACCTGGGGGTGCCTGGGAGCTGCTCTTAATGGGCTGCTCTGTGTTTCTGATGTGTCTGAGCACTTCCAAGTGCTCTCCTCATTATCAGATTCGGGCCTCTTATGACTGCTGCGTTAATTATGGTGCAAAAACGAACTGGAGGCCAAAATCTGGAGCTAATTAGAGCCTGTAATGGAGTGCCAAGCTGAACATTACCGGGAGAGAGGTGGAAATAGGGAGTTAATGGGAGGAAAAGGGGAAAGGGCTCCTCTCCCCCACATCCCCCCCGAGTGGCCTCTCTCATTTGCTTCCTTGTTTACCCTGGTTCATCATTAGCAAATGGATTTCACTCACTGCGAACGAGGAGCTCCTCGTTGATTTTAAAATCTGCTTCGTTTCTGTCCTTTGGTGCCCAAATTGCTGCTTCTGTTGTGGAAACATCGACTTCTACAGCATTAAAATGTCACAAATCTGTAGTGGAAGAACTCAGCAGCTCTGGGCCATCCCCATCCTCTCGGCTGCTGTGTGGATCCGTTGTTTCCCATCGCCAATCCATGTTCCTAACACCCAAATTCCAAGGTTTTCAGCTAAAGCTGAGCAGGACATCCTGCAGTGGAAAACAGGGGAAATTACAAACGTTATCCAGGTGGAGCAGCTGAAAGGAGAAGAGTGAGAAAAGGGAAAAATGGTCCAATTCAGCAGTGGAGGTGAGGGGGATTGGGAAGGACCGCAGGGAAATTCATTCATAGAGCCTGGAAATAAAAAAGGTAAAAAAGGAAGATGGAAATGAGCACCTGCAGTCCCAGGGAAACAAAATTTGTGTCCAGTTCAGCAGGAGAAAACCAAAAGGAAAGAAGATGCTGAAGGGTCTGGACATCTCATTTCAAGATCCTATTTCAGGTTATGATTTGGCTGCACTTCCAAACATCCTCCTTGGAGAAGATCCACAGCTCCTGCAAACACAAAAATAAAGGGACTGGAAGGGGGTTTGGTCCTGGTTTGCCTGAAAAAAAGAGGGATGATGGAACAATGGGGGGAACAAAGGAGAGACACAAACGTATTGGGAGATGCTTTCTTTGTTTCCTGTGACTTGTCAGAGACAAAAAAGAAAATCTGTTTTTTCTCTTTTTTTAATGTTCCTCTCATTCGAGGGCTTTGCTTACTCAAGAACTGCTAATTTTAAATCTGTATTTCTGCAGAAATCCTACAAAAGGCACTGAAGTCTGGGAGATGTTTTATAAAACCTCTGCCTGAAATTTAGCAAAGAACGATGAGGGCTTAGCTCAGCTCCCAGGGTCGGAACAGCATTATTTGCTTTAAAGATAATTAAGAGATTCAGCTTAACTGCTCAGGAGTAGGAAAATAAACACTTGTCATGAGACAGAGAGAGAGTTGTGTTCAGATTTGACTACAAAGGACTTTAAAATCAACATTCCTGACAGAGCCATGTAAATAATTCAGCAATCCAAACATTTTCCCGAGTTCTGGGTTTCCACTACTGGGCTGTAATGGGATAATTCAATTTATTCTTACCCTGCTCTGATGGTTTTCTGCTGATGGCCAAGTGCAGAACTTCACTGCAGAGGTGGGAACAAGAAGAATTCAGCCCAGAGGTTACAGAATCACTGGGAAGCTTTTAATTTTATGGGGTCTGTGGATCTGGGAATGCTGAGAGAGGGACAAGCCTGCTCTCATTTGTGGAAGTTTCATGTGCAGCTGCATTAAAAGCAAATGTTTTGTGAAATTCCATTTAATTTGTCCTCTGTGCATTCATTTATTTTTCCAGCAGAAGATGGAAATGGAACAATGCATTTTGCTCCCAGTTCATTCTGACTTTTGGTGTGGTTCAGATTGAAGGATTTTTCTCTTTCAAAGCCTTCCCAATCTTTCAAAGCAGAAAAATATCACAGATTAAAACAGGGAATTCCAGAGATTCTCAGATTTTATGTCACACTCTTCTCAATTCTCTGTTTCCCAGCATCCCTCAAGTTTCCAAAAACATCAAAAGTACCTTTGCAGGGACACAACAGGAGGGCACCTTCCTCAGATTTTAATCCTGGAATCCCATCTGTGGGATCTTCCCTGGTGCTTCCAAGCTGGGGAATTCCTGGTGCCACCCAGACCCGTCCTGCACTTCCAGGGATCGGTTCCTGGCGGTTTGTGGCTGCCATAAAACACAGAATTTTAAAAAAAAGACTCTTTTCCACCTGTTGCTGACAGAGGAATGGAGCAGAGCAGATCCGTCACAGGCTGGGATAAGCCACAAAAATCATCTTAAGCTGCTCTCTTTTCCCCTCACTTTTGGAGTGGTTTGTGAATTCTGCTGGTTTGGAATTCAGAATTCGTAACTGTGGAACGGAGCAGATGGTGCAGGGCTGATCTCAGTGATGTGTTCATTAAAATCACCTCTGCCAAGGGATTGCTCACCACGTTCCCCATCGGACACCAGAGCCATTTGTTCTTGCTCTTGGAAGTCCATCTGAAAGCAGCAGAGCCTTGAGGAATGGACAAAATCCCGAGGGTGAAGTTCCAGCTGTGGTGCTGCAAATATTCCAGAGGGAAATCACTGTGGGAGAGAAAGGAAAATGCAGGGGAAGGTGAATTGTGGAGCAACACAGCTGTCAAACCTTCGAAGAGCTTAAATCCTTCATTCAGTTTGGAGGCTGGGTTCCATTCAAAACGTGGCTCCAGCCAACTTTTACCTCAAAACCTCTTCTACATTCCGCTGTTTTAGCTGGTTGAGGGTAAAAATGGTATCAAAATACATTATTGAAAATTCTGCTCGAGCCAAACACAAATTTTCCCAGTTTATCCCATTTTACATAATTCCACCTTGTTTTCCTCCGGTCCCAGCAAATCTGGGTGCTCCCGCAAATTCCACAAGATTTGTGATGCAGTGGGAGCCATCATCACCTACTTGCCTTTCCCTTGGAAATCTTATTCCAGGTGGGATGGTGGCTGGTTCCTGGGGGGAGCTGCTGGTTGTATATGAAGGAAGAAACGTGTTTTGAAGAGTTTCACTTGGAGTTGGGCTTCAGCAAGTGGAAAAGGAGGAAATGAATACAGAGGCAGTGAGTGTGCCCTCCCCAGAGTGCCAGTATCGCAGTGGGGAGAGCAGTCCCCTGATAAAAGCAGCAAAAGGCCTTGAACATCAATTGGAGTCTGCTCTTTTCTGCTTTTTTTCTTCTTTTTTTGTCTCACGAGGAGTTGCAGGCTCGCTCCAGATCAGAAATGGGGAAAATACCTGAACCTGAAAAAGCCTGGAGAACGAGAGAAGCAAACGAAGGGAGCAGAACAGCAGCGTTTCAGTGAATTCCATACCTGGATTTTCTCTTCTGTTCCTGCATTCTCAGGGGGGGCTTTAGAAACCCTGTCAGCAACTATTTTGCATTTATAATACAAAAATTACAAAGAGATTTGTAAATACAGCAGAAGTCGGTGCTTAGCAGCTTTCTGTGTTGCTCATGTCTCAGCTTCCTGAGCCATTTGTGCACCCAGCGAGACCTGAGGTACCCTGGCAGTGCCAGACACACCAGGAATACCCCAACCCCTCCCTATTTCTGCAGCAAAATCCCTTCTCTGCCTCTTGTCCTTCCTTTCTTGAGCAGAGGGGGAATGGATGTCGTGGCTGAAGTGCTGGGGAGCCCAGAGTTAGCAGCTCTCATCCCTCCCTGCCCAAAGCGCAGCTGCAGAGCCTCCCCCGAGTGCCCAGGGAATGTCAGGACAGCAGGAACCGGCTCCTGCCAGTCCCAAAACAGCAGCAATTAACAATGAGAGCAGCTGGAAACTGGGAAGGGATCAGGGAACAGAGAGCAAAGGCAGCTCACACCTCGGGTGGGGCTGGGAAGGTGGAAAGTGCAGGAGGTGCAGCCACACCGATGCTTCTCCCAGCAGGATTCAGCTGTGGCTGGGCCTGGCTGGCTTTGCTGTCCCTTCATCATCTTGTTATTTATGACCAATGTGATCCAAACCTTCCCAATTCCCGTCCCTGAGAGGTCAGGGCTGATCCCAGGGTTTGCTCATCAGGAGAGGACTGAGCAGGGCCTCGGGCTCTGCAAAGTGGGGACTGGTTTTCGTTCCAGCTGGGAAACCAAAACCCAGCCGTTTTTGGGCTTTGCTTTCCCAATGAATTGCCCAGGTTGGTGTGGGGGACAGCTCTGCAGGGAGTGGGAGTGGGAACACTGCAGCCACCACGTCCCCTTGGAGTCTTCTCCCTGGGATTTGCCAAGTTCCCAGAATAATCCGGAGCTCCTTGTTCTGCTCGTGAGCCTGTGCAGGGCGAAGCTCCCCTCCTGCGCTGAGAGCTGATCCAAGCTGGAGGCACAGAGTCCCTTGGGCTGTCAGGAGCAGCGGGAGGTGCCGAGCAATTGTCCCCAGACTGGCTGTCCCACAGTTAAAGGGCTGTGGGGAGGGATTGCAGCGGGTCCCTGGGGGGGCAGCGCCTTCCCATTATTGGGGTTCCTCGTGAGTGGGATCCGGGGGAAGCTCCCAGGGAAGTGGCAGCAACGCTGTGCCCACCTCGGGAGGATGCAGAGGGCAGGGCCAGCCCGGGATTCCCTCTGAGCACAAATCCCATCAGAGGAGCCCATCAGAGGCAGGAAAACGCAGCAATTAATTTGCTGTAGATAATTTACTTAATGCATTTAACCCTTTTCATGGTTTATTTTCCTGCTCACACATTCTGGCTCCCTCAGATGTGTTCATTTCTCAGACCTACCTGGCTCCTTTCTCTCGAAGCCTTCAGCCTGCACAGGGAGGGTTCCAGTGCTGTTTCCTCCTTGCTTTGTAGGATAAATCCTTGGCAAATCCCCGGGGTGGGAGCTGAGGCACACCAGGTGTGTTCCTGCAGGGGAAGCAACTGGATTCCAGGCGCAGCTGAGCCTTTTCCCTGAAACTTGCTCCCCACAGGTACCAACACCTGAAAATGAAGTGTGTTTTCAGAGAGAGACCAGTGCAGGCACAAATGGGTGAGAACAAAAGCAGGGCTGTAAAATCCCAGCTTTTTCCAACACTAAATCGGTGCCCCACAACCGGCAGGCGGCTCTGAACTTAGGTTTGAAGGGAAAAGCTGCAGGGTGTGGAAAAACGCCATGGAACACAAAAGCCTGGGAGCAGAGGACTCCCTTAACAGATTCCTGGAGGTGTTGGGAAGAGTTTTAGGAATGATGTGCCGGTACCTGAGCAAGCCATGAGCTGTCACCCCCCTGTGCCAGGAATGCTCTTTCCTCCTGTCCTACCAGTCCTCTTTCCCCACAGGGTAAACAGCTGGAAGTGCTGAGCTCACTGCCAGAGGCTTCAGACAGACACTTTGTGCCACAGACATCCCGGGACACCTTAATGACTCCTCTTTAGCTTAATGAACCTCTCCCAGTCGGCACCGCCTGCTCTTGCTGCTCTTGCTCCACTCTGGGACGGCTGCAGAACACGGAGGAAGGTTTGGATCCTTGGATATTCCAGTCCCTGTCCATCGTCCTGAGCTGCTCCGGAGCTGCTCCGAGTGTCTGCGCCGGGGTGGAACAGGGGCTCCCCTCTCTGTGTCCCATCTGTGGCAGAGCCTTTGGCATTCCCGAGGTCTCCCGGGTGGATTGTGTCCCACAGTGTCCCTGTCTGACTCGGTCCCTCAAGTTCCAGCTCTGTTATCCCTTCGTGGCCGTCTCGTTGGAGTCTGTTCAGTGTGAGGCACAAAATGTCTTTCCTTGTGTCTGACATCCGGTCTGTAACTCGTTGGGAGCACATGTTTAAAATTCCTGCTCATTTTTTCCCTCATTCCGAGGGATGCTTGAGGGAAATAGCTGCACATTCCGGGACCTGGCTGTGCTGGGAGCAGCGTCCAGCCTGGGAAATGGCTGCAGGAGCATCCACCAGGCCGAGCGCACTCAGGCCGTGCAGTTCACCTCAGACACCCGAAACCCAGCAGGTTCTTGGTTTTCAGGGATTGCTCTGACTGCTCCAAACTGAAGATTTCATTCCCTGTCGCAGAGCAAAGCAGGGATTCACACTTTCTTAATGTGGGATCTGGATATCTGGAAGAACCACTCTCTTAAATGTACTTTGGGGTTTGCAGGATGTTATTTTCCATAAGTTTGGTGTCTGACCTGGCACTGACAAACCTTTGTTCCCCCTCCCAGGTACACAGTTCTACACAACGGGCACCACCAGGAACAAGAGAAGCTTCCCATCCACACCGACCCTGAGTCCCAAGAGTCCTGTTTCTAGTCCTGGGCCCGGAAGAGGAACAGCCCAGCTGGAAGAACAGAGGCCTTTTAGGATATCCCAAGGATTCACGGACAGCAGGGCTTGAGGAATCCTCCATCTGCATTGTCACGGTGCCTCCTGCAGCGAATTCCCAGGAATGCCCAGCTGTGGGAGCTGGGTGGGAGCGTGGGGAGGCTCAGGACTGCTGTCCCTGTCCCTGCAGGAGCAGCTGGAGCTCGGCCGTGCCAGAGCCCTGCTCCAGCAGTGGGGGATTCCCGGCACAGTCAGGACACAGAACAGCTCCAAAACACCCCGTGCAGGGACTCCTGCTGCTCCTGCCCAGCGGCTCCTGCCCAGCTGCCCTCTGCTCAGCTTTCCCCCCTGTCCTGGAGGTCACCAGGTGTGGCTGAAGCCCAGCAGGACGGGACCGAACTGCTCCATCCCTGCTGGGTCCTGCCCGGAGAGCGGACGCTGTCGGGGGAGGAACAGCTCCAGCTTTTCTCCAGGAAAACGAGAGGAGATGTTTGCTGCCCTTTGGTTCCCCCCCTGGGGGGAGGCCAGCCCCAGCTGCTGCTTCCCCCGGCCCTGCAGAGCTCTGGGAATGCTCTGGTTGTGTTTCCTGGCCGAGGAGGATTCCAGGGCTGCGGAGTGGGAGCTGCAGGGACGTCCCAGCTCGGAGCCGGGGCCACGCTCTGCCATTCCCAGCAGATGGGACGTGGCCCTGGAGCCCAGTGCTGTCCTCACCCCTCCCCTGAGCAAACTTTGGGCATTCTGAGCCAGCAGGAAGCTTGGCCAGGAGCCAGAGCCAGTCTGCAATGGATCACTAAGTGCCATCTTGGGAAACAAACCATCCAAACCCTTTTCTAGCTCCACTCGGAAGAGAGACTTCTACTTACCTTCACCACCTTTATTTTTCTATTTGTTGCTGGTCTCTTCCAGCTGAGGCAGGAAGTTCTCCAGGCTCTCCAGTCTCACCCTTTGCAAAGATCCCGGTCCTCAGCTGCTCCCTGCATGTCGATGTTGCCACGTTCCTCGTGAGCTGCTTCCCCCTTTGCATGGGAAGGGTGGGCAAGGCTCTCAGCTCCACAAATTTGGGAAAAGGATTTTCATGCGGGATCACGACCATGAGCCTCGACCCTTCTTAGGTGAGGATCTACCCCAGAGGTGCCACCCTGAGCCTAGAAAATGAAATTGTACTTTGTTATAGCGTGTAACCATGTACAGATATTTTTAATGTACAAAGGAAAGCTGACATTATTTATTATTTTTTATCAGGAACACATGTTTTTTTTCATTAAAAGCTTCTAGACCAAGGAGCTTAACATCCTATGTATTATTATTTAGTAATATTTCTGTTGCTATGTGACAGGTATTTACTGTAAACAGACAAATCCTGCTCGGAACAAACAAAAACGTTGCTCAGTAGGAGAAATGTTGTGCATGAGAAGAACAAGTGTCTGACTCCTTTAAATCCTTCTTCCACAGCAAAGTCACTGGCAGAGCTTCACATCCTTTTCCTTTAGGATTCAAAAGGACACTGGGCAGAAACAGCCCCAAGTGGGAGACCAAGGCAGGAAATTGCTGGCAGTTGGAAAGACACAAATTATCGGTGTTGGTGGTGGAAGGTGCTCCTGGTTCATCATCGGGGCCTGTTTGGCAATGACCTGTTTTTACAGGGCTTTATTTAAAAAAAAAAATTCACTTAACTTTACTCCTGACACCAGAACAGTGAGTGGAAAAAAAGCCATTATTGAAAGTTTGGGGGGAAAGTCCATCCAGGGCTGCTTCAGTCCTGTGATCCTCCCCTTGTGTGGAAGTGCCCACGGGGGTTTTATTGGGATTTGGGCACAGGAGGCTGCAGAACAGCTTGGCTTGGTTTCACCTCAAGTGTCAAATTTCTTAAAGAAATCCTAAAAAGAAAGCTTTTCTCTGTCCCCGTTACAGGGCATCAAAATCTTGGTGTGAGATTTCCTGGAGTGAGATGGAACCAGCGGCACGGGGAGGCCACAGGGAGGGGTTCTTTGGTTCTGCTGTTGTCCTTCAGGCCTTGTTTCCTCCTTTGTTTTTATGTGCATTAGGAAAAGATCTCTTCTTAATTTAAAATGAACTCCCAGTTTCCCCAGGGGCGACATTCCCACGGCTCTGTCAGAGGGAGCAGTGGCTCACCAGCCAAAATGGTCAGCAGCTCTCACTGGGAAACAGCTCCCCTTCCAACTGGGTGACATTCCAGACACGAAATGCCCACGTTCTGTGTCCCCTCCAGTTCCTCCTTGGGCTCAGCAAACCTGTCAGGAAGCACCTGGCAGCTCCTGCTGGATAAACCAATAACCCAGCAAAGCTGCTGTGAGCCCAGCAGTGCCACCGTGCCATCCACAGGGGCACAACTTCCCTGGGAAAGACGAAGGTGTCCTATGGAAAGGCCCCACTCTGGATTTCCTTGGCTGCTCCCGTGGCCTCCCAGTTCAGCTTTTGCCCATCCTGGCTGGTGGTGCCAGTCCTTGCCTGTGCTCAGTGACGTGTGCTGCAGTGGCTGTTCCTAAAAATAAAAGCTCCTCTCTGGACATGGCAGTGAACTCCAGCTCGGGCTCATTTCTGCTGCTGTTTGCACTCAGATCCCGGGATGGGACCAGGATCTGCTTCCCAGCTGTCCCACAGGATGCTCCAGGAGCTGTAGCAGGGAGGGGGAATCTGCCCCTCTTTGCTTTTCCTACAACTCCCTGACAGGAGGGGGCAGCCGGAGGGGTCGGGCTCTGCTCGCAGGGAACAGGGACAGGAGGAGAGGGAACGGCCTCAGGCTGGGCCAGGGGAGGCTCAGGTTGGACACCAGCAGGAATTTCCCCATGGAAAGGGTGCTCAGGCCTTGGCAGGGGCTGCCCAGGGAGTTGTGCAGAGCCAGAAGGTTCCCCCTGAGCCTCCTTTTCTCCAGGCTGAGCCCCTTTCCCAGCTCCCCCAGGAATTCTCCAGCCCCTCCAGGTCCCTCCTGCACTCAGGACCCAGAACTGGACACCCCTGGAAGTCCCTGAGCAGAGCCAGCACAGGGGACAGTCCCTGCCCTGCTCCTGCCTGTCCCCTGCCCCTGCTCACAGGAATTCTGCCCTGTTCAGCTTCAATCATCCCCACTAGGATTGACTTGCAGGCCGGGAGCCCCCACCGTGGCCTGGCCCCGCACCTGGAGGATCCCTGTGGAGCTGCTCATGGGATCAGAGCCATCCAAATGGATTCTCGTGAGAAATGAGAACCAAGGCTCACCTGGATGTTGAGCAGTGTGAAGCCCTTGCTCCAGAGCCACTTTTTGGGCAAACTTTGCTCCTCCAGGGGTGTGTGTTCTACCAAAGGACACTTCAGGGAGGAGGGACATCGGGAATGTGTCACTGCAAAGCTGCACTGAGTCAGAGCTGAGGGGTAAATGATGCTCACCTTGCCTCTGACTCAAATTGGCTTTGATTTTACCTCATTTGCTCCTTCTGTGCCCTGCTGGGATCAGAGCTCTGTGAATAATCAGCAATAGTGTATGAGCTGCTTTTGCATGTCCAAATACCTTTCAGTTCAGGGATTACTAACAGGTATCTTCAGCCTGAAGCTCATCTCAGCCCAGGATCGTGGCTGGCAGGATGGAATTCTCTCCCAAGTGGCTCTGCTCAGCAAGAGGAGGCAGAATCAGAAGGTATTTAAGGCATTTATTTGTGTTAGCCTGACTTAATAACGAGCACAGAACCAACCAGTGGGGTCCAGATCGTGTCCACCTCATTCCCAGCACAGATGAAAAGCGGGGAGCAGCTCCAGCCGCGTGCTGGTGTGGGAGCAGGCAGCCCCCACACGGCAGACTCCGAGTCATTCCCACCCGGCTTGGGGAGTGCCGAAGCCAAGGGGAGCATTTCCATTCTGGACCTGTCACCTGGAAACCCTTCCCCAGTTTAGGATCCCATTTTCCTCCACACTGGAGTTCCTGAGCCATCTCTGAACACGCCCAGGCCAAAAGGCAGGAAAGCTGCTGGTTTCTTCTGCCATGAACTCAACAAAAATATACAAAAGCTTTTAGTTCTTTCCATTTTTGTCTAAATCTTCCTGAACAAAGCCCCCAGTTTATCTCCTGCCAACACCCAGTGTTGGGGCTGCTGAGGGGCTGAGGGAGCTGCTGCTTCTATGGGCCCTGGTTTTGGCTGTCCTGCTGTCACCTGCAGTGCACACAGGGCCACGGTGTCCCTGTCACCCCCTGACAAGGGGCTGAGTTGGAATTGCTTAACTGGGAACTAAAAGTGGAAATCCTGGGCAAGGGGGAGGCTGCAGCTGCTCCTCACACCCTGACCCGCTTGGAGAGAGGGCAGGGGCAACATTCCTGTGTCCATCAACTCCTCACAGCTTTTCCTCAAATAAAACCACTTCCAAAACCCTTTTCTTTTTGAAACCCAAGCACTGATTTTGCCTTCCTGCTGAATCAGAGGGAGAAGCAACGCCCAGCACAGTGAGCACGAGGCTTTGTGGCCCCTCTGCCGTGCCCAAACACACTCTGGCCTTTCTCTGTTTACCCTCTGTGCTATTTAGATGACTCTCCCCAGGCACCCGAGCATCTCCCAGCTGGGACCTCTGCATCCTCTTCCAGGAGGAGCTGTGGGGAAAGCAGTGCCAAAGGCATCTTAGACCCACTTCCCAAACAGTGGAATCCCCAGCTGCCTTTTCCAGCTCCACTGGACCTGGAAGTGCTCATTTCTCCTCCCTCTGACTGTGCACCTGCACGGGAGGGACAGAAACCCAGCCAGGATTTCACTCACCCAGTGCTGCCGAGTCAGAGCTGACCCAGGGAAGAAATTCCTGTTGGATGTTTCCCCAAAGCCACCTCCAGGAGGGAAGCAGGGCACAGAGGGGATGCAGTCACAGCGTTTCTTTTATCATTTCCTTACCTTGCAGGTTCATTGTTCACCAGGCTGCCTTGGAGCTCCAGTAAAGCTTCCTTCGCTATCCAGATGCAAATTATCCCTGTTTTTAGGGGCTGTGAATGGATCCCAGTTTGTCCCCAGAGCAGCAGAGCAGAGCTGAAAGGCCCAGCTGGAATTCCCTGTGGTGCAGGAAGGTGGGAAGAGCAGGATCACTGTCCCCTCACCTGCAGGGACAGCGGGGAGGAGCAGCCTGGCACAGAAACATCTGGGACGCTCCAAGGAAAGTTCAACCTGGCAGAGCCAGGGAAACCCTCCCTTGCCATGGTGATTGGACAGAAGTGCCCAAATCAGCCACAAAATGGAGAGAGGGAAGCTCAGAGCCAAAAGATCAAACCCCTGGCAGATCCCAGCTCCTCCCTCAGGGATGAACACAGGGCATTCAGGCACCGGAGTGAAACGGGTGTCACATTTCAGAGGTCAAAACTACTGCAAGGTTCAAGTGCTTCCAGAAATACTGAATGTAAACAAACACTTTATTTGTGTAAATACTTCTGCAAAAGGCTGGAGTCAGGAGAGACCAGCTGGAGATCTGGTGCAGCGCTCCAGAAACTCAGTAACATTTTCTGGACTAAAATGGTAAATCTGACAGAACCAATGACTCAGAGGACTTGAAACACTTCTAGAAAGGGTCACAATTGTTTTGGCTGAATATCATTGAATACATTATCTGTGGTTAAATATAAGAGTTATAATAAACATTGACTGTGATCCTTTTGCATTAAAGCAAGTTTACTAACATTCACATTCTCTGGTGTTCAGTGCTCCACCTCCAGTCAGCGCAGAGCTGAGGAAATGCTGCTCCCAGAGGCACCATTCTCTTCCTCTTATCCCCTGTATTTCTAGCTCCCCATTATCCCAAGAATTCCCACAGAGAGGCAGAGAAAACCAACACTGGCTTTGCTGTGTGGAGCAGCTTTACCTCAGTTTTACAGAGCTAAACATCACAGAAATCCCCATTAGCCACATTTACCCCAAATTCAGAGAATCACCATCAGGATGATGAGCAAAAATCGGAGAAAATACTCTAAACTGTACAGATTTTACCTCAGGAAGTGTCATTTTTTAGGCTGGGAACACCAATTTTAAACAAGCATGGATGAGAGACCAGGCCAGAGCTGGGAATTCAAGCAGCCACTTCCAGAGCTGGGAATTGGCCTCTCCAAGCCCTGGGCACCCTGTGAGTGCAACACCAAAATGTGCATTTTACACCTGCCCTGGCAGCAAATCCCCCCCAAACCCCTGTGAGCACCTTTCAATACACAACACACACACATTTTGGGGCAAATAGCAGCAGTTTTTACTGACCATATGGAAAAATGTGCATTCAGGAGTGAGCACAACCCAGCCCCAAAGCTCCCTGGCTGTGTCACACAGACCCTGTACAGCTCCACATCCCCTTTTCTGCCTGCCTGAAGGGAAAGCTCAGCTTCCAGCCAGCCAGAATGGGCAGATTTATGTTCAAGAGGGAGGAACCAACAATCAGCAACTTGATTTCCATAGTACAGAGTCAAGTACACCACGAAAATGAAATCTGACAGTACAAAATGCTTGAGAACATTCTGTTTCCAAGGTGCTAAACATGGGGGGCTCCTTCCCCCCACAAATGGGTTGGATACCTCTAGAAACTACCACAGATCACCAAATTCTCTACTTTTTTTTTTTTTTTGCTGCTTCTGGCCTTCTTTGCAACAGCTGAGAATATTCTGACCCTTCCAAAAATGCACACAAGACACCAAGATTGTGCTCAACAGGTTTACTCAGACTGGACTCTTAAATGCTCAAGAAAAAGGCACAGATTAAAAGAGACTCTGATGACTCTTTTGAACACAGCAAATGGAATTGTTGTTTGTAAGGGGAAAAAAAAAATACTGCTATGAATTGCATGGGCTGAAAAGTTCAAATCTTCTTCCCCGTTCCTAATTATTGGCCTTCATTAAAATGGAACTTAAATTAAATTGTATAAACATATGAAATAAAGTCTCAGTATTAGGAAGTTTTTTTTTTTTTCGTTTGTTTCCTCTATGTACAACTCTTAGTATACAATTTGTACTTTCCACTTTACATTTAACTACATCCCCCTGGCCAGAGGGAGAGCCGAGGGTGCCTTGGTGGGAAATGCTTTGCATTTGGAAAAAAAAATCCTGCTTTTTCTTGGCCAGCAGTGCCAGGGGGAGGGAGGGCAGGCTGGGGGCACCCCTCAGATGTAGTCATCCTCCACGGGCTCCCCATTGACGTCGCAGTAGTGGATGAAGATGGCCACGACCCTCTGGAACACCCCTTTCCTGACCTGGCGCAGCTCCGAGATCTCCTCGCCGATGGTCTCCATGCAGATGTCGGCCGAGAGCTGCCCCTTCCTCCTCGGGGCGTAGATGGTGGCTGGGGAGAGACAGCGAGGAAAAGGGGATGTTTCTCCCACAGATGTGCCCAGCCAGGCTGGTTTTGCATTCAGACTTGGCAAAAGAGGCAAAGGGAGGAGTCTTCCCGTGAGCGGGAACGTTCTCTCCTGCGTTCCCTGTATTTAAAGTTTTCCATGGCTCCAATCCTCGTGTCCAAATGTCTGGGAGTGAAATGAATCCCAGAGCATCACAAACCCTGTCCCTGGGGCCTCTCTGACATAATTCCAGGTTCTCCATTACTTACATGCTTTATAAACAACAGCAATTAAGGATAAAGCAGCAGCGCTCTCCTTATTTGTTAGGGCTTTAACACCATCACTCTTTTAACATCCTGACTCTTAAATCAACTGCTTATCAATTTTTGGTAATTCAGCCTTCATATTGAACTACAAGCATTAAGGCAGGCTAAAAGAAAATTAAATTACATCAGTCTAAAATACAATTTAAAAAAAAAATTGAACAATAAAACCAGAGAAAGATATAGAAAAGAAAAATCCCTTCTTCACCATCTTGAGATTCCTGAACTGGAGATGGGTAAGAATATCCAACCCAGGATCAACTAAAAATACCTCTAACAAAGGAGATTCCAAGATGTTCCTAATTAAGTAATGGAAGAACATATTTTCTCTGCTACCAAGGAAGGTTTTAATTAAGCCCCAGGCACTGCCTACCATCCTATTCTAGCAGACAAGCTCCTAAATAGAAAGAGCCACATCTACAGTAAATTCCAACCCACATCATCTCCAGTCCAGAGTTTCCAAGCCCAGTTTTTAACTCTTTTATGTCAAATTTCTGTGAGTTTTCTCACTTCTCTCCAGCCTACCTTAACAACAGATCTACCAAAACCAGACCAAGGACCAGAAAACTGAAAAACAAAGGGATGCGTTGCCAAATAACCAAGTTGTGTGAGGAATCCCGGCAGGTTACTCACTCCTCTCATCATCCTCAAAGTCGTATCTGGCGTAGCTGTTGGGCTCTGCTGTCCTCAGGGACCTCAGCCAGGGGAAGTCAGTGATCATGGAATAAGGAGCACCATCCACAATGCCTGGGAGAGGGGCAGGGTGAGGATGCAGAGAGGAAACCACCACCCCCGCAGCACCAGCGCTCTTAAATCCACCTGATTATCACAAAGCATCTCCTCACTTTCCTCCCCCACTGAGCTGAGTTTCCCCACTTTCCTCACAAGGAATATTCTCCACATCCCTGGGGATGATGCAAAGCAAGAGGCTGAGCAGGAGCCCTCAGCTCTCCACCAGTTCTCACCTTCCAGGGTGTAAATGTCTCTGCCCCAGGGGTACTTGGGGTATTTCTTCAGGTCCTCTTCAGTCCTGGTGGCCTCAGGGAAGAACTCGTATTTAATCAGCTCTCTGGGGAGAAGGAGGGAGAGGTTACAGCCAAGAAATGGGAGAGGGGGAGGAGGAAAACCAAATGGGAAATCCCAATACACAACCTTTCCTTTACTGAGCCTGAATCCGTGGAAAAACTCTCCCAGGACCCTCCCACCAACTCAGCATCCATCCCTTCACTTGGGAGAGCAACCAGAGCCAACAGGGACAGGTTTGGAACTGCTGGATGAGAGCCACTGGCCACAATTCCCTGCTGCTGGGAATTTTCAGGAGCTGATATGGATGGAACATCCCCTTCCACAGAAACCAACACTATTATTTCTTGGAGCAAATCACTCTTTTAAAAATAACTTGTTTTCAGCTTTGAAGATATTCCTCAGCCATCCCAGCAACTTCAATGTACAACTGCATTACTGTTGGATGGATGTGATGAATTATGTGACTATTGCTGGACAAATTACAGGATTTTCCATAGGGGTTTACAGTCTGTTTCATGTTAAATGCATCTTGACACTGGAATTTTACACTGCACCACCCAGAATTCAGCCTTCAGTAGTAACCAAATGGATTTTATTTTAATTTGGGTGACAGAATAGAGCAAGTCTGGAGCTGCAGCTGCTCCAGGGCACCTTGGCAGAGTCCCTGCAGGGCAAATACTCCCTGGCTGGGGTCAGGACTCCCCAGTT
>VXBT01010891.1:0-14862 GCA_013400235.1 Oriolus oriolus
TTCTTTGAAATAGAATTTCTGTTATTCTGATAATTCTAGCATAATTCTATTTTTCTCTATTTTAGCCACTGTTAATCTCTAATTGTGTTTGTAGAAATTGTAGAAATGTAGAATAGCCCAAGCTATTTTTATTCAAATTTTTTAGGCATTAATTATTATATGAAAGCATATTTTGTCAGCATTTAAAGTAATATCACATTATGCATATTATTGGCTGCATGATATGTGAATGACATAGAAACTGTAGCATCAGCTTCTTTATTCATTCCACTGCCCGAAGGCACTGCTTTTGTCCTCTGCATTTTATAAAATATGAGTACCTCTGAGGAATGAATCTTCACAATCTAATCTGATCTAATGGAAGGGTGTTTAATCATATAGATCTTTTTAAAAATACTGAATTCATACCAATATGTGTCAGATCAACAACTCTTTCATCTGGCTATCACACACAGAGGAATATTTCTGATATTACGTTACATCCGTTGGATCCCATTAGAGAGGAACTTTATTAATCCAAGTATTTAAAAAATGATAATTTTATTATTCTGTTGGGAAATTTAAAAAATGCATTTCAACTGGAGGAGGGAAAATTCATTTTTCTGTTTATATGGGCTCTGGAAAACTGCAATATTTTGAAGTAATCTGATCCTTTAATGAAAAATAATAGTTGGAAATATAACAAAGCAATTTCCCAGAAAGTAGTGATTAATTTCTTTGAAGGATCATTTCACTATTCAGGTTCAGAAGTTGTTTACAAGAGCAGTCATTGTCAGTAAGTTGTGATATTCCAGAAAAACTGGCTGAGACAACGACCCTCAACAGTCTATCACACAGCAAAATTTAGGACAGTTTTGAGTCCTAGAAGGTAATTTTTTTGAATTTTTTTCAGAGTTTTGGCTTATGTATAGATTTTTTGTGTTGTCATAAGAATTCTATAAAGTGCCTTCAACCCTAAATTTCCAATAAGTAATTTTATTCATGAATTTTTAGACTTTGAAGTCCCTTAGCAAAATGCACCAAGTCTGGCTAATCCACTAAACACTAATCTGCAGAGAAAATACTTCCTCTGGTTACTCGTGCTAGGTTTTATCCAGTGAGGTTAGTTAGATCTCCACACGCTCCAACTTGTGTGTTCATAGAGAGCTTGTCCAGAAAAGTTGTTAGTCTTGAGAAAACTGTGATTTCTAGTCCTCTCCAGCAAAACGAGTTAACCCACACAAAGGCATAAAGGTGAAGTATAAACGTGACCACAAGAGGAGCCGGAGCACAGAAGCTGCTCAACTACACTCCTGCTGGACTGTTTTACTTAGCCAGGCACCAGACTGAACCTTATAGCTGTGCAAGACAACACAGGAGCTATGCTGCACCTTTCCATGGTAAAGATGACCAAGAGGAGATGGGCAGGCTTCTGCACAGTATTGCTCTGTTGATCTGAACGCATTACCAGTGTATGATCCACAAAGCCAGGTGGGGAACTTAGAATCCCACCCACCTGCAGGCAGCTTTGAAAGAGCTCTGGCCTTGAAGTAGGTGGCATAGTTATGTTCCCATTCTGCCTACTTTTGTTGTGCACTGGCACTGGGTCACTCATATTAGGATCTGCTGTGTAACCTGTTGTGCTGGTAAGGCTCTGAGACATGAGTGGCTGGGCACCTGGCTGTGACCCTGCTTCTGTGCCAGATTCATCCCCAGCTGAACTAAACATCATCACCACTGGGGTATGAGTGGATAGCAATGACAAAACTTCCACTGGCCTTCACATTTCATGCATTTACATTGTCTAAATACTGGAAACATGGAAGTATTCTGACCTCTATGAGCATTAGCAAGACGGGAGAATGGAGTGACTGGAGGGCGTAGGGTTAATGGGAATATGAAGACAACTCAGTAGCAGCTTTGTCAGGGTTGCTACAGCTGTTCATACCATTGCTTCTGCTCTTTAGCTAGAGAAGAGCTTTCATGATTAAAGCTCTTCATTTTTCCCTGCTGGTGTAGTCAGCCTAGCAGATATTCTTTCGTAACACTCCAAGATTTACAGCAGCAGCAGCCTTGCCTATAACTGGACTAAATCCAGAAAACAACCCTTAAACCACTCCATGTAACAGCAGCCAAATTCCACACACCAGTTAGAAAATTCACACAACATAGAGATCATCCAAGTGCTTGAGCGTTCTGACACTGACAAATATATACAGTTACTCCATTTTAATTTGCTGCAAAATCTTGGCAGAGCTTGAAATATGTTCACTTTCAGACTTAAGAGTCACTACAGCCTGGGGTAGGCAGCAGATAAGGCTCTTTTCACAGGATAACTTTCAACACCATATGTACTTTTCTTTGGGTTGCTAAGATCTGATAACTATAGTTTGAGGACAGCCTATTGTTTTTAAGTATTTATTGGGTTGTTTATTATGTTAGGAGTAAGACAGATTTTTATGCTGTGTTTTAACTGTTTTCATAAATTAAAATTGCTGCTGATACAAAGACAACCTTCATCAGAATTTCATTTTACACCAAAACTATACTTTTAATTCCCTGATTTCCTCACAATTTCCTTAAACTAGAAGCACAAGGTGTGTCTTGTGAAATGCCAATGTCTTGCAATTACAGAGAATTCTGAGGCTATGACATGTATCACTTGTTCTGCAGGAGGACTTACAGTAGCTGTTCAAGACCTAAATGTTCACTTTTCATTGTTAAGAAAGGCTTTTTTATTATTTTTGTGTCTTCTTTACCAGGTAGTGCAGCCTCTGATTCAATGTGCAAAGTGCTATTCATTTCAAATCAGATCTGTCCCTTAGCTGTTTCAAAAAAGAAAGAGAAAATGTTTTAATTAAACCATTATAATGTAACAGCTGATGGAAAGACTTTATTACATCATTGTATTTGTTAAGACCAGAGGACACAACTCTGCTATGGAGCCATTCTCTTGGGAACCAGGGTGTTAAAATGATAACTCAGATGCAACTATTTAACTAAGCAGTCCCCACAAACACAACCTGAGCATCTTGGTGTTCTTTTTTACTACACCCTAAGGAAACTGCCATTTAAAATTCTCATTTAAAAAGAACTGTGTGTTGTATAGCACCATAGGAGTCGCCTATTAAGGTTCATTACATTACACCAAACATGGGCAATGTGATTTATAATTACATACTCATATATATATATATGCAGTCATAGTCACAAAAGAAAAATGCCCTCTTGTTAAGTTCCTGATGAGAAATCTAGGACCATGAAAGTTAAGACAAGCCATGGACATGGAAGGGATTTGACAAAATCATTTGACAAAATATCAAACAGCTTCCTGGTCTGCTGTCCACAGTCATACACTCAGCTATTTTGGAAACTGTGTCCCATTACATACGATCTGTGGTTTCAGCCTGTTGGTGCCTTTCTGATCTATTCAGCTCAGCAAGAGACAACCAAATGCTGGCATTTATTTCCAAAGTCACTCAATTCCCTCCAGAGCTGGGAAGGCCAAGGCATCTCTGCTGAGTCACAAAATGTTTGAGATTGGAAGGGGCCTCCTGCTCAAAGCAGGGTCAGCAAGAGGAGCCCGCTGAGGCCATGCAGAGTTTAGGTTTGTGTTTATTCAAAGACAGAGAATCCACAACCTTCCTGGGCAAGATGTTCACTGGCTTGTGTATCCTCCACAGCCTTCATTCAGAGTAGAAGTTTCACTGAAGTCACCAGTGCATTCATTTCTAGTCCCCCTGACCTGAGATGGGAAAAATATGATGACAGCAAGTCATACTGAGGTAGTGAAGAGTCAGCTAGACAGATCGCATAGTCCCAGGCAGATACATTACTAAGCAAACACAGGAACGAACTGGCAGTGTTAAGTGCCTAATATTAGAAAGTTTTTTAAAAGAGGTTGTGTGGGAAGAACCTGTAATATATAAAGTAAAAGTATATTATCACTATCATCTCATTTGTCTGGTAGTTGCATTACAGTTGACCTACAGCACTGGCTTTAGCCCTTTCAATGCTGTATTTAATTGCTATGTATTTTCAGAGCTGTTTCATCCTCAGTCCAGCCTGTCCTTGACTGGAGATTTACAAGGCAAAAATATGAACTCTTTCTTACAAAAAAATATGTAATATGATGTCTAAACACTCAGTCTCTTTCTAAATCGTCAGCTTTTACAGCTATAAAAGGGATCTTCTGGACCATACAAGTGGTTGTGCTCTTAAACTCTCTGTCTATAAAAGCTTTTCTAAACCAATTTTTTCTATTGTTATTGTCCTGGAATTTTATAATGCAATAATAGCAACGAAACTTGACATACATTTCTCAGACTTAGGAAAGAAAGCTCTGTAAGCCATCACTGTAACTCCCAATAACAACAGCATAGTAGAAAACACCAGTTTTTCCTCTACATATGTAGTGCTTATTTTTTTAAAAGCTAGTGATTTTTAAGTGTCATTATAATTGCTTTCTGGTTATTTTGTCTGAGGTTTTAAGGTCCATTTCTAGTGTCATTCCCAGTTATAGACCAGTTAATTTTGATACAGTTGTTTTAGAATTAAATTTGAACAAAATAAAACATCGCATGCTATGGATGACCAGAAAATAATCCCTTTAGAGTAAAATGGAATTTTAATGTGAATCAGAAAAACTGCATTTTTTCATGAAAAAAAAAGTGTGAAAAATTGCTGACACTTTCTGAAAAACATAATTTTGATGTAAAATTCTCAGATGGCTAAGATGATTAACATTTCCTGCTGATATTTTCTAAATCTGAAAAGAGAATGACAGCACAAGAAACAGCAACCACGAGATGTAATACTGGTATCTAGATCAACTTTAGCTGGAGATATACCTGAATTCATGTACACCCGTATTGAGATCACTGCTCAGAGTACAAATGTTTCTCTACAATAAGCAACTTCCACATGGAACATTTTCAATTGTATTAGAAATACAATCAACACTATGTCTGTATTCTGCTGCAGTTTGTGACCGCTCCTTGTAAAACATCTACTGGTCTCTGCAGAACAGACCTCTCAGACACAGAAAGCAGCAGTATCTCAAAAGCAGAAGCCATCAGCCATAAGTCACGTAAGTCATAAACCATGTGGCATGAGTAGCACTCATCCTGCACAAATCTAAATAGCAGGAGCTTCAGTACAATTCTATTTCAGTCCAAATTTTCACTACTTGAGGGGCTGGAGCATGGCCTTTGGAGCATGTGTTTATGTGGGTGTGATATTCAAACTCAGGTTTTACACCTGGAGTTTCAGTGCTCATGTCCATTTTAATAATTTATGGTCATTTGTTATTGCTTCAAAAAGCCTCACAGGTCTTTTATTTTCCGTCAGCTTCAGAATATGGTGAAGTGTCAAACCTAATTTTTCTCACAGCTCCTGCATGCCAGTAGTTTGCCATCAGAAGAGATACTGGATTGAATCACGATGCAATTTCCATCACCAAAATGAAAAAAAAAAAGTTGTAAAGGGGCTCTTGTCTTCAAATAGAAGGCAAAGAAATGCAAAACAGTATGGTTCAGCAGCACAGGGTACTGCAGAGCTGCATGGTCATTGCTATGCTTTGTGCTGGGAGCTGTACTTTCTGCTAATTGAATACATAAAAAATTCTCAAATTTTAAAGTCATATTGAAACAAAACAGGAGCTTGCTTTGTACGTGACTTCAATTTACTGATTACACATAAAATTCTACAAGCAATTCTGGTAGATGTTGGCCACTTTACTGCCAGCACTTCCATCTGAACACTTGCACTTCAAAATTGGGGAGCTTCATTTGGTGGAGAGCCACAGCAACAGAAAGAATTCACAAGAAAAATTCTCCAAATGCATACCTGAGTATGTGCATGTGCAAGCAATAAGGGCTCCCTGAGCATGAGTCTGCTGAGAGGTGGCTTGTCATCTCCTCCCACAGGTTTTGGCAGACCTGGACCAGCTCTCTCACAGCCGGGCAGATTGTTGGTTGCCATCAGCGGCAGTGAGCCACACAAACCCACATCCCTGCTGATGATACTGCAGGTGGCAAGTCTCTGGTGCAGGGACAGCCTTACACAGCTCGGGGCAGAAAAATCTGAGATTTTTCTGGAGATTGTTGTGGTGGACCATATCTGCAGGAATCCTGCTTCCAAACATCTCTTTGGAAAAGGAAAGAAGTTGTCAAAATTATTTGGAGCAGAGTGAGACCTCTAAAAATGCAGGCCCTTGGTCTCACCTTGGCGATGTGCTAATAGAAAAAACAATTTTGAAGAGTTCCTGATGATGCAGTAATTGGAAATTAAGTAAATGCTTAAACACTTAATAGAGCATTATATTGAATGGTTGAACAAACATCTTCTGTAGCTGAGGGAGTCTGTGCACTTTCAGCTCATTAGTATCTATGTGGGCCCTCCAAAACCTATATGTATAAATCCACCTTTGCTCAAGTTCAGGTGAAGAATGAGGGGCAGGGTGACAAGCTGAGATGAGAGAGAGCGAATGGAAGGTGATCAAGAATGTCGCTATCCTTACAGTAGCTGAAAATAGTTTTCCTGTCATCACACACCAAACAGATCTCCAATGATGGTTTGAACATCCAGAACTGACGATTACATAAGTTCATGCATCAGGACAGATGTGAAGTTTCTATACTGACTGTCCCAGTTACAGCTTTTAAAACACTAGGCATTGTTCCCCTATAGTAAGTAACGGCATCTACAAATTGTCAAGTTATATATTGTAATTTATGTATTACAGAAATTATGTATTGATATCTCATAATTGGAGTTTTAAGGTATATATTGTCCAAACATGCCAACAGATACCTGATTTCCTTACCATTTTCAAAAGTACTGAGATAGTAGTTTATGTATTCACATGCCTGTGTATCTCAGCAAGGACAGTGATGTAATCTCTGCTTGTGTAAATAATTGCAGTATAGTGGTTTGAGTCTGTTACATCGTTGAAAAAAACAAAGATCATAGTAAGACAAAAGTCATGCAGCTATGGAGTGGCACCAAGCTTGCCCTTGAAGTGCTGTTGTTTAGATTGCTTTTTTCTTTACTATTTTACAGACAATAAAAAGACAAGTGAAGTTACTGAAGCAGTAAATAAACAAGAAATAGAAAGGGTAAAAAGACCTCACAATTTATCCTGCAAGGAGATAGTCAATATATTTGTGTTTCTCCTGAAAGTCAAAGCTTACAGGCAAAACAACTCATCTAAACAAAAAAGCTCAAAAAACGTCTGTATGGAAATACGTAGGTATGTGTCTGCATACCCCCACACGCACACACAGGCACACCCACATATAATGCACACATAGAAGTTTCAGGTGACAAGACAATAGCTTCATCTGCTTATATTGATGAGATCGTGTGGGAAATGAAGTCATGGAAAACAAACTGAAGTAACAGGTTTCTTATTCACAGACCTGCTACAAGGTGTTTTGAAAGTCACTGTGTTTTCCTCTTCCTCTTTCTTTTCTATTTGGATAATAATATAAGTCCGAAGCCCTTGACAGATCTTGCCGCATAGCTGCAGAATGCTTTACTCTGTGGAATCCCAAACTAGTTGAAATCTCTTGGCTTTGATGTAATAACAGTAACAGATAAACCCATGTTACCATTTTCATAAATGCAAGTGCATTTTCAAGAACTGAATGTCACACTCTCCTGGATGTTTTCCAGATGAGCTGCAGTACACCACTTGAATTTAACCTTATATCAAATTTTGGATCCTTGCAAGACTGCTCAGGTACTGTGAAAGGTTCAGCCAACTGAACTTCTAAGCTCCTTTCCAAAGCAGGCTGATTTATGATGCCATGATTTATCAAATGAAATTTGGACCTCTATATGGCAAGTGACAGCAAAGATTGAACCAGCTGGCCAAATTCATTCCTCAGGTGATGGACTTCGGTGCGACTGTAGAGCAAGTTATTTCATCCAATGTCTGTGGGTATAACTTTACCTGTTTTGTTTTACAAAGTGTTCTGTAGGAGCAACTAGTGGATTTCACAGAGTAACGTATCACTTAGAGCAACAATGGGAAACAGAATGGAGGTCATCATACCAGGTTAAAATTTTAACAAAATGCAGCTTCTATATCACTGTTATGTCTCTTATTGATCTTAGCAAATGTAGTGACAAAGATAAAATTGAAAACCTGAACAGGTTTCTGGGCCTCTTGATTTCATTTTCTGAATTAATAATGAAGGGGAATTGTGTTTTAAAGTGCTCATTGCCTCTTAACAAGACATTTGGGAGGCTAAACAAGGCAATGGGATTAAGTAGCAGACTCAATAAAAATGAACCAAATAAATTTAACTGATGGAATGAGGAAAAAATAAGACAGTCAGGATTCTTCTGTGCCTGGATCTTCATGATCTTCCTGGATCTCTGAATCTAACTTGAGATAATGGTGATAAACTCTCAGTCATCCTCAGGTAACATCTTCAAGCTCTTGAGTAGTTGGTGAAAAGTACTGCAAAAGAGATGTTCAACACTTTAAATAGCAGACTGTTTAAAAACAAAATCCAGATGTGTAACTTAGTAACTTGACAAACTATTTGTCCTGTTTTTCAGATGCATTGAAAATTTACCATAATCTTTCACAAGAGTTACCAGCCATGATAGTTTGAAAACTAAGCTTAAGTGAAGGTATCTACATTTTTGCAGTCATTACATCAATCAGGTTTAACATGTTATCTGCAAATCAGGATTCAAGCAGTTTGTGTTTCCATTATCTCTTTGCACGGATATTCTCTCTGAAAAAAAGCATGTTTCATAAAATGTTGAAGACAGCTTCAGTTTTCAGTTTTGTGATTTGGCTGAGAGCTTGGAAAGCTAAGAATGCCAGACTTCCTCAAAAAGAAATGCATTTTCACAGACAAAGCCAATGACTACTTTTTCAGAAAGAAGCAAAGGAGCAATGGAAGAAATTGCCCCACATGTTGTCTCTAACATGAGACCTTTCTCACATCCCTCTCTGCTATTACTAGGCAAAATCAAAAGTTATCATCACTGCACCTAACAGCTTGACTCATTATTCCTTCTTCTACTTTGCCGGTAATACCTTACCCAGCTGCAGATGTCAGGACAGAAAGTTCTTACTTGCCACACGTGATCCATTGCACATACCGTCTCTGTGCCACCTAGCAAGGTACGTTCGTTTCATTCACAATTTCAAGAGATGCAGGACACAAGTCTGTCCCCTTCTTAAGACCATGGCCAGGTTGAGAGGTGCTTCTGTCCGCAGAGTTCCTGGGAAACAGTGTAAACTGGTATCTAGCCAGGATTCTGGCCTCCAACCAGAACAGTGCCCAAATGAGAGGTGTTTTTCTATATTTCTACACTTCTACATGATGCTGTGGGGCATTGCTTCCCACCAAGATACTGCTCCAGTTGGTTTCATTCTGCAGGGGTTATCCTGCATGAAAATTGTGCTGCAAGGTGTGCCTTACATGGGGGCCTATGAGCACACGGGGTTCAAGTATAAAAAAGGTACTATTTCTGTACTTCTGGACTAGACCACCACAAGCTTTCTTTGAGAAGCTCACCTAGATGATCCATTGAACTCCATGAGTTACCAATGCCCTGAGCAGATGTTACCCTCTGCCCCATAAGCTCAGGCCAAAAGTTAATATAATTGATACATAAATTTCCAGGTCTGAGCCATGCAGTGAATATTCTATTGGCCTCAGAAATTCAGAGATCCTGAAAGTACAGCTAGGCACTGGGAAACACCTGGCACAGGGAATTAAATGTAGGCTGGGTGAGCAAGATATTAAGGCAAATTTAGACAGGCCAAAATTCCCTGTATTTACAAAGAGTGAACATGGCTGTTTTCTATGCTAGTGACAGAATTAAACTGGGAAAATTTGCTGTTTTAAGTAATTTACTGCTAGTTGTAGTGATTCTTCACTGCCAGTGCATTACCAGATAAATGACTCCTCACTTACACTACAGGCAACTGGCTATTGAAGCCACTCTTTCAAGTGGGCAGAAAGCCAGCTGCTTCCATAGGCATGCTGCAGTCTCTGACTCCTGGATCAGCATACCCCTCTATAGGAGCGTGCAGCTGAAATATGATGAGCACAATCTGCTTCAAGTTAGTCCTGATTACAGATAACCTTCCATTAAATTTTTAACATACAATTAAGAGAAGGCTGCTCCTCTACGGCACTTTTTCTGATGCAGGAGCCTTTCAGAGCACAAACTACCTATTGAGGCAAAGATTAAAATGAAGAATTGGTCACAGCTGTACCTTTCACCTCTGAATGAAATGTGGGACATTTCCAACCTCAAAGCTCTGCTAGGTTGCATGCTCTCGTGATTTGCTGCTGTTGGCAAGGCTTGGTGATCAGTGCAGCGTAGGCCCCTGTAAATGCCAAGGCTGCAAGCTGATTACAGCAATGGAGCTGTTGAACGGTTGCCAAAAAAGCCATGTCTCTACAACCATTGCGCTGCTGTGCACTTGTTAAAAGGTTTGGGATCAACTAGACAAACTGTTCATTCCTTTTACTCACATATTACTCAGACTAAGCAGCAGTTTTTCTAAAATGCTTCTAATGTTTTCAAGGGTCTACTCGAGTAAGTCCTACTGAGGATGACTAATAGCAGTACAGTTTGGGGCTTTGCTGTCAGTGGTATTTTGCAGCTTTAGGGATTTCTCCTATTAAAATCAAGTGGACATTTTGTAGCCAGTTTCAATATGACTTGACCGTGTGGATATTAAAGAATTCAAATTAATGCAGTGATACAGAAAATTCTTCACTAACACCTTGACTATCTCAGAACTCTGTTCATTACAAGACAAGAATTTTGTAGAAGAATATTGCCCAAGGGTGTTAAAAAATTTCATCTTTAGAGAGTGTTACCATGTATGTTTTTTGAGTTACTTTATTCAGCTGCTTCTTGCACCAGTTTTGACAGACATACGGTGAAATTTTTCCTTCTGCCCAGAATGCAAAATAAGTCCCAGTTCTCAGACTGGCTTTCTCTCAATCCTTAAAGATTTTTCTCTTAATGATTGCTGTTATAGTACTATACATAACTTTCATATGTATCTACCATCTATCATATGGAAGGTTTCAAATCAAGGTTTCATTTTGTAATTATATTGTTAGTCTGCTTCAACAGAAATTGAACATGTATTCTACTATTGAAGGTGTTACATATGTTTCTCTGCCCTCAAATATTGTCTCCTAAACAGTTCCCTCTATCTTCACATAAAGTACTACCACTGTAAATTTCATGGTTTGTAAGAGCAACCACAAAAGGAAAATATATGAGATGTGATAGGCAGGGCAGTTGTTTTGTTGCTTAACTGTAAGTAGAGTGGCAGAACTTTCTTAGAGCTTCCAAATATGCCTTTAGCAGAAGGTTTATTTAACAAAACTTAATTTCTTTGTGTAAAATACACCTGTGTTACGTATTTCTATATTTAATAATTCCACATTAATATGATACAAATTGACCTGCTGTTGGCTTAACTGCAGGAAATTAGATTTTAAATGTGACATTAAGGAAACAGTTAATAAGCAAAATAGCAGTTAGAAAACTTCAGCACTTACACTGACAGACTCAAATTAGTTTCTAGTTTTGGCAGGGAGGCTTCAGATACAAAAATGAAAAATTTCTGGTGAGAATTGGTACGAAGGCATATTCATACATTCTTGTAGAATTCTTTTTGCTGAAGACATGTACAATACTAAACAATTCTAATCCATTCAAAATACTAGGGACTTACAGTCGTTCTTCTTGTACACATTGATAGCTTATATATGGACAATTTTACATTTCTGTTTTGATCCTCATGGATACTGCCATGAAATAAATCATAACAAAGTGAATTCAGCTGGTGAAATTCTGTAAAACTATGGGACTGGGGCACCAAGACCACTGCACAAAGGTTTTCATGTCCAGTTTGTAGCTGGCTAACTGTGCATGTGCAGGGACGCTTTGGTTGAGACTCTAAGCACTGCAACAACACAAATGGACAAGACTAGCAGTGGCACTATCTTTTCTCTCTTTGTGTTTCAGGAATAAGCATAATATTCAGGAAGCTTTTATATGCTGGTCAGATGCCTTACTGTGTCCACAGTCAGGATGAAAATCATGCTCATCAGTGACACAGGGAAAAATAATCAAATCGTGGCAACAGAGGGTCAGTTTTACTTTCCTGCTAGATGAAGCGAGAAACGAGAAGTAAGAATTAACCTTGGAATGTTCTCAATCTCTTCCTATTCTGACTCCTGAGTTTCAAAAGCCATAAATCGCAGTCAGAGCATCTAGGGTGTTTTTTTTTTAAAGAGTGTCCTTTAAATACTCTTGAAATATTTAATAAACCTTCAGGCAGGGCTGTGAGCCAAGAGAACATCACTTGGCAATGCTGCAGTTCCTTTCAAGATCCCAGCACAACTCCAGTAGGTCACTAGACTATGGTGGTCCAGACCAGGGCACTGAGGAAATGGTTGCAGACCAGAGCTGCTGTCCCAGAGGAGGAAGGGACATTTTACCTTTGCAAGTGTGTAAGCAAAATTCACAGGACATGACTGAACCACAACCCATGATGCAGATTTCTAGGGGACACTAATAACACCTGGTGTTTTCTGCATAAGTATACTTCTCGTTACATTCCTGTGGGAAAATTGTTCTGAATGACCACATTATTTCTGTTTTGTGTATATCACACACATCACATATATAACACAGCATCCCACAGGTAAACCAGCTTTGGATTAACTTTCTAATGCAATGAGGTATTTTTCAAATTACATTTGAACATTTAATCTTCTATTCAGCCCCTTCTTGTGTTGCATTCAATCTTCCCCACACTCAATACAGAGCTGTCAAATATGGCCATGTAGCATCAGCTTATTTCCTTCTCCAGTTTTCTGATTTTCTGTCTCTGTTCATACAGCCTTCTTGCCTTCTTTCTATTTAGATCTTTTTCAGAGACCCAGTTTATTTATGATCTCACAGACACAATAATCAGCTGTCTTCACCACCCACACATTTAAGATGAAGAAAGTGAAAAGAAAAATGGTGACATTTTCTAAGGGAGTGTCAGAACATTCTAACTTGTCTGCATTTATTTCCTAAGTAGCTCAGACAGACACACTAGGGTTTGGTTTTTTTTGTTGTTTGTTTTTGTGTTATTTGTAGGGGTTTCTTTAAAACAGAAGTAATTTAAAAAACATAAGTAATAATAATAATAATAATAATTTAATTACTATGTATTTCAGAACAGTACAGTCTAAACATTTGTGTGTTCTATGCAGCATACATGTTGCATTTATATATGTTGCATAAAAACACAGACTTTACATATCCTGTGAATATATAAAAGAATTCTTGTCATGAAACTCCCTGCCCTAGAGAGTTTACAGTGTGAGGCTTATGGATGGGTTTTTTCTGTAATTTCTTTATCAAAGCACATAAAATCCATTGTTTTAATGCCAGTCTAAGAAGGTTTCTCTGGGAAATAGGATATGCTGAGCTGGTTGAGGCAGTGGGGACTCCCTCATCTAAGCCTTTAAAGAGTCTGAGGACCTCTGTGCATTCAAAGCCTGCAAATCATAGAAAATCTCTTCAGTGAAAGGGGGCATCACTTGTCTCTTTCCAGAGAACATTACTACAGTTTCTAAGGACCTGCTGGGAAGATTACTATCAGTAAAATAAACCAAATGCTGGCATGAGCATATATTTGTGACACATTCTGCATCTCCCCGCAACTTAATTTCATTGTTTCATCAGTATCAAGCATCACCGTGCTTTCCCACCTGCTGGGGTTGGATGGCATGAGCCTTTTGGAGCCAGTTGTTGCTGCTGACAGTAAGGAGGACCATAAATATGTAAGTGCTCCTGCTGCACAACTCCAGTTATGACTGCAAAGACAAGTCACCCAAAGTTTTAAACCATGAAGTTGATAACACTGTAACTTACTTGCTGCTATAGCAAGAACACAATGTTCTATTCTGGGAGATGGCTGTTTCCCCAAAATGTTCTTGTTTGCCTAATGCATTTGCTGAGAGATAGGACATTATCAGCCTACACATAAAATGCAGGAGTGGTGTTATTTCTCCAATATGCATTATTCATTCAGAAGGAGAAAGCTTTTCTTGTTAAAAGGAAGTGTGTTGGGCTGCCTCGCTGTGTCTATTATTAATAAATAACTGAAACATTATTTTAGTCATCTAAACACAGAACAATGCATTTTATTTGCTTAAAAGCCAGAACAAAGAGAATAACCAAAAGTTAATTTTTGTAAAAAAGAATACAGTAAATTCTACAGAAAGACAAGTTTGTTACAACACATTTTTGCCTGCAGAAAGGGAAGGGGGAAAAAAAGGAATTAAGGAGGAAAACAGAGTTCTGACAATTTAGAGTACTGAAATTCTACTTTTGAAACTACTCTTTGTGAAAACAACAGGGCATAAAAGGCAGGCAGGAGAAGGCCAGGATCAAACAGAATACCATCATAGAATGGTTTGGGTTGGAAGGGACATTAAAGGTCCTCTAGTTCCAAACCCCTGCCATGGGCAGGGATGCCATTCACTACATCAGGTTGCTCAAAGTCCCATCCAACCTGGCCTTGAACACTTCCAAGAAGGGGTATCTATGGCTTCTCTGGGCAACCTCTTCCAGTGTTTCATCACCTTCTGAGTAAAGGATTTTTTCCTAGCATCCAATCTAAACATGCTGTATGCCATATTTCAGTTTCAAACCATTACCCCTTGTCCTGTCACTATCTGCTCATATAAAAAGGCCCTCTGCCTTGTTTTTATAAGCCCCCTGAAGGTACTGAAAGACTATAATGAGATCTCCCCAAAGCCCTCTCTTCTCCAGGCTGAACAACCCAGAGTCTCTCAGCCTGTCTTCACAGGAGATGTG
>VXBT01010892.1:2813-41913 GCA_013400235.1 Oriolus oriolus
TGGAGTTACATCCAGCTGGTGGCCGGTCACCAGTGGTGTTCCCCAGGGCTCAGTACTGGGGCCAGTTCTGTTTAACAGCTTCATCAATCATCTAGACAAGGGGATTGAGTGCACCCTCAGTCAGTTTGCAGATAACACCAAGTTATCTTGGGTGGGAGTGTTGACCTGCTGGAAGGCAGGAAGGCTCTGCAGAGGGATCTGGACAGGCTGGATCATGGGCCAAAGCCAGTGGTGTGAGGTTCAACAAGGCCCAGTGCCAGGTCCTGCCCTTGGGTCACAACAACCCCAGGCAGTGCCACAGGCTGGGGCAGAGTGGCTGCAAAGCTGCCCACAGGAAAAGGACCTGGGGGTGCTGGTGACAGCAGCTGAACGTGAGCCAGGGTGTGCCCAGGTGGCCAAGAAGGCCAATGGCATCCTGGCCTGTACCAGCAACAGTGTGGCCAGCAGCACTAGGGCAGGGATTGTTACTATGAGGACACACTTCAAATCCCATGTTCAGTCTTGGGCCCCTCACTAAAAGAAAGACATTGAGGTGCTGGAGAGAAAGGCAATGAATTTGGTGAAGGCTCTAGAGCACAAGTTCTGTGAGGATTGGTTGAGGGAGCTGACATTGTTTAGCCTGGAGAAAAGGAGGCTTAGGGGGGACCTTATCACTTTCTACAACTGCCTGAAAGGAGGGTGTAGCAAGGTGGGGGTTGGTCTCTTCTCCCAGGCAACAAATGACAGGATGAGCGAACACAGACTCAAGCTGTGCTAGGGGAGGTTCAGATTGGACATCAGGAAGAATTTGTCACTGAAAGGGTGGTCAGGCATTGGAAAAACAGCCCAGTGAAGTGGTGGAGTCACCATCCCTTGATGCATTCAAGAAACAACTGGATGTGGCACTTAGTTCTGCAGTTTAGTTGATACAGTGGTCTTCAGTCAAAGGTCGGACACGGTGATCTTTGAATTTTTTTCTAACATAACAGATTGTATGATTCTATGCTGTACACAAAAGAAAGGAAGACATGCACACCACAGAACAAGATTTCAGTCTAAAACATCTTCACTCAAACAGTGATACCTCAAAGAGTTGCTTTATTATCTTGTACTACAAGTTTTCTGATTACATTAAAGATGAGAAAAATTGAACTTGTTTCTTTAAACTTTATTTGAGGTTTCACTATTTATGTTTCTTTCCAGGTACCAAAATTCCTAGTTAAACTGAAGTGCTTTCACAAACAGTAGAGCTTAAAGGAGATTTAAGAGCAGAAGTCAGTTGTCTTCACATATATTAACCTCCGTGTATGTAGCCTCAACTTAGAAATATCCACAAACAGAACTGGTTTTGAAGAACAATAAATACATTGAGCTGCAAACAAAACTCACTACTGAGAGGAATATATATTGCTGGAAGTATAATACTTACTATCAAAATAACAACTATAAATAAAATTTGAATAGCAGCTTTAGGTAGTACCTGATCTAATAGTTCTCCCTTTCTCATCACCTTCCTGAGATTCTCACAAAGAAATAATCACAGGAAATATTTCTTTACACATCAATTTTCTGCACTATGACTTACCAATTTCGCAGCTTTTCCATAATCAATCCATCGAATGGTGGCAAAGTTTGTTGACTCTGCACAATTAAATCCATGGTTAAACCCTGCATGGTATCCATATGGGAAAGTGATCATAAATTCTCCTGCCTCTTGAGTAACCTGTAACAATAAAAAAAAATTAAAAGGCCAAAATAAATAAACTTTTAAAAAACCTCAAAGTGAACCACATTACAAAGCAGGTCTGGTCCTAAAGCAATGAAAACTATATATGCCTTTATAACTAACTAAAACAAAGAATTCTTTTCACCTTGAATGGAGATGAGATTTAATACAAACAGAAACAGTATACTTGAGACAATGTTCATTACTCTAAAAGACATAGCTAGGCATAAGACTTTACAAATTCAGAAACAACTCAAAAAAGTTAATCTTGGAGCAGAGGCTCACTGGTAATAAAACCTGGAAGACAGTATGAAGAATATATCATTCTTACTGGCTGAGAGGAAGCAAAGACAGGCTAGATCAAAATAACCACCATTATCATGTCTAAATGTTGTGCAGAATGTGTCAAGATAAAGCTATTAAAACACAAGTTTTTATCTGCCACTTCCTTACCCTCTTTCTCTTTAGGCAAAATTTTAGAGAGCAGAAGCACTCTGGCACTACTGGTAACAAGAATTTCATATAACTAAAGGACAAGTGGGATAGAAGGAGATTCTGAAAGATGAAAAGCTTGAGTACAGTTAAACTCTGACATTGTTGTAGAGATTGAGCAAGGGTAGTTTCAAATGACTACAACGAAAAGAAAAGTGTGCAAACACCACTGGCTCAACAAATATTACAGAAAGCAGAAAAAAAAAAGGAAAAGAAAAAGCCAACCTAAAACTCACTGCACAGTAATTATACTTTTGTATAGACAAAAATAACCCCAATTCCTACTAGTTCTAAGACAGGTATCAGACTTAAAAAGCTTTTAGAGTAAACTACAAAAAAAAAAGCGTGGCAACATAAACAAATCACTGGTCAGGTTATTTTTTCAAGAGAGAAATCTCATCTTCCTATACTAGGACGGACTGCTGCTCTCCTACATGGAGAAAAGAGAGCAGTTCTTGTCAACCACTAATATTCTCTCCACACAGTGACAGCTTAAATCTCCTAAAGTCAGACCACCAGAGACTTTATCAAGGACAGGCTAGTCAGAGACTTGAAACAGCACGCTGTCTTCTGAATTATCGGATAAGAGTTAATGAATAAAGTAGATTATACAGAGGTAAATAGTTAAAAGAGATTCTCGATGGTCTGTTTGATACACATTTTACGTGAAACACACATTAGACAACAGGCCCACTAAAAAGCAAACAGATCAATTTAAATTAAGCAAAATCTGAGCAGTGACTGATGACTATTCAGCAAGATGCATTTGTTGATTACAGGAAAATAAAGATACTTCTTAGACTCTAAATAGGTTGTTCTCAGTGTGTGGCAATGCTTTGCATAAACAATACAGTAAAATCTGAAGGACAAATATGGCTTTTTTTAGGGGAATACCCTTATGACTTAAAATCAGAAAAACAAAGGGTTAAATTTTAAACAATCACCAGAATTAAAATTCACAACTTCATACATTTTTCTTTTTAATGTCATGTCCTAAATCTCAGCTTTCTGCTGGTATAGTTGTCTCACATTCAATGTCTGCTTTTACAATCTCCTTCAAAATTGTTAACTAATAGTTTTATAAATTCTTTGTATGCTTTTTTGCCCAATGCAAGAACACACAGGGTTAGCACTTCAAAGAGGTTTATTTCTGATTGTATTAAGGGACGAAGGAAAGAGGAAAACAAGAAAAATAGCCAACAAGGCTAGAGAAAAAAACCGGATCTTATATTTTGCATGGTAAAATTTTTTGTGGATTCAGATTTAGTATATACATGCAAATGCACATACAGTTGCATATATTGTAACTGTTACTGTAGCACTTCAACAATCGCTGTGGGAATGTTTAAGAAAGATTATTCTCAATGCTAACGATTCCAAAATTTATCTCAATACACCCTCCCACTGCTGACAGTTTAGCAGGTGTTCTATTGCAACAAGCAGCAGTTCAGCTGCCACCTGGTAGGCGTAGGCTGACTTATCAGCATTCAGCACATTTCCACTTCTATCACTTTGAGCCATGAGAGATCACAGCCTGGTTCTCTCTATTCACTTTCTCACTGAATCCCATTAATTACAATTACACTTGGGTACAGTCTGCTTCCTCCAAAGACTAGGTGATAGAACCAAACTTAAATATTTAACTGTTTATAGCACTTTTTGTTTTCCTTTTTTCCCCCTCTTTTTAGAGGATTTTTATCCTCTAAATTAGAATACTGGAATAACCAAGACACCAAAATACAAAGATCAACACCCTTACCCCACCTCAAATGTGTCATATTGAAAATAAGTATGCTGGCATTCTGCAACATGCTACTTTAAACACCAACTACTGAAAATTATACTGTTCAGAGTAATGCTCTGTAAATCCAAAACTATAAATCTGGTTACAAAACCTTCCAGCTTGGAAAGTTTCACCTGACACTTCATGATAAAGCACAAGGCTATGAAGGGAATCAGTATATTTACCTATATATTACAAAAACTGAACTCAGCAACTGCATTTCCATATGATAATAAATCATTCAGAAAACAAACTACTTATTTTATGAGTAATTTATTCAAAAAAAGCTTGTTTTCCAAGGCAGGCAGTATCATTCTAAATGCCTATATTTCCTCAATTTTACACATAGGTTGACTTAAGCATGAAAAGGGAAGTGATATTCCAAAAAGGCATAAAACACATCTATGTCTTCATCCCACCTGTGTTGCCAACAGGACTGATAACACAGAGGTGTCCTTGCTGGCCATGTCTTACACAGCATCAAGGCCTTTCCTGCTCCCCACATCATGCCGCCAGTGAGGAGGATGGAGGTGCACAGGAACTTGGGATGGGACACAGCCAGGACAGCTGAGCCCATGGTATCCTGCTCAGTATATAAAGCTGTGAGGAAAAGAAGGCAGGGCAATTGCTTGGAGTGGTGACATTTGTCTTGCCAAGTCACTGTTATGCGTGACAGGGCCCTGCTTTCCTGGGAATGGCTGAACACCTGCCTGCCCATGGGAAGCAGTGAATGAACTCCTTGTTTTGCTTGGCTTGTGTGCACAGCTTTCCCTTTCCCTATTAAACTGTCTCTATCTCACACTATGAGTTTTGTACCTTTTATTGTTCCAATTCTCTCCCCATTCCGCCAAGGGGGAGTGAGCAAGCCCCTGTCTGGTGTTTAGCTTCCAGCTGGGCAAAAATATACATGAAAATATTCTCATCATCATCATCATCATCATTATTATTATTATTAATGTTTCATACTGTTAGAAAAACACCAACTAAGCCAGACAGGAAGCACTGCATTATCCTGTATTTTAGGCCAGGGAACAAAGCAAAGGTTGTAATACACATGCCCACATTATATCAATAAATAAATAGCACATACACAAAAACAGAAACCACAATAATAAGCAAGGCATGTGGCAAGAGTAGTTTACATGACTATACTGCAGTGGGAATAGACTGAGAAAAAGTGTATATTGCCTGGTTCTTCTGAACAATTTAAAACAATCTGTGCAATGGGAAACCAGGAATCATAGCCTTTTAATGATCAAAAGCCATTTGAAAACTCAATATTAAGATAAACAGATATGCAGGCAGGGGACCTTCTGAATCAAGCTCTAATCTTCTAAGTAGGTTTACAGAACTCCAAAATTTAGAATTTCAGAATTTACAAAGTGTATAGAATAAGTACACTTAAAAAAAAAAAAAACAATGCATTGAAAATATTTCAGTAGCTGGCACTTACAGTAAGTTCACAGTGGAAAACAATGATACAGAAAATCTTGTAGAAAGCAAAAGAAACTGAATACTTCCTGTGTTTTTGAAAGGAGATATGTATTAAATTCATCCACAAAGACAATTAGTCTTCTCAGTTTCTGTTTGTATAATGTTCTTATCAAATGTTTATTCTGCCACTACCTAACAGTCAAGAATAATCATTCATTCTTTTTCTATTATGTTACAACTTTTAAATAGATTTTAAATTAAGTAGTTCTTTTGACTTTATTACACCTTAAACCTTTCGGATCCTAATAATGATAAAGTTATATTTAATTGCATTAGAAAAGCAACATACAGACATAAAGAAACTAAACACTTGTGTTAAAATATTAGGTATAGAACTTAAATAAACAAAGTGAGTTAGGAAGTGTTTCAGTCAACAGAAAATCCCATCCAAGCTACCATGGAAATAAATTTAAAATAAGAAATCTTGGTAATGTCTTAGAAAGAATCACAGAAAGGCTGTAATGGCTAACTGTTTAATTCTAGAAAATTCCCAGCTAAAACTATTAGAAGTTCTAATACTTATTTTCATGCAGCCACTACCTAAATACAAAAAAACCCTTTTGCCTCACCTTTACTACAACGTTTATACTAAACACAATCTAATTCAATACATGAAAGTAGAGTTTAAAAAGAAACATTATGTACCTTGTCAAAAGGAATTCCATACTTTTTCAATATTGAGGGAGAAATCAGAGTCATCTTGTGGCGAAGAAAAGCATCACATCCTTGAGAGCTGCTCGGAAAGAACCCTAATAAGGCAAGAAAAGCAAAACTGTACATCTTTTCATTAAATCAAATATGAAATCTTTGTAATATTTTTCAATACTTAATAGTGTTTAAACTTGGTTTAGAATTTTTTATCATGTCATTCCTAGGTTCTGGGAGATTTCACAAAATCAAATGCCTCCTAAGTCTGCCAGCTTCTTTCCAGGAGGAGGGGCTACAGGGTCTTCCTTGTTTGTTAAGAATAATTTAATAATAAGAAGAAATAATTTAGGAAAAATCTGGACCTGTACATTTAGGCATATTTTCTTACCGTTTAGAGAAATACATTGTTGCTGGGAGCTTTTTTCATGTTAATATTCATTCTGCACACATGAAAATCAACTGCAGCAAATAAATTTAGAAGGATTCCATGAAGACTAGGTTTACCTAGCACTCACAAACCATCTATACAGTAAACAAATACAACTTTCTAACTTCACACAATCTGTTGTATATTCCTCTCATGTAAATGTTAGTTCATCATTCACAGAAGCAGCTTAATTCTTGGAAAAACACANCTTTAATCACTTTCAATCAATCATCTGATTTTTTTTGAAGCCTTGAGGAAAAAAAAAGAACAATAATTTTCCATAATATATAGCTTTCTCTCTAATGTTAAGTCTAATGTTAGACTTAATTTCTCCACTCCAGTGAGTCTTAATTATTATGTCCATTAACCACCCTAAAACTTCAACACACTTCTAAAGTTACCACATTATAGTTGTTGTATTCTTTGTACATTCAGTCTAGCACACTCACCAGCACTGGAAGAACAGTATTTTCCTGATTTCTCAGAAATAAGGTTAAGCAGCACTTAAACAGCAAAGGTATAATGTAGACTTGTGCTGGTCAATGTACAAGGACACTTGCTAAGCTGCCCTGAGATCAAATTTTATTCAAATTCATCATTCTAAATTTTTTTCTCACCAACAACAAGCACAGACCTCTTTACTCTCTCTTTGAACTGCAAATAATGTTGTAAGTTTCAAAAACTACTATTTGATAGGTACAGTTTCATGTATGTGTGGCTTCACTGACTAAAAGACAGTTAAAAGAAACTAGCTCACAATTAGTGGACTCCAGGAAAAACATTCAACTACTTTTCACAATTAATGTCTATAACAAAAATGATAGCAATCAAAACTTAGAATCTACAGTTTATGAGCATCAAGAAATCTCAGTCCTGAGTAGTATAATAATAGAAATATACCAGAACTTACTGTGAAAAATGTGATTGGAAGTGATACTTGAGACTTGAGGGAAGAGCTGGTATGAAAAGTAGCTAAAATCTTAATTGATAAAAGCAGAGAGAGTTTGACTGAATTTTCCTTGAGAAAACAAATTTTGTACCAAATTATGCTACAGCAATATGCTTAATTATCTCAATACAAGATGATAAAAAGCAAACGATGGGCAGACATCCAAAACTTAAGTGGTACCACTCCAGCTCCAAGAGATCAGACATAGCTGTGACAAGTGCAACCAGAAGGCAGGCTTGTTGCTGCATTCCAAGAAAGCTGCAAATAACACAGAGCAGCAGAACACAACCTGCTCAAAATCCACTACCAGAAATTCACAGGAGAACATTTGCTGTGGTTACAGAGCCCTCACAGCGAAATCAAAGTCCAGCCTACACATTCTGTACCACTATAAAATATCTTTTGATTTGTCAAAGTCTACACTTGCACACTCAGATTTTTCAGCCTCATTCACGTTATTTTCTCAAAGGAACTCCCCTTCAATGAAAAAGAAAAGAAAGGAAGGTAGTATTTCTTCAATACAAGACTCTATCAGAAAGTCTTTTGTCTGCCAGGCTAAATGTAAGGTCACACAAACTTTTCTTCCGGAAAATAAAAGCCCTGTGGGAGAACTGGCTAACAGATGTAAAAAATACCGAACAGAGGACTTCGCATTAGAAATACTACAAGACTCTTACAAAAACATTAAATGCAGGCCAATTCAAGATATGCCCACACCACTAAGAACCATTCTGAAATAGCAAGCTGATGTTAGAATTACCAATTTAATGGATTACCATGTAAACTTGCATGTTTAGTGAAATCCCACATGCAGAAGAAAAAATACTATCTAGAATGTAACTACTATTCAAATTCTGTAGTACATTCATGCTTTTAAAACACACGTGAAATCTTAATTTAATCCATTAACATTAACCCATTAACTATAAATCAGTTCTGAAAGAGCAGGAATTTTGTAGGAATTCACATGGAACCCCAGTTTCTTGGATGATCTCTTGAGACACAGCAGACCTATACCCTTTTCATCTTCTTGGAAATGATTACAAAGAAACAAAATAAGAATTCAAAGTAGTGACTTCGTAGAAGCCAATGAGAAATAATCAGAGCTCAGGGTAAAAACTGAATAAGGTTGCTCACTGATTTACGTCCATGAGAAAAAGACAATCAAATTGAAAATTCTCCAACCCATGATTTACAGAAACACTGACATTTTTAACAGCTAGAGCAGAATTAGAACAGTCTACATGGTAAGTATGTGATTCAATACTTGGTGGTCAAATGTTTGGGTACAAACAACTACAGTGAGAATACCTTTATCCACCAAACTCAAGGTCCCTCTCGGCTTATTAAAACCCTGATTTACTTAACCAAACCAGCAACAGCAAAGAGTATGTGAAAGCAAAAGCTTCAGACTGTGTTAACATGCCCTTAGAAAACACTAAATACATACTCTAACAGATAACATAGCCCAAAATGTCTAATCTTACCAATGCTATTTGTACAAACAAAATTAAACTATTTTAGTAACCGCAATATCCCTGGGCTAGTGAAGACACATCCTTTGTCAATGCTATTCCACCTCAGCATGATGTTTCCACAGAATTTAAGGTTTTATAATGCAAATATGTGCTAGACAGAAGTCAAAGCCTTCTCATCTTTGGGGAAAGGTGGACGCAGTGGGCACTCAGCTGATTCCTAGCTGTGGATCCTTGTGTGTCTCCTCCAACTCAGAATATTTTGTGATTCTGTGACTGAGGAAGACAGAATTCATATACACAAGGCAGTGCTGCACTGAGTCTTTAAAATGTATATAAAATGGTTCAGGGATATAGAACCTATTTTTAAAAGTAAGTTCAAATCTCTAAATTATTGAGGGACAGTAAGCATTGCTAACTGGCAGCCTCATTTTTCCTTTCCACCCTGAGTGTCTTTCCAATATACCACATGCAGCTCATATCAGATAACCACATCAATATCACACCTATCACTTGGGCAAACTGAAGTGGATTGGGTTCCACTCCCTGGTTGCTTAGCATTTTCAAGATATTTGGAATGCTCCTCAGTTTTACTAAGAATGTGCCCATAATGTTTTCAATTACATTGTCCAGCTAAAATAATATCTTCACAAATTACAATACTATTCCCAAAAGTGCAATTCTACAACTCAGTTGGACTTAACAGGTTTGTTTGCTATATTTTACCTTGACTGATCAAGGAAATTGCAATTCGGTCACTAATAAAGTCATTATTTAATGACATCCACATAAAATCATATTCTTAGGGAGCTTTCAAATCAAATCCTGACCAGTGCAATGAATGAAGCTAGACATCCCGTATTTTCAACACTTCCTTACTCAAGACTTCACCTGAAATTCAAAGGTGCTGCATTTCTAGTTAATATTATTTAAAATATAAAAAATATATAATCATAAAACTTTCAACACAAGAAAAATAACACCCTAAACTGCAAATATCTTTAATGCAATTTAACATTAACAAAAGTAAAAATAAATCGAATTAACATAATTAAGCTCAAGGTTATGATTTCTCTTTTATTTATGCAGACCTTCATTTATAGGACTTATGCAAAATATTAATCATAATTCAGAGATCAGTACTATTGAAACAAAGGCAGAGATTAAAGAAGTACTGAGTTTTCTAGTAATTCTCTTTTTAGATTTTACTTTGGTAGGTATAAATACAAACTTTATATAATTTATTCAAATTATTTTGCCATGATCTGAACTAATTTGATTTAACTTTCTGTGTTGAACATAAAAGAAATTAGGAGGGTTAGTTTGCATGACAACAACCATCACAAAGAAAAAATGGCAATTTGTATGCTATACAAAGCAGAGTACAAAAACCACAAAGAGGCTTTCAAGTGGTATGAAATACGACTGTAGGTATGCGCAGATGAACATGTATGCACAAGCCTTAAGTTTATTATCTCTTAAATAAGACTTTCCTATTGACTAACATCAGTTGAGAAAACATTAAATTCTTCAAGTGCTGAAGTTTTCTCATTCAAGAGCCTTAGAAGTTATGCAAGTTCTACTTCAAGTCTCATTTCAACAATTATTTTGCTTTCATACATAAAAGATGATGACTTCTGTATGAAATGAAGTAATTAATACTATACACCATACAAAGCTTTGTATAACAACCACACATCCTTACAATATATTAAACTTTACTTTAGTTTCTTCTTTAACACAATGGAACATCATAGATAGATGTCATCTCCTTTCTAAAACAGTTTCTGCACTCAAACAATCTATTAAAAGATCTCCAAAATCCTTCAATCTGTCATTTCTCATTTGCCACTCTGCCTCTGTTCTCTTTATTTTCTAACCCATTTTGTGAAACAAAAAATCCTTAAGACTACCATGGTATTATAGATTAACATAACAACACGTATAAAAATTGCAGTTAACAGCTCACTTGAGGTTTTTATTACATTTATGTCTACATAAAATTGAAAAAAAAATCTACATAGATGAGAAAGCAGCTGAAGGGCAAAATCAAACTGTTGTCTTTATTAGATGCAAGTCTAATGTCTTTCAGACAAAGCATTTGTAGGCGCCACAGTCAATCAAGATTTCAATGGAAAGCAAAAATGAAAGCATTCATGCACAAAGGCATGTGTTGTAATTGTGATGTGCAGACAAGATAATGGAAAATATTCTAGCCTTCCTTTAATTCTATGTATCAACTGCTGCCTTGACTTAGACAACCTCTCACATTTAATGTATTATTTTATTATTTTAATAATTTAGGAGCATTCAATTAATTCAGTAAGCATCTGGTCATCAGAGCTAACCGTCTTGAATAAACTACTTTTTTTTTCCCTTCAAATGCTGCACTCATGCAAAAATATTTTCACTACACATTCTATTAACTACAAAGGTTTCGTTTACACTATGTTTTATTAATGTTTTCTCTTAAGTGACTTGCAGCCATGCAGCTTACTTTATACTTTCATCTTTGTAAGACACCTTACTGTGAAACAGGCTGTATTTTAGAAGGCACCAGTTCCAAAGTAGAAGATCACAGCATGGAAACAATAAGAAATGGTAATTTTCAGGTTTTTTAAAAAAAATCCATTATCTTTATTTTTAAGTACTACAGTATCATCTTCTACATTCCATCCTCAGCTATTAGCTGGACCAAAAATATCATGAAAACAATCTACTTACAGAAGAATATCCCAGACTACATTAAAATCAAAAACTAAAAACTTAGCTTCATAGACAACACTTCCTAACTCATCTATCTTCTATTGCTACAATAATAATCTCTATATGAGTATCTAGTTTTCCTACAGAAATCCAGTGTCATTCACTAAATGTAATGGAATAAACACTATTTGAAATTTTATCATCTCTGTTCAGTATCTGGTTCTAAGGTTTATTTGCTATTTTCTATTCAAAACATAGTACTGAAATAAAAATAATTCAATTATGATCATAAATATGATTCATCAAGGAAGTTTTCCATTCACCCCACAGTTTTTTATAACTTATACTAACATATAATTAAGAGCAGCAGTGGTTAATTTACACTGTGCAGATGTGCCCAATTCCAACTAGCACTCGGACATCAAGACACTGTTCCCCCAGTATAACCTACTGGTTTCTGAAAAACAGTGGGCTTGGAGATTTCCATTTCTCTGACGCTTAACATCCCATTTCTGCTACTGTATTAGGCCATATCCTGTATACTGTACTATATCAGGAATAAGAAGGCTGTGCACCTTCAGGCCAGTTTTCTAACATAACACTTTCTTTTCTCATGTAGCAAAACATGTATTTCCAAAAGTTACCTACTTCCTGAATATACATTACTCCAGTATCTCCAGAAACACAGGTATTTCAATGAAAAATTTGAAGGAGCCTTTTTTTTTCTGCAACAAATAATGCCATGCGTCAATACCACTTTATTTTCAGAAATGAGTGAACAAGTATTGCTGAAGCTGCCCATCCTCTTCTCTCATTCTGAAAATAAAGAAAAATTCAATGCACAGTCACTACAGGACATTTAAACTTGAATGGTTTTAGAACACTGCACAGCTGTTATCAAGCAATATGAAATCTGTAATAAATGCCAGAGCAGCCATAAAACATCACATGAAAAGTCTATCTACCCAAAGATCTTGCTCCCATCAAATGTCAGAACTGTGTGCAGAGAAGCATTTACATACAGCACGAAAAGTTGGCTACATCTGACTAATATAGTAGCAAACAGTTGCTGCTCCAAGACTTCCAAAGCCAGGGGCAGTTCCTATGCTCCTCTAGCATACTTCTGTGCCACTGTGTTCCAATCTCCCTCAGAATCCATGAAAATTTTAGAATCCACCAAGGAGAATAAGGAATGCATACTGTGAAATAAACCATCTCCTTAGGCTTATCTTGAACCTGCCAAGACACTTCACTTGGAGTCTCTACATACACTGGAAGACTCAATAAACAATAACGTTTTGGTCACTTTGCTCATGCCAGTCATCACAGATCTCTACTATACCCCCTTCCCTTTATTTACACTCCTTCTCATTGAGAACTCAGAGCTTACTAGCAATTACAAAAAGGCAATTTTTTCACCAGTGCTAGTGTCCCTCTCAGAAATTTTTCCAATTCTCTACTTCTTTTACTCTTTTATCATTTCTTGTAAAACTAAATTACTGAATCATCCTAAGTCAGTGTGCATTGCCCAGCCTACATGTTCCAATTTGTTTACCAGTGAAAACCAAACAAAGTGTATNGTTTACCAGTGTAAACCAAACAAAGTGTATAAAGTTCTATACTTTGCATTGGAAGAAGAAACTCGAAAGCAAAGAAAACGAGTGACAACTTTTTCAAATGAAACTATGACAAAATTTAGGAATAGGAAATGTAATCATCCAGGTTGAAATCTGTTTTCCTGAGACATGGTTTTAAGATTGGAAGTTCACAGGTCTTTACTTTCACATCTTTAACTGCCTTCCTACTGTTCTCAGCTACAGTTTTATAATAGCTCAGAAGTCATGTACCTATATACTAAGAAACAAAAATGGGTAAGAAAACAAAATGGGGGGGGGAGGGGGGGGGCCCTCCGTGGAGGCATCATCCCGGTCTCTCCAGAGACCGTCTCCCCCCAGCCCGGTGGGGGCCAGCCAGTGGGCAAAGGAACTTGAAGCAGAGAGGTGGTCCCTAGGCAGCTCCCAAGTTTGAATCCCCACCCCCTGAGGTTTGTTCATACCCCTTTTTCCAGAGAGTTCTGAATAAGTAGCAGTTCTGTCATGTCAAGTTGTCCCCCTCCCCTGTTTGATGTTCATTGGTTGTGTGTACCCCGATTCCTCCCCTCTATCTGCTCCCCATTGGTCTGTGTTGCACTCCCCTCCCCATTTTGCCGTCCCTTAAAACTACCGCGCATAGCCTGGTCTCGGGATTTTTCCTTTTCTCCATGATGCTGCAATAAAAAACTTCCCGTGGTCGTCGAAGGGGGAAAATCCCTCCCGCTCGCCCTTTGCCTCCGAGGTTCGCGGGGCCGCGCCGCCGCCTTAAGTGAGAGGAGAGCGCGCCTCTCCGGCTCTCGGTGCCACGCAGCTCTGCGCCTCTGCCGGCGGTCTCTCGCCCAACGCGTTTCTGAGGTCGTGTCTGCAGGAAGGTCGCTGGGCCGACCCGAACGGGGTTTGACGGAGCCCCGACGCGGGCAGCCCCGGCCGCAGCGACAAAAACGTACACAACTTTTCAGAATTTTGTACTGATACACAAGATGTAAATAAGAACTTTGAATAGCATTCCTTTCCTCTAATTCCATTTCATTAAGCACTCCATTCCATAATTCCTTTAATAGTTAATAGCAAGCTATAAAACATGAGCTGCCAGGCCAAGAAACATCCCTAATTATTCCCATGTTCATAATTTGCACTCTTAATTTAGAAACAAAAACAGAGATGCAGTGTTACTGAAAATAAATCACTGAGTGAGAATCTTCCTACAGACTAGTGCTTTTTATCCCTTAGACCTCAACCTTACAATCGTATCTCTGCTCCTTCTCCCAAACATTTCTGCCACCTCTAAATGGCAAAAGCCAGTACATGCTTTAGCTAAAGTGGATCTATATGCCTGTTCAAAAGTCAGCAAGCTGTTCACAGATAAGATCTACTGTTTCTACATTTTGTCTGCTTACCCCTTCACAGAGGTACTAACCAGGAATCCATCCTCTACCCAACGATCAACTTTGACGAAACTTTTGGAGACTCATCTGTCTTCAATATTTCTGTCTCTGTATCAAATTTGGGTAAGCAGTTAAGATTCAAAAAGTTGCGGATGAAAAGATGCTAGGACAAGAAAGAGCAAGGGCACAGAGGAGCCACGGATACTAACAATGAAAATCTAATGAACAACAAAATACTAAGCCTCATTTTTGTAAGTTTGACTAAGCTAAAAACGCCATTACAAAATAAAGTTCTAAGAGAAGAAAAAAAAAAGAAAAAAAAATTAATTCCTAAGAATTCCTCAGAGCAATAATACTGTAGACACATAAAAGTCACACAACATTAAGTAATAAAACAGTAGGTGAGTCAAGAACAATGTTTCTCACTTTCCTGGAGGTTTGTCCTTCAAACATCATACATATGGAAATATTGAAAATTCTACCTTGAGCTAGTCTTTCAAGCCGTTTCCCATGCTCTGGAGGAATAGCGTACCTAAAATTCACATAAAGAAAAGGATGAAATGCTTAAAAAACATAGTTACTACTACAAAAGCCATCATTCATGTATGATAAATATGTAATAATATAGAAGCGAAAAATATTAAACACTGAAAAATTACACAGAAAAAATATACTAACATCTAAGGAAAAAATACAGACTTTGGGTCTTGGGAGGGCAGGGGTTTGAGAAAAAAATTAGCTTATTTCTAGTTTAAACATTATATTGTGTAGTTCAAAAATGTTATAGTCACTATTTAAAGTCAGGTACATTGACAATATTTGATACTATTACATCACCACAATTACAAAAGAAACACATATTTTATTTTTCCAAATGAAATGAAAAAATGTAAAGTAAGTCTAATTTATACAAGTTTAACTTCTTTGAATTTTATTATGCTTCACAAGACACAAGGGTTCAACAGAAAAATATGAGCATTAAACATCTCTACTTTTTCCTATAGCAAAAGCTGTGGAATAAAACGGTTACTTGCCCTTGTAGAATCACTACAATTAGAGTTTTAAATTATTAAAGAAATAGATTTTCTTTAATTTAAAGAATTGTACATATCTTAGAATCCCACTTCTCTTACAATAATCTAATGTTTTTTAAATTCCACATGCTATCTGCAACAATTCACCAAAAATACAAAAGAACGTTATTTTAATGTTTACTGCAGCCAAAAAATAGAAAACTACTGAAAAGCTGTTTCATTTCTGCTTCTCTTTGTTATTAACATATTTACTGCACTTCATGGATTTACTGTATGTTTTAATTAGGATTTATTATTGACTTTAACTGCTTTAATATGTGATATAATAGGCTTTTGTTTGAGTTTACTGTTGCAGTAACACTGGGTTGATTCTTCTCTATTAAAAAAAAAATGGTTCAGAAAAGAAGAAAATGTATATTCAGCTGTACAAGATAGTCCAAATCCACATTGTTAGACTGAGTAAATACAGAGCCTTTTACTGCACTGTGAACACATTTCATTCATCAGCCCTGAAAACTCACTCAGGAAAACAAGCAATAAACATCCCCATACCTCAAGCTGTTATTTGCACACACACTACAGTTTTACAATTTAACTCTATTACAACTGAAACACCTGCATAGAAGGAAAACCACTACAGAAGTCAGTGCTCTGTAAGCAAAACACATGCTTACTAACAACCCACTCCAAATGGTATTAAACAAAGAGACTTTCAGTTTACTATGCTCAGTGTTCACAGTTTTAATCAGAATTTTGCCGTCTCACAAAAATGCACTTTGTTTCTCTCCATTTGTACTTCCAAAGTGTTTGTGACTGTTTATTACTCCATATTACGCACGCACCAGTGTATCCAAACCAATCTAAACTATATGTTTGCCATCCTTCACACTCCATCGGAGAAAAATGCTATGTATAGCACTTTAAATACACAACTCCATAAAGCAAAACATGAACAGATACTGTTTATGTCTAACAAAAAACCTCAAAACTGGATGCTGTGGTTTGCTTTACTTGACTCTAATTGAACTGGTGTTCCTCCTAAAATGTTACTTCTTCAAAAGTTAATAATAATATGGAGCCACGTGTTTCCATTTGTACACATAAACATGTCAGTATTACAAAAATACAAAAATACAAAAGTGAACTGAGCTCTTAGTAAGTCTTTTGGAAAGACAGTGCATGATTTAAGTGGACTACAGCTATTTATTTAGCTAATCTAAAATTACAAAGCAGTATAATACATTCAATGCAAGCTGGTGTTTTTCATCATAGTCTTCACTTGGGTTGTGTGGTAACATCTGCTACTCAATCGTCCACTTCTTCCCACTGTTGCAACTGCTCATTCCTCACAGCTAAGACAAGGACTAAGGAATGGAGATAGACGATCCTTTGTACTATCACACATTAGGAATCCCAAAGTCACTCTCAAGACAGTTCAGGCTTGGTTCTTAACACAATTCTTTAGAAACTGAGCTTTAGCACATGTGCACCTGCCTTGCATGGTGAATGATATGAATCTTGCTGGATTCTTGGTCTACTCTACATTAAACAAAAAGCTCCCAAACTCAAATGACCAAGTCAGAGAAAAAAAAATTCACTCTTAGTCTCAACAGCTAGCTTATATGAGACTTTGAGTAGTTAAAAGCTTTTATAAAAATATCTTCATCTTGTGTCCAGTTTTCTTTTAGCCACATTACCAAACAGCCACTAACATTTGTTTGACTTCTCATGTATTAAGGTCAAGTCCAGACACCTTCAAAGCAAATGTAATGCACATTAAACAGTAAATCACTAAGAGGCAAAAAGAGTGTTTCTTAGATAACAAGCAAATAAACAGACAAAAAGTTAAGAAAAGACAAAAAGGGAAATGGTGACACTAACTAGATCTTAATTTCATTAGTTCACAAAGATATACTTTGTAAAGTATGAAGAGTCACTGTTAATTGCTACTCCCACTACAAGGACAGAAAAAATATGGTACATGTATTTATCTACTATCATTCAAAACATCTTCTGAAATATGTCTTAGTTCAGCAAATCAAGGGTACTGGCAACAAGAGAACTACAAATAAGTAATAAATATTAAATTTAAGTCATTAACTTGTAATTCCGAATCATTTATATATATATGTTTTCAAGATTAATGTTTCTACACTAAGAAGCTAATTAATTTAGCTAATTTAACTAATCGCATCAAAAACAACCATTCGCTGCTTTACTGTGCAAAAAGCCAACCAAGATGATAATCAGACAAGCAGCCTCTTCTGTCCACCCAATTGTTCTCACGTCAGTGACCAGAAACAGAATGTGAAACAATTTGAGTTCTGTTCTTCCAAAGCCAGGTGTATCCACAGATAATGGTTAACAGCATCAGTTGCAAGCAAATTTAGTGTGATGCTAAATGCTTAACCAAACTACTTCTCCAAACCCCATGCTATACATAGACAAAGTAAAAACAGCTGATGTTTTTTCCTGCAGATGGGTATTTTTTAAATTCAAAAGCTGCAAACCCATAAATGTTTTTACAACTAAACATCATCAGTTTTTTTCAAAACGAACCATATTTATTGGTTTTATAACTGGCAACAGACAACTTGCAACATTCATATTATATCAAAATAATGCTATCTAACTCCAGGCACTGAACTCAGAATCACATGACCCTTTTACAAGCAACTGATTTACTCCATCTATTATCTATTTAGGTGGTTCATATTCATTATACATAAACCTGATATATATAATATAAATAAACCTTTTTAAAATATAAGCATATTTAAATTTCATAAACTTAATTTGGAAGTTAATACATATTTTGTTTTGAGATGGGAAATTTGGAAGTCTGTTGCCACCTAAAAGTTTTCCTATTCAATCTAAATATTTTAAGAAAAAAAATCCTCTTCCACAAGGGAAAAACAAAACAAAACAAACAAACAAAACTTCTCCTTTTCTTCTAATACCCGAGCAAAGTTCTTCCACTTTGTGAAGAACATTGAAATTATCAAATGATTGCTCGGTTTCAAGCACAATAACCCATTTTGGCTGCTGAGAAACCACTATACTATTTGATTACAGATGCCTTTTTACAACCAGAATCCCTATTTGATTACAGTCATCTCTGTGACTCATAATACTTCTAATATTTGAATTACATTTAAAATTTTTGAAATTTTATTACAGTTTTCAGCAAGATGTCTGACTAATAGCCCTAGCTTTATACATTATTACCATTTCTGTCATACAGGTTTGACTTCTCTGTAGTTTTCTGCATCTATTTTGTTTCCTAGACATAGAACCTAACTAGGAAACACGTCCATTCTGTCAATGGTACACAACTTTTGCAAAGGTACCAAGATTCTTCCTCTTACGCTGAACTTTGCATCACCGGGCCAGATTTTGACTAGCTTTGTCAGCTGCTGATCACACGGAAAATTCTATTAATCCTTCCACAGAAGACCCTGTAAGGACCGAGCTGAGTCTCTCTAAATCCATTTACCTTATTGCCATGTTTGTTGTTAAATCATACAATGTTACCATCAGCCTGAGTATGCTTTTCCTTCTTCACCTTTTTTGTCTATAATTTTGTCTAATACTAATATCAGAACGCCATCCATTTTTATCCATCATAACCCCATTACTATTTCCCCTGCTACTGGGATTCAAAATCTGAAGGCCTTCACATGAAATGTTTTAAAGACTTCCACAACCTCTACTGTGTTACTATGTATCTTTCCTGATTTTTCCGCATCATTAAGCAAGATGAGAAGGTGTTGATACCCATTCTACACTAACAAATCCATAAAAACAGAATCTAGTCATGGCAATCAAGAGGTAACGGTAATGTTGTTCATAATATGAATTTTAGGCAACCTAGAGATCAGATTTTTTGCCATCCTGTATCCACTGGAATCATGAAGAGAATTCCTGAACCTAAACCCCTGTATTATTTTGAATGCCACAATAGATTTATTTCCTCTTACAACCTAAATAAACTGTCAGGTCCAGTCTCCCTCTCCTAATCCATCTAATTTTGGCTGTCTAAGCATTCCCTCTTCAACAGTCTGGTCGCTTTTTCTTGACGTTGTCACAAAGATGGAACCATCTCCTCTTTGTGCAGTATTTATTCCTGTTTACTTTATGACTGACCAACCCTGCAAGGCATTTTGTGATTTATGAAAGACATTACTAAACAGGAGAGTTTTTTAACATAATGTACTATGTCTTGTCATTTTCAGTCTTCAGAAAAGCTAGGAAGCAAAGACCAGATGGAATGTCACAGAAAACATACAAATTGATAGGTAAATTATTGTTTGTATCATATTGCATGTTTTCACTGTGACTCTTTCAAGGGTAAGTAAAGTAAAAACCTAGTTCTTCGTGCAGAAAAGAATTCAGGCCTCCACCATCAGATATAAAAGGTGAACAAAATGAGCACAATATTTTAAAATACTACTTTCTAAAGTAAAAGAATATATTCTCTACACATCTCTTCTTCTTTAAACTAAATTAGAAAAAAATTTGTCCTACTATTATTATATTTTAAATACCCACAGTGCCATGAAAATAATTACTTTTGCCTGCTTAAGAAATACTTCCACATATTCTTTATTATTCTTCCTCAAGAAGATTTGTATCATCTCAACACTTTAAAAAATTCAACACCACTGTTTTTCACAAGTCAGGTTATCAGAAAAAAGAGTAAGCCTTGCTTTCAGACACTTAATAAATCCAGAATTCTTTTCAAAAAATGTGAATATGTTATTCAGATTTTTTAAATTTATAAATTCATAATGTAAATTGAAGCATTATGCATATTTTACCCAAGGATATAGTACACATGTTAATAGTATAACATTTCTACTACAAACAAAAATCTGGTGTAAGCTAAGCAATTATCTCCAAGAGCAGTTTAATAGTTTAACATGACAAAATTCCTCAAATTATTACACAAAACAAAAATAAATTATCTTTAGTCAAGACCTATACCCCAAAACAATAAATACAATAGAAGAAAATATTTAACAACAAATTCCAGAGTGAAGAAATTTTTAATATTAGCAAGCAGTTTACAAATACCATTACAAAATACATCGATATCAAGAGAAAACTGAATTAATAAGCCACACCAACAATCACACCAACGGTTTGTCTTGCTAATAAGACTTTTTCTAAGAAACTGTGATGTAAAATGAGGTACGATCTTCCAAGTTACCTTTCCCCTCAGAATGCAAAGAGGAAATCGTAGCAAAAAATCTTGCCTAATAGCAAGTAATTTTACGTCTCTTTCCAGCAAATCTTTCTCCAACATACCCCAACTCTTCTGCCCTTTATATTATTCTATTTCAGAGCTTCTAAGTTCAAGTTCCTTCTTCTCCTTCAAAATATTACCTCTTTAGGAATATTTCCTCTATATTTTTGCAAGTTAGAGAAAAATCTATAAAATGAACATATGTATTACACAAATATATACATAAACATCCAAACCGATGTTTACGATTTCTAATACGTAATCCTGATTTCGTAAGTTAGCAGACACACTTTTCACCTGTGTTTCACATGAGGCAGTCAGCGAAGGAATCAGTGTACACAATATAGAACTATAAACTTCTCTGCGTAACTCTTGAAAGTAAAAGTGCAGAGTATAAGAAATAGTGCAAGTTAACCTATGCCTAAACACTGCAGAAGGCTTCAGATTCTTTCACAAAGACTGCTACAGCAGTTAGATTCAGCTACTACCAACAAGTTGTCATTGTGGCTCTCAGATAGAAGTGGCTGTCCTTTCACATTCAGAGAAAACACGCTGCATGTTAGTTCTCCATAAGACCAGTGTGTCTCTCTTGAAGAACCACATGTACACCCAATAAAATTCGAGAACATGTATTATTACTGTATATGTCAGGTTATTTGGTTTCACTAAGGATGCTTTGTCAAATCAGTTAAATTTAAGAGTAGACAAGATCTTTACTATCTGTATCGTAAGACTGAGCTCCTGCCCCCCTCTCTTGAAGAAAATATTATACTAATATCACATTAACACAACACATCTTACTGATAAATGAACAGCTTTAGCATAAATTATTGCATCACTCCTCCAGTAAAAGGCACATGCATAACATCAGATAAATCTTAAGCTGTCTTTCATTCAACCTTTTTATGATGCTGCATTTCTTGAAAATATGGGCCAATGTGGTGCAGAAAATGTATTCATATCCACCACTATTTCTTCAAAATATCAAGAGGTCAGTGTCTAATCATTTTGTTCATTGGAAGCATAAACAGGTATCTGTAAACTAGAAAAGCATTTATCCTGTCATCAACTCATACCTCCTTCAAAATTACTTAAAGAAGCTTTCCTAGCTTCTTCCCATTGCGTCTAAGGACTTCAGAGTTTAAGTAAATGTCTCTACTACTTGGAATGTCACAATATGCAGTGAGTTTTTCCTCAAATAGCACTTTTTAAATTCCTAAGAAGCAAGAAACAATTTTATGCAATCATCCTGTTACTTACATTTGTCCTATCATCTTGGAACATTTTAGAATCAGTTATCTTTACATCAATTTTTTTAAAAGATATTGATGTTACAGTTAAAAAGAATTTCCATTTGTTTAATTCTATCAAAGCAGCAATCTCAGATATCTATGTATATAATTTATCAATTTCAAACATGGACCTGCATTACTACAATAGGTGGTATTCACCTTCTCTGCCATAACTCAGGAGCTCCACTATATAAGCAAAGCAGGTAAATATAAAGCAGTGATCTAAGAGCAAGCATCTGAGCAATTTACCACATTCACAGTATAAATACAGGATAGGTATTTGAATTTTGTATGGGTATTAAAAAAAACAATTATGTTTTATGGAATTAAGAGCTACACATTTTCTGTCCAAGTGATGACTAGAAACTGCCAGAATTGAACTATGCATAACTTACCTTTTAATTATCTTTCTGATGATTTTACATTCTCTTCACACGTATTTTGAAAAAAAAATATTTTATGATCAAAAGGAATATATGTCTTATATACTTGGGATACATGTATATCACAATATATTAAACCAACTTGTCTATTAAGGCTGTTCAACAAAAAATCTAAGATTATGGAGAAAGGATAGCAGAAGTTCCATATACAGGAAGTACCTTTAGCCCTGAATCTTACCTCCCACTGGCCCAGCTGAGTTAACAGTAGAGAATATGACTCTGATTCAAAGAAATTAAATGCATGTTAAATACAAAATATGGTAGGTAGTCCCAAAGGGCAACAGAACCAAAGAAACTGATTTCAAAGAGCTCTTTCAGAAGTTCCTCCAATAGTCTTGGGGTTCCCAACACATTAAGGTTCTCATATTGTATCTTTCAAATATTTTTCTGTTGAACTCGAGTAAGTCTTATGTACTCATCTGTTTTTTCCCTTAATACCAAAGAATACGTTGGTGTGATTTCAAAGTATTCTGAGCTTAAGGAAAACCCCTCACCGAACTACTATCTTAGCTTTTTAGTAAAGTCTACCATTGTGAAGCAATTGTAACCCATCTCTTTAGTTTAGTCAGCTGAAATAAAGAGATACCATCTTAAAAAAAAAAATTAACTTGCCATGACTTTGGCTCCCCAAAATGGAGATAATTAATACTGTAGAGATCCATGTCTTCCGTGTGCCATGCAAACGTTGTTTTCCACATGCCAAAATAGAGATACGGTGTATTTACACCCTCGATAGAAATTCCACACTCTTCTCCTACAACATCCAATATTGTATTAAGATGGGCAATATTCCATTCCTCAATACCCTGAAAGAGATATATAATAAATATATTACTAAGCTTATAAAGCAATACAATTTTATATAACAGTCCCAGTTAAAAGATACACACTTGATCTAGCCTTTCAAATCACGGTATGTTCATACATATTTGTAAGCACTTTAGAAGACAGTTCAAGTTACTTGAAGAAAAATTCTCTCGACCTTAGTAAATATTAGATCAGGTTATAAGTCAGAGATGTTCAGAGCAGAGAACATAACAAGTTCCTATCCAGTTTACACTTTTACATCAAATCTAACATGGATTGAAACACCATAGACCATACTACATACAAAAAGGTACACAAAAAAAATAGAAATAATAGCTGCAGGCAAAACCTTTGATGAGTTGATAGCTGGAAGTCACTAATTTTCACTGGGCCTATCTATGCTTTTTTATTACTTACAAAGTAATACCAAATAGTATGAAAAAATGGTTTAAAAATTTATTTTACATGCATAAATTTACCATTGCTCTGAAAAGTATAAAATCTAAAATTGTTACTTCACTTCAGCTGTATTTCTCATCATAATGATGTACTGCATAAGAAATATATCACTGAAGAAATCTATTGATTTCATGGGATTTAAGCTGTTTCCTTATGTTATTGCCCATAAAATTTGTATATTAAAAGTCATTCAGAAAGCAATACATGTAGTTTTCTTTGTACTTCAGATTCAACTGCAAAGTGCAATTCTAATTTCAGGTAATACAGCACGTAAGAGACAGTATAACCAAGATCAAAGCTACAAAATTGAAGAGAAAAAAAATTAGACTTCATTATAACAGCAATTATTAGCACCTCCAGGGAAGACATTAGCTGGTGCTCAAGGAGTCAGAAAAACAAGAAATACAATCAAAACTATTAAAAACTCAATTCAGACAAGTTTTATTGGGAAGACAGCCTCTAAGCACACTTAACTATGCACTGCTCTGCCCTAAACCCACCACTGAACCTACAGTTCTGGTAATCTTACTCACTGGGGAACAAACTGATGGCAGACTGCAGTCCTGACGCAGCTGATTAAGACTAAGTAACATGATGATATTTAATAGTTGGACAGCTGCAATAGTACGAATACAGGCTAAAGCAAGAAGTAATGAAAACTTAATACTCTCAGTTTTTGTTTCATTTGTTTTACTGATATTTTTATGTCAAGCATGATATTTATGAAGCAGCTAGAACTGATGGACAAGAAGATAATGTCCGTATGAAGTTCAGACTTCTCACTGAACAAGAACTTCTGACCACCTGCTTTCACTGTTTCACTTATTAAGAAATACTAAGTTATTTGGAATTTTACAAAGGAGTAAAGGATGTTTATGGAATTACTTTATTTCAGACAGCATTTTTTCTTCCTTTAAATGGAAGACTTGGATTTGATGCATTTGTGAAACCAAGGCACCTGAAATTTAAAAAGTAAAAAAAAAAAAAAAATTCATATCCTAGTAAAAGAAAACAACACCAATCTGAACTCAAACAGTAGATGCTGGTAAAATCTGCACCTTTCAAATATAAAAAGTGGCATCAGCAAGTTAATACAGCCATAAAATAAGAAATTTGAAGAAATAATTTTTAGGTAACAAGTCGTCACACTAATTTACAGATTTTCTTTTTTTAAATCACATGAAATTTGTAACTGTTTACAAATTGTGCAGTTCATTTGGAGAAACAAATTAATACAGCACACTGAGAGCAATGATTCAAGCACAGATACATGTACAGGATTAGAAGAAAACAATAAATACTTGTAAAAATCAACTGTTAATCTAGGCAGTTATTCTGAGAGTGGCCAAACAGTGTAAGTACTGCAGCAATTTGCACTTGAAGGTTTCTTCAGACAGATGTGTTATCTATTTAATAGTATTCCATGGGCTTTTTTACCCATTATTCGTTCCATAGCAACCTTTCACCCATGTAAGCTTCTAGCAACCCTAACATTCTGAAATCTTAGTCTTCTACTAAGAATTAAGTAATAGCTAAGAGAATATGGGGTTTTTTAACAACGCATCTCATCTTTGCACACTCTGTTAAGTCATATCACAACTAGTCACCAAGCAAACTGCTAGTGCTTTGTTAAACAAAAGCAAATCCTACCATGGAGACCAATCATAGAAAAAATAATTGCTTCAAAATACCAAATATAACAAATAAACAATCCACAACTTCTACACTCAAGATAGGTGAGCTATTTCCTTTTCCTAAAGGCTATTTTGGAGAAGTATTCTTGGCTCAAAAGGAAATGTTCATTGAAACCGGTCAAAACACTAAAATCACACTGATTCATTTCAACTCCTCCTACATTCCTTAGACTTAAAACAATAAATCAATTTCATATTTATGCCTAGATTGTTACAATAAGTTATTATTACAAATTATTATTAAAGGTATTACTTTACCTCACAGATCTCTCTTTTTTAATATTCAAAAACATTAAGTAAAATACTTATACGATTTAAAGTAAAATATTATTATTTTTACAGTTGCTGTATAAATGGTTTTAGACGTAGCAACTACAATACACACTAAAAAGATCCCAGCTGTAAAACTGCATTTTAATAGGTCACTACATAGTGATACTTCTAGTAGTTTATGTATATTTTTGCAGGTTATGCTATATTTAATAACAATTGTTAGAACAGCACTGCATATATTACTTGACCGTAACACGTAACTGGTAGTTTCTTACATTTAAATATTATCATCTATTCAAAATATTTATTCTCTTCAGAATATCACACTACTATCAGAATATTATAATAATTTTAAAGGAATATGTCAAGATATTATTTCTAATTTATCCACATTTCTGATGGTAAATTCTTTAAAGAAAACCTGTTATCACTGACAGCTGTATCACACAATCCAATAACCAGAAAAATTTTACTTTTCAGCTGTTTTCCTTCTATAAGATAACAGACAGGCTTGAAACACCTTACCAATTATGGTCATTGCTATGCACATTACACTCACCTTGTATTTTCTTACAGAAATACTATAAGGTACATAGTAGTTTACATAGAAGACCACTATTCCAATCTTCAATCATTTTGAAGGTGATTCAAACTTACTGTAAATTATTATCAAGAGTTTTTATTACTCTTAACAGCCTTTGCATCTGCTTTTAATGCAATGTGGAGACAAAGTAGGACACTTGACAAGCATTTCTCATCTGAACACTTCCACACTTTGGAAGGAGCTGACCCAGTTTTCCCAAAGACACAAAGAATAACATGTATCTCAGCACACTGGTAAAAAGTGAAGTTCAGAGTTGAACGCAGAGACCTCTTTGCACGTAAGAATAAAATAGGCTTCAAGTGCAACAATTTTTTATTAATTTTTTTAAAGTACTTACAAAAGTGACACGATACTATTCATTTTACTTAAATCAGTCAACATTGTTATGAACATGAGTTCTGTACGTATACATTATCACACACAATCCTTTTTCAGTGTTTAATTTTTCCTTTGATTATCTCACAACTTCATTTCAATATTAATCTGGCAGACAAGACATCAGTTGTACAAGTAAGATTGAAGAGCCCTTATGACTGACTGTAACAACTCTAATAATAAGGAAGAGTAAAAAAACCTAATTAAGAGACAGAGTGGAAAGGAATAGGACAAACGTTACAGAAAAATTTCTGTTTTGTAACCCACTCCTCTATCCACATAAACATTCACTCACATCAGTGAATATAACAAAGCTACTGCCAGGCTTTTACTGCGCCTTGAAAGTCATTAAAACAGAGGAAGAAAAATGTTACAAACAAAATCTCTACACCATAAACACACAGATTAGGAAATACAAACAATCTCCCTCACTAGATTGTTTTTACTTCTCAGCATTTTTAAGGATGTAACCATTGTTTTTTAAGCACCCTTTAGAAGAGTGGGCAAGCAGATTCTTTGGAAATCACGCTAGAACCAAAATTACTTCCCCCTGTTTGATCACAGCCATGAGTAGCTCACAGAAAAAGGACATTACAGAATAGAACAAAGAGAATAATATAGGTTGGAAAAGACCTCTAAGATCACCAAAAACCATCATTAACTCAGCTCTGCATGTTCCCAAGCACCATACCTACAGGTCTTTTAAATAAGCCAAGAGATTGTGGAACAGCTACCTTCCTGGGCAAGCCTGCCCCAGTGATTGGTACTACTTGCTTTCCATGAAAATGCGTTTCCTGAAATCCAAAGTAAACCTCCCCGCTGGCACAACTTGAGGCAGTTACCTTTAGTCTTGTTGCTTGCTACCTGGCAGAAGAGACCAACCCCCACCTGGCTACACCCTCCTTTCATGCAGTTACAGAGTAATAAGGTCCCCCCTGAGCCTCATTTTCTCCAGGCTGAACAACGACAGTTCCTTCAGCTGCTCCTCACAGGACTTGTACTACAGACCCTTCACCAGCTCCACTGCCCTTCTCTGGACACATTCCAGCATCTCAACATCCTTCCCAAATTATGAGGAGCAGAACTGGACATAGTATTCAAGGTGCAGCCTAACCTGTGCTGAGTACAGGGGAAGAATCACCCTCCTGGTCCTGCTGGCCACACTGTTGCTGGCACAGGCCAGGATGCCATTGGCCTTCTTGGCCACCTGGGCACACCCTGGCTCATGTTCAGCTGCTGTCACCAGCACCCCCAGGTCCTTTTCCCGTGGGCAGCTTTGCAGCCACTCTGCCCCAGCCTGTGGCACTGCCTGGGGTTGTTGTGACCCAAGGGCAGGACCCGACCCTTTGGCCTTACTGAGCCTCATGCAGTTGTCCTTAGCCCACAGATCCATCCTATCCGGATCCCTCTGCAGCGCCTTCTTACCCTCGAGCAGAGCAACATCCCACTCAGCTTGGTGTCCTCGGCAAACTGACTGAGGGTGCACTCATATATCATGTATGCTTCCCACACCTTATACATGGGAGAAGGTAGGCATTAGGAATTGTTTTATTAGGAGAAATAAAACTAAGAGGAGAAAAATGGAAGTAAAGTGGTATCTTCCAGACAGCAGCTGAGGAGAGTGGTGAGAGAGAGACACAAAACAATATTTATATGTGCTTCTTCCAAACCTGGATTTTCTCTTCAGAACAGCAGATGCCACTGTCAGCACTGAAGTCAGATGTGTTTTATGACTCGTTATAAACTTTAAATTAGACACTTTTCTCTGGAACTACTTTTGAAACCAGGAAGATTTCCCCTTCTCCCAAGTAGCTAGATCAGTCCATGTAGGGATCATGCCTTTACTTGAGTCACCTACATAGTTAATTCTCGTACAAAGCACTGCCATTAAATGTAACAGCAATTAGAATGCAAATAACACAGAATAATAGTTCCAGGAAACCTTCAACTATATGGAATGTATTTTTTATAAAGCTCTACAGATGGCACAGAACACTTGTTTTCATACATTATTTGCTTATTTGTAAAGACTTAATCTGAGATAACAGATTCTGGAATAATCCAAATACTACAGGGGTAAATTGAACCATTGGTGGTAGTTGTCAGACTTCAAAGTGTGAACTTATAGCTTTGTTTCTTTATTTCTTTGTTTTCATTGGGGTTTTTCATTTGTTTGTTTTGTGGGGTTTTTTTCTGTTTCATGTAACCCAGCCCTTAGAAAATTTTGTCCCATCTTCCAAACCCCTCAGAACCTATCATCCTCTGGTCTAAAAAAGCAAACACTACAAGAGCTATAATCTCTCTGGCACAATGCCAGGAGTTGCTGGATTCCACAAATAACAATTTTTCTTAAATTATCTAAATAGTAAAAATTAAGGCTTCATCCTGCCTCAGATATAAATGTCTCTATATAAAACTGACAGTCACCAAGTGGAAAAGAAAATATAATTGGTAAACTGTTTAATGGGTTTACAGCACAGCAGTGTTTCTCACTAATTTTGATGGCCCACATACACACATAAGTCACATTTCCCTTAGGTTCCAAGTGGTTTTTTACCTGGAATTCTGTCAGATATTTACCTCAAATGTAACATCTACAACACACCGTTTTCTACAATATGTAATTTGTAAAAAGTAAGCATCTGTTTTGTTTCATGCAAATAGGCCTCCATGACAAATTAATCCCACCATACCCTTTATCCTGAATGCTGCCCAAAATGCCAGCAATTTGTATTAATCTCCTTTTCCTAAATAATCACAGTCCTGAAGGAAACTGAATGAAGACATAAGAACAACCTCCAATTTCAAACAAAATCAAAAAGATCCTTTCTAAGCACTATCTTCAAGCACTAAGACATGAAAAATATTAGTTGTGCAAGTGCACCATCTGCTGGCCAGAAATTAACTGCAGCAAAATTATTGAGAGACAACATTTTGATCAGTGGCATCATAACTTTCAACCAACACTTTGGTACCAGAGCATATTTCTTCTTTTCCTCTATACACCAAGTGGGCTGTACACCAGCACTTGGCTGTCACATTAAGTGCTCGATCTGTTCACATTCCTTAATGTCGATTCCTCACACTAACATTTCTCCTTTGTTACTTGTTTTTAAATGATACCTGTTTTATTTATAGGCATCAATGTTTTTTTATTCTACCCTTTATTGCTTTCTTCCTCAGTCACTGCAACTTTCAGTGCTTTGTTTCCTTTTCCTATGCACCTAACATCTGAGTTAGAATCCCCAAATGCTACTTTTCTCACTTTCCTCTTTGCTTTTTTTTGACCTCCCATCCTCATCTTCCCAAGAGTGTAATTCCGTAAGAAGGAAATCTCTGACCTTCTCTTTGACCAGTCAGCACTTTCAAATTGGGTATTATTGCATTCATTCTCTTTTCCTTGGCAATGTTGCTCATGGCAAGAGAAAACTAAGACACTAAACACTAAAGAAAACACAATCAAAAACAAGAGTACATTTGTAAAAAGTTATACCATAAGGCATTATCTGCCAAAAATAAAGACACAAAGATCAAAGAAGAAAAATGGCAAGCTTCTATTTCTTGAAACGCTGTTTTTCTGTGCCTTATGCTTTTCTTCACAAAGCAACCGCCACCTAGAATGTCTCTTCACAGAAACATTCCAAATTAGGATCTTCAATTATTTTCTACATGATTTCTTAAAGCAGCTACATGGACACACAAGAGAATTTGAACTTGCTTTCTCTAAACAACAGACCATTGGACATTCTTAGCTGTCTTTCAAAGATCACATAACTCAGTGCAAAAACTCAGTAGCCTTCAGCTATATTGGCTGATTGTGTTTATCTCTGGAGAGTCTTCAATTTGTTTTCCATGAAGAATTGTGAAACACTAGTAGAGCCTCAGACCATCTGCCACAGAAAAATCATACTTTTTTTTTTTAATGACTGGAGAACGCAGTTAACATGAAATAACCCAAGAACTTCACACACGGTACTTTCTTTTCATACAAGTTTGTCCTGTGTTCTTTAAATCCTCAAATCTTTTCTGAAATGCTAATGTTTCTTCTCTTAGTTTCACTACTTAAATAATCCTTTCAAAATCTAGTTCCTGTAGTTACTTACAAAGCCTAATTGATATCAATGGCTATTCTGTAATTCTTTGGATAATGAGATCTGTTTTAAGAGTCCCTTTATTATCCATGGAGATCTTGGCAAGTAACCAGCAAAATTAATTCCCTTAGGAAATTTTAATTTCATCTGTTTTAACTGAAAGGTAAACAGTACAAGTAAGTACATTTCCAGGAAACTGCAGACATTCCAAGCATGTAGTACAGCTACCAATATTCCTTACTGAAAGAGAGAAATAAAAGTATTCCATCTTTTAATTTTAAAGTAAAATTTAGTCGAAATATCTCTAAATTTCCAGAGATACACACAGGAAACGTACATACTAAAATGTTAATAAACAAGTAAGTAGGAAGGAATCTCAGTTCTGGAGAGTTCAAAGTGAAGAAAAAGAAGAGTCTTATGATCAGGAAGAGTAGCAATATTCTACTGTCTAAGGGCAGAATTGTCTGACTCTTGCAGATGTAGAGTTAATTTCAACCTTGCTTGGAGGCTTTAAAGCGAGTAACACAAAGATTTCAAAAGACAGATTTTCAGTCACAAAGCAAGAGTGTATCCTCTAAGTAGAATACCCTTTAAAAGAGGGCTGGAAGAGATAAACTTCATAAAAAACTATGCATACTTCATCATAAATGCTCCCATTGATATCTGCTCCATAAATTGGTGCCACAAAAGTCAAGTTCTTCCAGTATTTACGCTCCAAATCTTCATAGTCTACATGTCTTGGAGTGCGGTATCTGCAGAGAAAGAGGTAGGCAAAGGTTCATCACCATCTTTCAACAACCACCTTTACAATGGACTATGCTTCTGGACCTCCAAGATGAAGTCACTTTATGTCAAACTGAAACAGAGGAATTACCAGTTGTCCTGAATCCTTAGTTTCATGATTAACCATATCATGGAAACCTACCTGACAGCTACAGTAACTAAGTCATCCACCAAGTCATACAACATCTGCTTCAGTCTCCAGCAGCAAATCAGCCCATCTACCGACTGTCCTTAGGCAAAGCCCCTCCTTTTTATTTCCCTTCCATTAAAAAAGACATATATGGAAAAGCCACACAATTAACAAGTATTTATTGTTTTCCTACCTCACTACCAGCTCTGTAAAGACTCAGATATAGGTCCTGTACAAGCCTGTCTCAGAACAATGTAAACTAACTCAGCCATGCAGCTCTCACAGGCAAAACCAGTACTTTCTTCTCTTCCTCCTTCCCCAGAAAAACTTTTAAAGAAAAGCTGTTGTTTCAAACAGCTGATACAAAAAATTCTACAATGCAGAGAAAATAAATATTTACGGGAACTTTTCTTTTTAATCCTTTATAACAGGACAGGATACCACACTTACATGCCTAATGGTAAGTACATAATACACACTTACATGCTTAAATATACGTATGAAATTTCAAAATCTTGTGGGAACACGACACAAGCACACTACCATAGCAACATCTATCAACAGCTTTGCCTCAGGATCCTTTGTCAGACCTCTGCACTTCATATTTAGGTCTTCGGAAAGAAAACTTACTCCCCAATTACTCCAACTCTGAGAACTAAAGTTTCATAGTAGAACTGCCAGTTCTACTGCAAAAAAAAAAAATCCAAACATACAACACTGGGACCAGGTACTTTTACGTCACGTAATATCTCTGAACAGAGACAAAAAAAAATTAGCAAAACACATCTTAACCAAAGCCTTCTCAGCAACAGAGTTGTTTTAATTATTTCCCATGACAGCTCCAGAAATCAGATTGTATTTCTGTTTGGCCTTCAGTAACATGCACACATGAACTCCTTGATTACAGGATGCAGATAGGCGCCTATTTCCCAGCGGTCAAGGAGAGAAGCACTTTGGTTCAATGGTGAGCTGCAAATGTCTAAACAAATAAAAGATGAAATGCAGTAGACTGAGTACACATGATCCTTTTAAAGGCAAGTATGATTTCATTTAGATGTTCATGGCCCTTCTCTCTTACCCAAAGGAAATAGATAACATCCTAATACTGCAGAAAAAAAGTCTTTAACAGAGAAATCTTCTCCATTAAGGAACAAAATTATTTCTATGGGAGAACAGAGGCTCTCAGCTACTTAATAGTTTAAGAAATAGAGACTGCAGTAAGAGAGTCATAGAAGGTTATATGACACATTTTCTCAAGAGCAGTGAGAAATATTTAGAAAGACCTACAGCTAGTAATAGACAGGAAGTCCTCTCAACTGTTCTACATTTGCATATGAAATTAAGTTGCCATCTGATTTCAGTAAAAACAATTAAAACTGAAATCAGAAACACTTCCAAAATATATTCCATGATGAATATAATAAACTTAAAAAACACTATGATACATACTAAAAAACTTCCTAGCATTTCTGCATTAATTAATTACTTTAAGAAATTAGTGTATCTCAATTTATCAGGGGTTAATCAAATGTACATTTTAATGTCTATGAAAAAGCAATATTGAAAATTACATCGGATATCATATAGGTCTTATGATTAACTCTCACCTCTAATATTTACTAAACAAATAATTTCAAGAAGTACAAAATAGGTTTCCATTCCCAATTACCAGAGAAAGAATACTGCGCACTAAACCCAATGTTGCACAAGTAATATATGTGCTATTCTTTTTAATTGGGAAAAAAAAAGATTGTCAATTTTTCGCTATCATGAAGGCATGGATACTATGGAATATTTGCTAAGGAGCCTCCTTAAAAGCTTTACATGTCCTAGTTTTCTCCTGATCTTGGTAACAGCTTCTATTCTTACATCTAATTTCTGAATTAACCCATGAGAGAAACTTGCCTTCAAACTAAGGCAGTGTTACCTTCCCTCATTCAAATAGCTTTTCCGTCTAAGATCCTTTGACTCATCTTCCAGAAAATACTTCCACTCAGTTTTGAGGAGATATTCAAGTAAAATATAGTCTTTTTATGTGGCCAAAATGACAGGCAAGAATTCCTGCTATCAATTCCCTCTTACTGGAATGCTCACCAATTTGGAACATTTCAGTGCAGTGCCTAGCCTTTCATGAATGTTTTTTCTCCTCTCCCATAATACCCATCTTGCCATAAACAGAACACAGATATTCACCAGATGCCGTTGAGTTCTCTTAAGTTCATGTAAAAGTTTCTGGATTGGTTATAAAAGATATTGGGGTTTTTTCAGAATTACATGATGACAGGCCATTCCAATATCTGAGAATTAAACACCAATAGGTGTACTCAAATTAAAACTCAGATATACGGTCTGTATCATCTTCACTATTTTCTACATAAGCATCTTCTGGAACATAAAGATAAAAAGGTAGACAGAAAGCATCACGTCTCAGGTTTTTCAGATGCCTTCTTGCTGCTATCAGATGCTTTCAACAACATAAACACAAACAATATTCACATTGTGGTACCCTTCATACCTTGGAAAACAGGACAAAAAGTTAAAAAAATCACCAGATGCCTTGCACAGTCCAAAGAAACCACAACATGTGAAGATAAATATTTGTGTTACTAAACAAGAGTACATACTTGTCACTGTTGGCTAGCTGCCTGAACTCCTTCACTGTCATGGGCTTTTTCTGAATGTTGTACTGTGTGAAAAGCCCGGACTGGCCAGTGACCATCTGTTGAATTGGAGCAGGAATCACCAAATCTTCAATATCATCATAGTGTTTTCTTGGCTTCCATTCCTTTGGTGGGATAACCTTGAAATTCAGGAAACAAAACAGAACATCACAGTTGCGATAATTCAAATCATCCTGGAAAAAACTTGAAAGAGCAATTGAATATGCCCACATGATCAAAGGAACATTTGCTTACCAGGTGTTTCACACTAACTGATTATATAAGTACTCCTAGACAATGTAGAAACCTATTCAAAACATACACAGTATCACCTCAATTCACAAGCAGCAACTCACCAATTTACAGCAATTCACAAGCAACTGTGCAAAAATACACACTTACAGTAACAGAGTAGACAATTTTTTTACAGAAAAGCCTTTTTATCAGAAAGCCTTATAATTGACAAATAGTTTGCAATCCATGACATCATATATATTTAGTGTTAAAAAAATGTGTGGATATTGCATTTGGAGATACAGTTTAGAGGCGAACATGTAGGTGCTAAGTCAAAAGGTGGGCTCAATTATCTTAGACGTATTTTCCACACCTAAAGATTCAAAAATACAAAATTTTTATCCTCAATTAAAATAAAAATTCCTAAAAAAACTTGACAGTCCCGTCTAAATATTATTTGGTATAAACAGTATGTATAACTCCATTTTTTAATGAAAAGTGAAAAAACCACAGCTGTTTTAGAGACTTTTAGATTTCAGAATCTGTTCAATTTACTCCCCATAGAACTACAGGGTACAACTCTATTACAGTAAGAGTTTGCACTAATTTAGATACATTAGCTTTTATAATTACATGATTTAATCCTCATAATTGAAGATTAAAGCTCTGTGCAGATTAACCAGTTGTAAAGTTAACACATTTATTTCAAATACCACAGAACTACCCACAGTCTATGAAAACTCCTCAGCAGATTCTGAAGTGTTAGCAAAAGAAATCATTACGAACTTCAAAGAAGCCTGTAGTCATACCAGTGTTCTTTAACAGGCTGTGTCATTTTGAACATTCGTTGCATATATTATTTCAGATGAAAACAGTTAACTCTCTAGATGTGAAACTGTATCACTTTTAAAACAGAGCAACAGAAAATTTTTATATAAATTTTTTGGTCTGGTTTTGTTTTTAAACTTTGACATGTCCAAAGACTTAATGCCATGTTTTTTGATCCACTCATTATTTTCATTCTTCTGCTGTACTCAAATCAGATTGGCTTGGAAACTTTTACAATATCTTACAACAAAGTAGGACACCTCTTACAAACATGCAACGAGTGAATTATATTGTTTGAATAATTAATTCATAATTTAGAGGTAGCGTGAGAGAATTATATGTTTTGGTTAAAGGCTTAAACATTGTTATAAAGGCCATTTTCCCAATTATGGCAAAACTGTATAAACAAGCTGCGCCCACCTAAGCCCACCCCTCCCTGAATATGCCTCCTGACTGGAACTTTGGACTGTGAGTTAAACCACCTAAGGAAACCTGAGATAAGATACTATTGTTCAATTGACACAACTGTTTAATTGTCTCAAGTCTAGGGAGAAGTAAACAAGGCTGAGGGAGAAGAACGCATCCATAAGAAAGCCAAACCCAGCAGCTGTCCTGAGAATCAGCTCTGGCTGGGTTTGGGGTGGAGGAGGCCATAGCCCACAGGCCCATCTGCTGAGACCGGGTTTGCACACACTCCCCCACAACCGAGGGAAGAGGAGAGGTTTTGGGGGTGTGGCATAACCTCTGGTCAGAGACCGTGAACACCCATCCTCCCTTACACAAACTGGCTCAGTTGCAAATCCCCTCACCCCTGGACAGCCATATCCACAGGGGATTCATGTGAGAGGCAGCTGAGGAGGTGTCATAAGCTATCAAAGACCCCAAAGCATCCCCAGACCCATTCCTGAGGTAAAGGGATACAACTGATCCAGAGTCTGTTGCAAGAGAGTGTCAAACTTGCCCCTTGCCCCCCCCACCACGGACAGCTACCTGGGCATTCCCACCTGGCCTGAATGTATATTAATCTACTGAACTCTGGTTTTTGGGGGACCCTCACCATCAAGAAGACCGGAAGAGGGTGAAGATGTCATCAGAAACCACAGAGCAGTGATATTTCTATTTAACCCGTCTCTCTGTCACTCCTCTCCCCCTTTTCCCTGCTCCTTTTCTGTTTCTTTCTATCTCTCTCATTTATGGTTAAATAAAATACATACTTTTGACTTCAGCATATGCTCTCATCTGTACCTTAATTCAGGCAGAGGCATCTCTCTAACACTTAATAATGGGATCACAACAAGGCAGTCCTTAAGTTAGGCTGTTTTCTTACAAGCACTTCAAGATTCCATATATAAGTGTCCATTCGAAATTTCACTATTACATCTCTCCATGAAAGTAATACAATTCTAAAACAGATGGATCCTAAGATCATTTGCTACCTTTGGAAGACTATCACAAATAGGCAAATTGTAACGTTAATGTACTCAAACAGTCCAAACAAATCCAATCAAGACCATCAGAGCTAAAAGCATACAGCAAAAGATGAACATCAAGCCACAAAAAATTTATCTGACAGTAACATACTTCCACAGCTAATGTTTTTATTTTACACATAAACAGGTGTTTTTATCCAGTTTTTACACAGATGCAACTCCCTCCTTTCCTCTTTTCCTTCTCAGCTTCCACAGGATTTCTGTTGTACAGGAACTATTTAGCAAGTTTCAGTGTTGTTAGGTTTTAGAGAAAAAAAAATAATCCAATCATCTTGTGATTCCTACTTATTTCTTTCACAGAAATTTTAAATTATATGCACATTAACAAAATACAAAATGTTAGTTTGGAAGCAGAGAAGTCATGCATTCAGAATATATGCATAGAAATCAAATATGTGCACAGAGATTTCCATTTTCATGATTATTAAGCATGAAGTTGGAGGTTCGGCTCAAATATACGAATACTGAAAAGCAAAATTTGCATTATCTTATTTAGTTCAAGGTCAGTGTGCTTTAAGCAATAAAAATATTTCTGTGAATACGGGTTCAAAATATCCCCTTCCAGCTAACTGGAGTATGTTTATTACTGTTGTAATTAGAGTGCTGGTTAAAGAAGTTAAAGAAGCTAATTCTTGGTAGGGACCAATATGCAAAAAACCATTTTGAAAGAACATAAAAAAAAAACTTCCTGACCCAAAGAATTTGCATTTTCTAATGAAGACAAAGACAAGGACTGAAGATGTTAATATACCATGTTCAAAGCAACATAGAGCTAGTCAGCATAAGAAATGGAAATATTGACTAGGCCTCTGTATTTTTACCACTGACCTGTCCCACTGAAGTCTCTTCATATTTCCTTTAGTGAAAATAGCCTCTTCAAAGTCAGGCAAGTTAGATCTACTCAGTGGGAGCAATCTAGATCAAATTCATCAATCAAGCTGTTGAACACTCGAATATGAAAGAGGAAAAACCTAAGGCAAGGCTTTCTCATTTACATATTTATTTATCAAAGATCCTAAGCATATTAATACAGTCTAGTATCATTTAGTATGATAAATATACAGTTTTAGATAGGGATGTCTTAGTTATACCAGTCAGTCTCCTCCATGAAGACTGCATGTCAGGACTACTGAGGTTAATGCAGAGTACTATCAGCACATACACTTCTGTTAAATCCTCTTTCATATACTGGTAATCTCCTGTAGATCTGATTCTGAATGGCACTGGCTAGTATTTCTATGTAACTATTTCTCCCCAACTCATCTGAAAATTGCTTTTCTTGCACATGCCAGTATCCATTTTCAGCATAGTGTTCTGAAATTACTTTTCTACTTGCCAGTGTGACTGCAAATTAATTTAACTATTTTGCTCTATATTAATGCAGTTTGAGTTTTCAAAACACTTTGTTTTCCAGTAAAGACAACTAATCTATCAGTGTCCCTGGTTTGTCATTTGTCATTTTCAGCCTTTTCCTTCCTTTTTAAGTATAGAGTCCTCTGTAACAGTAACACTAAAATAGATTTTCTATGCCTAAAGCTCATTTCAGATTTTCAAAAGCCTAATGGCAATTTTTTTGCCAGTTTGCTCAAGGGATGCCACAGTATGTTATATCTACTCTAGAAATGGTTTGATATTGTATGTCTAGTACCTTAATTACTTGTTTCAGACATAGTATTGGGAACTTCAGGGGTGGTTGCAGTTTTTGTAATATTTTACTTCCCATACTCCTTCCTTCCTTCAATATATGCAAGCCCTATAGTCACTTCATCCCCATTCACACACACATATTCTTCTACACAGGTAACAGGTCTTCTCCCCTTATACGCTCACATATAACCCAAAGCGCTGGATATGCCTACCCTGATTATGGTCTCTGTTTAGAGCTTAAATTACAGCTTCTGCATATGCATATAGTTCTTCTGGTAGTTGTTACTCTTCTTGCATTCATACTTGAGACTGTGCATCCTAGACTTGAAAAAAAATTAGGTGCCGTGGAAGT
>VXBT01010900.1:0-23320 GCA_013400235.1 Oriolus oriolus
TTAAGACCCGGAAAAGGCATCAGCTGCATAAAGGAGAAGAGCTATAAGGTGTGGTTAAGTTACACTCAAAGGATACAGGCTTGTTTGTGGTGGTATTTCATTTGCTTGCTGCTTGTAGTCAAACAGAATTTTGCTTATTTCTTCTACTCTTGGCAATAAATTATATATTGAAATCAACAACTTGTTACTATTTATATCTTTCATGAGCACCTATCTAAGTGACAATCAGACATTGCTTCTGGGTGAGAGTGGGAGGACAGAAAATAGCTCACTGTTTCAGTATGTGGAAGAGGAATCCAAAAGAGATTTGAAGGTCTACTATATGCTAGCCACAGCTCTTTTTCCCTTTTTCTTTTATCAGAGAGGTTAGTTAGAAAAATGAACAATACCACTTAAAAATATTATTTCCCTTCATGTGTAATCGTGATAAGGTGAAACATTGCACAGACAAAGTGATACATGGTTTGTAACATTGGCATTTCTATGTTCTCCCTGATGCTTCAGCTTTGCCTTAGGACAGCAGGACTTACTTGGGCAATGGTAACAGCAAAGGTGGCATTGAATACCAAAGACTGTAACTGTCTTTCCTCATGCAGCTAAAGAAAGCATTGTCTTTACAGGTCCAAATACATTCTAATTGTTTTTTGCCCCCATTTCTTGAGCCTGTTTTTCAGAGTCAAGTGTTAAGAATAGCTGATTTGAGATACAGCAAAACTGCTTACTCTTAATTAAGAAGCTATGTCTCTTATGTAAACAAGTAAATAAACCAGAAATTACTGTCATCTGTAAGTGAACACGTGGAAGATTTTGAATAGAAGGGGATCTTAAATGGGAGGGAGTTAAATACAGAAATAATTTTGCATGCTCCAGTAAGTGCTTGGTGGGGGCAGCGGGGGAAGACAGTTGCAATGGAATATGAACTTGCTACAGATCAGCTCATTCACAATCATAGTCCATGCCCACTTAGCCTTCAGCAAACACAAAATAATCTAAATGATTATTATCTGTCAGCATGATGCTTGGAAATATAGTAACTCTTTGTTCTATAGTGACTATGTCAAAGCTTCTGCAATTTTTAAAACTAGACCAGATATCTTGCTTAAAGTTTGGTTCTGGTTCAAACAATAATAGTCGAGATTTGTGCAGAAACTCTGTGGATTGTCTGTAAGACCAGAAATTGTCATAACTGATGTAACTGTCAGTCTGTCGAATCAGTGATTGACATAACTGTTCTTTCTAGCTCAGTTACTTTTCCTGCAGAAAGAATTTTAAGGCCAAGTCTAGTTAACATTCTACACTGAAGTTTTTAAGATTATTTTACTGTCGACTATGCAAGACTTAGTTTTGCAGCACATATGTTTACATTTAAAAACCTCTTTCTCTGAGTATTAATGAGTAAATGTGACCCTTCTCAAACATAGAGCTAGATACCAGAAAAAGCAACCAATTCACTTGTAAGAAATAGATTTCTGCATGATTACATGTCCTAGTATTTTTAACCCTGAAGCAATACAAAATGTTAAATTGAAATTGAAGCAGTAAATCTTTCCTTAGAAAGATGCACACTGTACTGTCTGCATCATTACTGAAACCATTTTACTTTGAAGCAGAGAAGGAACACTTAATTTTTATTTACTGTTATGAAGGAAACTCTTTCATTACAGGGGAAAAAAGGCTGACAAATATGAAAATATGACTGTGATTTGGGCAGAGTTCCAGAGATGGGAGAGAGTGATGCTTTTATCTTCAGAGGGTCTTTGACTGCTGCATTTATTCCATTAATAACTCCAGTATGGCTAATGTCATACTTTGTGCATTTTTCTCTGTGTTTGGCCTTTGTATAAATTGCAAGGGAAGGTATTTTGATGTTTAACTCTGCTGGGAAAAATGGTGCAGTAATATGCTGTGTCTCATTTCCCTGGATTGCATGGGGACACCATGCTGAAATTCTTTTTTGACAAATGTGGTATTTTCATACTTTTATTCTTCCCAATTTAAATTTTAAACCCATTGTATTAAAAATCTAATTGAACAAAAATCATTGCAAGTTATGTATACTTATGAATAGTTTTGTCCGTAGTTTCACATGAAGGCTGCAGAGAAATTATTTGACCAGACAAACTTAAAACTGCTGGGTGGTTGGAGGGAAAGGTTGGATCCTACCCATGTATAAAAGAAACGGAGTAATGAAAGCAATTAACTGCACCCTTCAGTAAAGCTTTTGTGTTTTGTGATCAAATTTGTCATCTACACACTTGCACTCATTCTATTCTTATTCAGTATTTATTATTAGATGTAGGTTTGCCTGTTGAATGCAGGGATGTAATACACAAAGGCACTGTAGGACTTACTTAGCTGTTTCTTGTCTTAATTTCTGCCAAATGGATGCATGGAGGATGTCTGTAGATATACATATATGCTGAACAAATCATAATGACTTGTAAATTAATTTTAAAAAAACAGGTGAAGAAAAAAACCTGTCAGCAAAAAATATTTTACATTATCTACTTTAGTTGGAGTGAAAGGATTCAATCTACACACACTAATTTATGTGTACTAGAGGAAAATAAATCACAGGACCTGAAACTTCCATGTCATTGACCATGCCAGGATTTTGGAGTGGTCTGCAGATGTTAATGTGAAAATACAGCCTACCTAACCCTGCCTTCCAAAAACAAAGATAAATGAGATCTCTGTGTAACTCAATGAACAGTCTGATCTCATTTTGCCGATCCTTCGCCATATGCTTCATGGTGATACAAAGCCTTTAGAAGGGAGATTGGTGAAACATGCCACTGTCTCCTTCTAGTACATGAAAACCTGTTCTGGTCAGCTGAAGACTGTACATTTAGGGGTTTATTATATCATACCACTTTCAGCAAAAGTCTGTTCTTCATAGGTTCTAATAAGCTTCTTTGTAAGGCGTTGGGTTTTCAAATAATTTGATGAATGTAAGTAATTTTGCCTTCTGAAAGGTTGATCAAAGTGTTACCTGCATGGTACAAAGGAAATACAGTTTCTAGTTGACTCTGCTGGAAACAGGATAACCATGCAAAATTTACTTATCCAAAACCTTTGACAGTGGTACAGCAATGGTTAGATCTACAGAACTAATAGCAAGTATTTTAAAATATGGAGTACTCAGTAATTCCATAGCCTGAAGGGTGCTCTTGAAAAACTAAGGTGGTAATTTCTATTTGTAACTGAACTTTTTATTTCAAAGGTGTATTTTCTAATAATATAAGATATTATTTTGTGTAGGTATCTCTTTATGGTGTGATTTGGAAAAGTCGTTCTGAAGGGAAAAAAGCTTGCAAATCACAAAATCCATGATTTGAAACTGTGTTGAAAAAGCCACATGAAAATTATGAGAACGATTTAGAAGACATGGAGATATGTGAGGGAAAATGTATGAATTCTTAACAACATTTTAAGACTTCATGATAACAGGAGTTTTGCTCAACCACTTATTTTAATGGGACTTTTTGGTTTGTTCTACTGGTGCATAAAATTAGTGTGCAAAAAATTCAGTAGTGTCAGAGATCCATTAAACCATCAGTACTTGCCCTCATGCCACTGGACATCTCTATCAGTCAGAGATATTCAGTCTCCCTAAGATTTTATGCCCATACACCGAACAAAGCTAGAAAAAACTATAACCCAGGGGACATGGTCAAGGAACATGGTGAGCAGTCCTGTGCTTTGGTCTTGCAATGATACCTCCTGCAAAGAGAGCCTCTTGGCCCACACTGACTCCTTACTGAGATCCTACGTAAAATTACATGGCTTTGCCCTCTTTTTTTTAGTACCTAATGTTTATAATCTGTTTGATTCCCAAGCTTGTTGCTGGCGAAAACAAGGTAAGATTTAGTCTAGAGTCTCACATAAAGCTTTTCATAAAGTTAGTTTACTTCTGTTACCCATCATGTGAAAATAATCTTCCCATAACTGACCCAGGGCTGACGACTAAGAAACCTAATAGCAGTCTGTAAATTTTAAAACGTTGTGTTTTCTTCCTTTTTTATATACCCAAAGCAAGAGAAAAAACAACCCTGGAAGGCTGGGAGGTCTAAGCTTTGCTGACTGCCAAGGTTGTATTGTCTGCATGAGTTCCTCCACTTTAGTTTGTAGCTCATCTGTGGATATCTTTTGGTAGTTTTGAATGATGTTAAAACTATTTATGGCCTTTCACACTATGTTGAATATCCTGCACTCAAAATCCTCTGAAAGTCAAGTCCAACAGGCAGCTATCCAGAGTACCATGTTAAAGCATATATTACTATTGGTTTTTACTAAAGTAATGTTAATAATATAAGGTGGAATGGTATGTGATAGAAACCTAAAAGATGCTGTGCTCATTAGATAGTAGCCTAACTACTTGTGGTTTATACCTGAGCAATGTTCCCTCCTTCTCTGCTAAAATACTCAGAAATGAGCTGCACCCTATTGTTTGAAGCTTGTAATCCTCCCTTGAAGTGCAGGGATTTTTACACTTTTGATGTTTCAGCCTCCCACTCCTTTTGGAATTTTTATAGTAAATTTATGTTGCTAGAAATCTGCAATTGGTGTCCAAGAGTTAGTATTTTTGCTCATGATTTTCTCTCTTTTTAACTTCTATTTTGTTACATTCAGTTGGTTGGCTCCTTTGTTTAAAAAGACAGACCTTTAATACCATTCCATTCTTTCAGGTTTTACTTTATTTTTCCTCATCAAACTTGGAAAACCAAAGTCACAAACTCTGATTTTCAGCTCTCTTTTCTTATACTGATAGTTTTCCATATTTACATTAGATCATAAGAGGACTGTAGCCCCGCAGGAATATTTTATATGTGGTGTTGCTTTGGTATTGCTTTGGCTAAGTTTTTTCTCTTTTAAAGGAATTCTATTTTGTTTTTAATCAAAACTATGCTCCCCTTCTACCATCTGAGTATAATCTTGCTCAAAAATAATTGGGTTTTTTGAATCTGATTTTATAAGTATTGCTTTTCATTTGCATTCAAATATTACATAGGGAATTTTGTTGTATTTTCTTGCCTAAGGAAACTGATATATGATGCCATTGAGTAAGAGAAGTTGCCCATACTTGGGGGTGTTTTGCTCTTGGAATGAGTGTTTCTATCTGCTGCCACATCCAAAAACTTCTGTGACTTTCTTAGATACTTCAGCATAATTTTGTGTATTCAGAAAGTATGGGACATGGGGGTTTTTTGATAGAAACATCCCATAATGGACTAAATTATGGCAAAGATGTCTTCTGATTAATGAAATCATTTTTTGAATAATTCTAAATATTTTTTTGCTTTAAAATATTATTAACACTTTTCTTAATATAGGTTCAATATGAGTGTTTTGATTTGCAGGACAATGTAAAAACAGATACACTGAGTTGCTCTTAGTGAAGTATGAATATACAGACTGCTGAATGACAGGTTCATGCAGTTGTCTGTGCATCGGCTCCACAATTCAGTACTGTGATTAACACTATGTTTTGGATAATAGCTTTAGTATGGAACTGCAAGACATGAACTGCTGCACTGAGTCACACCAAAGGCTCATTTTTCCTAGTGCCCCTTCCTGACCATGGTTGGCTTGCAGTACCACTGTACCAGTGTAGGTACACAGTGATGCTTCACCCATCATCCTGTCCCGGTTTCAAGTGATCTTTCGGTAGCCATGCAGTGTTGCATTCATACCTTTCCACCTAAAAGAATGCTGCTTCCATGAATTCCTCAAATTAATTGTTGAATGTATTTATGCTTCTGGCATCCATAGCATTCTGTGGCAGTGAGTTTCACAGTTTGGTTGTATTTTGTGTGTGGGAAATCCTTTTAAAGGGCCTATGTTCATGAGTAGGTAGATCGTTTCATTGACTGAAATTTAGACACCAAAAATACTATCTGGGGAGAAAAAATTTGCAACATGCAGTCTCGTTCAGTTAGATCAGTCTGATGTGGTTGTGTTTGGTTTTAGATGTCTAATTTCCCTTCATTTACAGTTAGTGTTATAGTAAGTTGTAGTAAATTGCAGTAAGTGTTGTCCATTTGTCACGTGTTGTGTATGGCTTGTGTAAGAGGAAATAGATGTGGTGGAAACATTGAAGTTGCTTCTGTCTGTAAGTTATGTTTTAAAGTACATTTTCTCCTAATAAAATGTTTTGTAATTCCAGTTACAAATAAGAATCAAAAAATAGTGCTAAGCACCAAACACTCATCCTGTTACATTTTTTGGCAGATGAAAGTGAAGCAAATGCTCAAGTATGTGGGCTATCCTAAAAATGGCATTTTATTAGGACTACTACAAACATTCCATGTGTCTTCTGATACAACAGTGTATGAAGTCATTTATTACTCTATACATATGTGTAACTTGCTGTTATGTATAATATGACATTTGGGAGTGAAAAAGGAAATTGTAGGAGGGAGAGAATTTTCCCTCCTAGCTCCATGAGAAGTTGTTTTTATGTAGATAGATGAGCATTTGCATATGAAGGAGAAAAACACACTCTTTCCTGAACTAAAGTGAAAGGGTTTGAGTTTTCTAATATGTAGACAAATGTAAAGAAAAAATGTCTGAGAACATGTCTACTGCAACTGAATTATTATTGTTTTTAAGGGGGAAATATTGTCACCTCTATATCCTCTTCAATCCTGCTACAATTTCATTTGATTACAGAATCATACTGTGTCAGGCATAGATGATTGTTAGTGGGTGATCTGAGTTTTAGTTGAGTTTTAGCCAGTATTGCCACATTGAACATAAGTTCTTTCGTAGAAATGACTTCTCTCTCTTCTGACTATTCAATGACTTATTTTGAGAAACAGTAAATTTTTTGGAACCTGTACTAAGGTTCTGCCCTGTGTGCGTGGCTTCCAGTAAGTACATGAGATAGGATCTTGTTGGTATGTGGGAGAGAGGGCTTATGCTTCAGGCACATTTCTCTCTGTAAGTTTCTGTTTCTCTGCTAATCTTTTTCATCAACAACAAATGACAGTGACCAGCCATACTGAAGTCTGTGCGGACACGTGTCTAGGTGACTTTTGTGTAATTATTTTTTAAAGTTGTAATTGTTGATTTTACATTTTTGTTTGGTAGCATGTAGGATGGTGTGGTTTTCCTTTTGAGCATGCTATGGTTTGTGTTCAATGCGAGCTGCATTCTTTTTGCACTTTGTAATAGATAACACTTAATGTTAGTTTGATGCATAATTCTGTTTTATTTTTAGTTTTTGTGTGAATGCATTTCAGCTGAGGGGTGATTTGGCCATCTATGGAAATGTTTTCTCTGCCCAAATGATTTACAATCATCTTCCCAAAAAATGATTTAAAATTGTGTACAACAAAGGCCATCAATGCTAATCCTTTCTGTTTCCATGTTGAAAACTAGCTGTAGAGAATACTTTTGAAAGTGGCTTTCTAGCGACTGTGATTGGATTTCATGTAGCTACAGTGCTGCGGTTCCATACTGCTATAAACCACAAAGTCACCACATGATTTTGGGTGCTTCTGTTGGTTGTTTCATTGGAATAAAGTAGTGACTAATTTTAATTTTCTCGTCAACAAAATTTTGAAGCAAGTCAGCCTAACCTCCAGTTATGTTACATAATTTATATTTAGGTACTTCAGCAAATGGTGTGATGTTCAAGGTCTAAAAGCCCGAGCTTTGCAAGTTCTCATCACTTCTGAAAACTAAGTTTTCAGCATTCAAAGTCAGCATTCAAATCTGGGTTAGTAATGTAACTGTAGGCATCTCATTTGACAAATCAAGCCTTAATTCATTCATGATTATTTTTGCCATTCCATATTGGTGAAATATTAATGTCAATCATGTGATATTGTGCTCTTGACATTGTTGACTGTTAAACTTCCCTCTAAACATCCTTCTGCAGAGTCTTTGTGAAAGATGTTCTTCACAGAGCTTAGTACCATGTGTGGAGAGCCAAAAATGGGCTATCAGGCAGTCTGAAGTACATGCAAAAGTAATGCAAAAGAGTAAGACTCAGCAAGGGTTCTTTTAGGAATCAGCCATTAATAATATTTATTAGTGTTTAAGCCTCAATTCAGCAAAGCTCTTAAACAAGGACTTATTTTTAAAGACTGTAAGGGTCCTATCTCTGGTCCTTTAATATCTTCAATTCTTTTTATGTACTAATGGTACATTTTAAATATTTGAAGGTCAGCATGTGCTTAAAATCTGTACCGCATATGGAAATTTTACTTGGTGTTCTATTTAATCCTGGTCTTTGCTGGCAATCCTTGATGGAAGGAATAGGATCCAATTGGGAGGATGTGCAAGGCAATGCACAAAGAGTTATGGGGTTGTAGTAATTGAAGGCTTCTCTATCTGACTGCCTTTATAACAGATTTTTTTGTCTAATGCCAAATATGTCACTGAAACCTTGTGTTTTTTAGTGGTTCCTTATTGTGTTTTCTCTCAGTTCTCTTCTCTTGATACCTAGCTTGAGAGAACTTTTCTATGGTAAATATTGACTGTCAAAGACTCAGTAGGCGCTTTAACTGTAGAAAGTGCTGTAAAATGCTACAAACTTTGACAAATCAAACAGTGTATGCCTGGATCTTGCAATGAATAAAAAATGCTGGTCTTTATTTCTGTAGATCAGTTTTTTGAGATAGTTGGTTTTTTCATTCACAGCTGGTATTCTTTTAATGAACTTTCTATGTACGTTCATCTGGGTTTTCTGTTTTGGTTTTTTTTTGGTTTTTTTTTTTTGTTTTTTTTTTTTTTTTTTTTCTGTGCGGGTAATTTAAATGAGCCTCCTGAACTCTTAGTTAAAAACAGTGTGGTCTTGCATATTAGATTTGGAGGAATTTCCATTGGGATATTCCCATCAGAAAAAGTCCAGTCTCTTCAGCTTGCCATTTCTCTCTTTTTACTTAAGAGCTCTTTATTCTCAGTTGGGAGCTCTTGCACTCAGTCATACTGCTGTTGCATGGGCAGTCTGTAAGGAAGCATAACCTGGCAGAGCTTCACATGTGAATGGTTGCAGTTGAACTTGTAGTTGCCCTCACAGGGAGCAGGAGAGGACTTGGTGTTTATGAACAGTTTTTCCTTCATTATCACAGCATTGGTGGTAGTTACTGAGACTCAGCAGTCATTTTCACGATATCTGTTTTGAGGCATCAGGGCTTTTAAAACAGAAAATGAGCTCCTCTGAGCTTGAGATGCCTGCCTGGAGATACAGAAAGCCAGTATCCAGAAATAATTGCTTGGATAGTACAGTAGCTGTCTGTTTTCACTCTGCTGGCTGAGTTGTGCTCTACCTTTCTGCATGCCTCAGTAGTCCTGGTGCGGACAGCCTCATCCTGATTCTCCAGTAGGAGAGGCAGAAAGAGGCACCAGCTGCAGCAAACAGATTAGTAGTGCTTCCTTCTGCTTGCAGCCTATTGCCTAAGAGTTTCTTATTTTGTGACCCGTGGGATCTAGTTGGTTTCTAAGTACAGACTTTTTTCATTAGCACCAGATTATTTTTACCTTTGAAAGGAGAAGACTGCTGTCAGTAAAGAGCCGTGTAACTTGTAGTGTTAAAGAACTACAGATCTCTGGGTGGAAAAAAGAACATCAGTGTCTGAAGGCACAAGTTCCACTCTGCTTTACTCCTCAGGAGAATTTGTCCCATATGAGGAGCTTTTCCCACCTTTCCTAAAATTGTGTACAGATCAGCTAGGAAAGCATCAAGTCTTCATCTTTCCTACAAATCACCTTTGCTGTAGCTATTAAGGAAACATCTGTCAACAGCAAAAGGCTCTGACAAGCAGCCAGCAAAGTTGTGACTGGTTTCTTAAGTACTTTTGCATTTGAAACTGCTGGAACACCTTTCAGGAGTAAATAAGCACTACTGAAAGTAATTTGCAATTTGTAATGGAGGTGTACAAAGCATGGTGACTTCTCAGACTGTTTAGATTTATTACTTGTATTGATGCTACCAATCACCTTCTTTCTGTCCTTTAGCAGACATCCCAATTGCTTGGTGAAATAATTTCCTTGGGTTTTTTTCTTGCCTCCTTTTTCTGGTTCTTAAGCTGTCGTTATTACTGATACTGTATTGAAATCTGTCTTGCTGTGATGTTCCAGAATTTTATATTGGCTTTTAAAATATTTTTCAAAGTAGGGAAACAAGGCATTTCACTGTTCCTGTACTTCAATTCATTTATCTCAAACTTTAGTATAATACAGAAGTTTCGTATAATACAAAAGTTTTAATGGAACTAATGTTTCTATTTTTAATTGGAAAAAATATGTAATGTTTATGGTACTAATTAGGTAGTCACGGTGCTGCTTTGTATCTAAGGCTGTCAAAGCATTTTTCATACTGCTATCAGTGGATTATTATCAGAGTAAGGTTGTGGTGAACAGTGAAGAATAACAGCAAGGAAAGACAATGCTATTTAACTTGCTTAATATAGCTGTCTTTCTGTATGAAGATTTCACATCTCAGTTGCTTCCATATAAGGTTCCAATAGGGAAGTTCCTCTGCTGACTTCAGGTGGTACCTGAATCTTTTTCAAGCAAATGGTTTTGAGACTATTTTAGGAGTTGTTTGGACTTTTTTGCAGTTTGGTTAATTTCTGTGTCTTCATAGTTTGTGTGTTTAGGGAGAGCATGAGGAGAACGTAAAGGAAGCTCAGTACATAAACATCTTTCTTACTATGATTTAATTGCCAAAATAAGTTCAGCTGCATAGTAAGAAAGAAACAAAAAAGAAGCATATGTTATAATTCCATCTGAATTCTTCTGATGTGGAGTTTATCAGTTTTTATCTAAAGTTCTTCTGTCTCTGGCAGTGACCTCTCCCCTTCTCTGTATCATTTTTATGGTTAATTTATGAAGTTGACTAACATGAATGGGTGCATGCTTTACTAACTGAGAATGGATTAATCAAATCCCCAAAATAAACATTTTTTTTGCACAACAAGGTGTTAGGACCCCAGGTATAGTTCTAAGAGGTCCTCATGAAATGCAGAGAAAATATGACACCACTACAGCACTTGGTGTAGTTTGGTGAAGCATCATTTAAGAAAAAAGCATGTTCAGAAAAACAAGTTGTCCAGTATTAAACTGAATTGCACGTCTGTTCCCATTGAAGGTCCCAAAACTTCACTTCAGTCTGCTGCTAAAAGGCATTTATTTGTCATAGCTGTCTGCCAGAATATATTTAAATGATTTGAAAATAGTGGAGTGGCTGTAAGAGGGTGAATTAGTTCTGTGTACGGCAGCAGCAGGTTGGCCCAGCGGACTTCTGACCCAGAAGGATCCTGAGTCACTGCAATCTGTTCTGTGGGAGATGGAAGGCAGTATGACCTGGCTCTTGGACACATTTTCAGCAGTCGTGAGAAAACAGCCTGTGGGCTAAGTGATGCTATGGTTCTCCATGCTATTCCTGGCCTTGTGGGCTGTGGTGCTGCAGCAGATGGTTCTTGTCCAGTTGGGTGGATTTGAAAGATCAGAACAAGGTAAGCACAGGAAAGGCACTTGACTGGGGGGGAGAGGGGAAGGAATGAAGAGGGATAAACAAACTGTGTTTATTTTCTCCTATTTCTTTGAAGTTTTTGCTTTCTATCTTTAAATTCTGTATAAATATATATAAATATCTTAACAAGTAAACAGTAAGACCATTTTGGTGGGCGAGGAGGACAACAAAAACCTACCGTTAATGTTTCCATAATCAGCTTAAGTTCTGACTTTCTGTTTGTATTTGCTTGGAGAATCTTCAGTTGTATTCATTAACTCTACATCCACAAACTTCTCAAATGTGTTGGTAGCTAAAATGAATTAATATTAGGTTTTTAGTGTCACTAAACTTAAATTGGAAAGCCAAAAAAAAGAGCCTGGAACTTCTTAAACATCCTTGGCTTTCTAAATACAGTCTTTTTGGTATTTAAACACAAGGCTTTCTACAACCATAAAATCTGGCTTCTCAGGACTTGAGTATTTGAGGAAATGTAAAATCTAAGTTAAATAATACTCTGTTCATTTTATATTCTGTTATGAAGAAAGTAGTATTTTATTCCTGAGACTTGTTATGAAATTCTTGACTAATGGGCCACATGTACTTCAGAATATTACTTTTTGCAGCCACTGACAGATAGGTAGTTCTACCTTGCAGCATTCGTCTTCTGGACTATGCAAATTTGCTGTGCATCAAACAGCTATTTTTAGCTTATTTAAACAGAGTTTGGTGGGGTAGTTACGTTTTGAGTGTTTTAGATTGGTATTTTAATGTGGGAATTCTAGTTTCCTGGCAGTGCTTGCTATGTAATTATTGACATTGATAGCCTGGAAACATTTGGTAATGTTTTGATTCCTTCAGAAAATCTCCACTTTCCGGAGAATATCAGCTTGATAAATACAGATAAGAGCTGTGCAAAGTCGAGTCAGGTTTTTGTAGGGGTTGGGTTTTGGTTTGAGTTTTTTTGTGGTTTTTTAGTTGGTTGATTGGTTGATTGGGGTTTTTTTATTATTATTACTTTACTGTCTAGAGTATAAATACTCTACTGTCTGCAGACTTTTTCACCACTGTGCATCTGACACAAGACTGTTATATTGCTGTACATTTTTAAATGGTCTATTACTAGTCTGCTGCCAGGCACTAATAAAAATATATTAACCCTCTGATCAAATTTTATTTTTTTTCTCATTTTCTTTCTAGACAGTTTACGGTTCCACAAGATTCTTTAATTCCCAGTCATGATGTACTGTTATTGGGCTTTAGAATCTCGTCTCCTTGGCTTCATGCCAAGCAGAAGTCTCAGCTATCTTTTGGACAACTATACGTGTGACAAATAGCACTGGAACTCCTAATATAGCCATTAATGTGAGGAAATGGCAAAAATTTGTTTAACATACTGCAATTCTTTATGCATAAATTTACCCATAAAAATAAGAGATAGATTTGCTAACAAAATATGATTTGTATAAACTTAGTTTTACTCTATTTTAAACCCACTGAATTTGTGGATTCAAACTTACCTGAAAGGAAAAAATTAACACTTAATATGGACATAGCATAGTTAGGTGAAAAAGTTGAGACATGTAGATGAGAAAGCTTACTGTGTTTACAATGTATAACTCATTTTACTAGTAAATACTGGGAAAGAACTTCGTAGAAAATCCTAACTTTTTCATAATTCTAAATTACTATAATTTACTGCTTCCCAGCATTTGATCTGGAGAAGCTCGAGAAGTGAGCCCATGGGAATCTGATAAGGTTTAACAAGAGCAAGTGCTGGCCTGGGGCAGTCCCAGGTATCAGCACAGGCTGGGCATGAACAGATCGAGAGCAGCCCTGCCCAGAAGGACTTGGGGGTGCTGGTGGGTGAGAGGCTGGACATGACCCAGCCATGGGCACTCACAGCCCAGAGAGCCAAACGTGTCCTGGGCTGCATCCAGGGCAGTGTGGGCAGCAGGGGAGGGAGGGGATTCTGCCCCTCTGCTCTGCTCTGCACTGCATCCAGATCTGGGGTCCTCAACATAAGAAGGACACCAGATTGTTAGAGAAGGTCCAGAGGAGTCCACCAAGATGATCAGAGGGATNAAGAGCGTATGACTTTAAACTGAAAAGAGAGTAGGTTTAGATTAGGCATTAGGAAGAAGTTCTTTACTGTGAGGATGATGAGGCACTGGAACAGGTTGATCAGACAAGCTGTGAATGATCCACAAATGTTCAATGCTAGGTTGAATGCAGCTCTGAGCAGCCTGGGATACTGGGAGGCATCTCTGCCTGTTGCAGGGTGGTTGTAACTACATGATCTTTAAGATCCCTTCCAGCCCAGGCCATTCTATGTGTCTAAAGAGGTGGTGTCTAAATGAGATCTAGGTCCTCCTTTGTCCTCCAAGCAAACCAACCCTCTACACCTTTTTCTGTTGTTCTCTCCCTGGCAGTCTAACTTTTGGCTAGCTGATTCACTGAGAATTTGGATGTATTCACTCCTCTGTAAGGAATTTATTGAACAGCTAGACAATAAGCGCTAGTCATGTCCCATGTTTTCCCAAAAGACAAGGAGTTCTAAGGAAAACCCAAAAACATGTCACAGCTCCTTACCAACTCACCTGTGTCATTCCCCTCCTGGGATCATGAGATGTGCCAGATCCAAGGTGCTGCCAGAGCCTGTTTGCAAGTGAGTCTATTTTAGGAGACAGTTTCTGTGTAGAAATGACAAGTTTCCTGAACTTCTCCAAGGCACAGACTCAGAAAAGAACAAGTCTGAGCTGGTGTCAGTTCCTAAAAAGAAGGGTTGTTTTTCTTCTGGCTAGCCATTACCTGGCTGAGCTTATTCCAACATACTTGGGACGGGGGTGGCTGGGAAAAATTGGAAAAAATTGCTTGCAAGTGAGAAGTGAAGTATTTACCCATCTGAGTGGGACTGCTCAAAACTGGTAATCGAACACTTGGTGAAGTAACTTGCCATTTCGGGATTTTAATCTTTCCTTTCTGCTTTCCATCTGCAAATCTGGGAAAATAGTACTTACTTAGCTCACAGGGATAGCTGACATTTCCTTCATTAATATCTTCGGCATGAGATGGTATTCTCGCATAAAAAGTCTTCAAGAATTCAATAGTATTTTTGAGAAAGAGAGCTGGTATCTCTATTGTAATTTGTGTTAATCTAAATCTTGTTTATGCCTCCTTAAGTGATGCCCAGAGTAGGTGTGCCCTTAGAATGAAACCAAGTGATACAGAAGTAAAGAAACCAAATTTGCTGAACTCACAATGCTCAACAGTTATGTTTACATTAAGAAAATATTCCAAGATCTGAATTTTAATTTATTGAAGACATGGTTCAAATATTTTGCCTTCTTATATCTATGATATATATTATTTATAGGATTCTAGGTGTTCTGCTAGCTGAATATTAGATACTGTAACTGAGTATGAGGGTGGTAAATTTCACCATATTGTTTTATTAACCATGCTTTCAGGGTATATCATGATGATGATTTGCATTTGGCAGTGGTGTTGTTGAACTAGAGTGGATAATAAAGTGGTTTGCAGTTGGTACTTGCATTAATGAATAAGCATGAATTATAAAAACTCTGTTCACATTGAAGCTTTTCCAGATTCAGGTGGGTCTGAAAGACAGGGAGTAGTATGGTATTCCTTTATCATACTACTTGAAAAATACACTTTTTTAAACCCAGGATTGTGACCCTGAATATGGACTTTATGGAATGACAGATTTCAGCTGACTTCTGAAATGAATGGGAAACACTGGAGAGAAATGAGTAGCTGTAATGAAGATGGAGTTCTTATACAATAATACCCCACGCTAACCTCTTGCAATTTCTAGTAAACAAAATTAATCTGAAACTACTCATGATCTGAACTTTCTGCTTTGAGCTCTGGATCTCTTCCTCTGTTTCTAATGGAACGTGTCTTTCTTTTGCTGTCTATATCCTTCACCATTTCTTCGTCTATTCCTACATTCCTGGATTCTCCTTTGAGCTGAATTACAGAAACAAGAAAACGAAAAGAAACCTCAACCAACCAAACAAAAAGCTCAACCAAATAAAAAACCAAAAAAAATCCCCAAAAATTAACAACCCACATGCACTCAAAAATCCCCAACAAAAAAATCCCAAAAGAAACAACCCTCCCTGCCGCCACCAACAACAAAACAAAAAAAAAAAAGAAAAAGGACAAACAGACAAACAAACAAACAGACAAAAAATCCCACAACTGCACAACTGTGTAGCCCACTTATTTCTCTTTCATTTCTGCTGGGCATACTTGACTGGATTTTAATGTAAGCTCGCAACTGGAACTCTAGTCACCGTTTGTGACTCCAGCATTTGTATAGGGCTTCAGTCCTGCAGCGTTCACCTTTGTCCCTGAGTAACATGGACCATTCTACTGCTACAGTGAAATTTGAATAGGAAATGAAGCAGACTTTTCTCATGGCTGGTGAATGCTGAGAAAATTTGCCTCCCTTATTCCAGGTGGCCAGTCAAAGCAAAAAAGGTGATCATTTAGCCATGGAGCCTGGGAGTAAAATTTTCTGTTTGACTGCTGTTGATATGCCAAATTCTCATCCTTCAGCCTAGCTGCAGCTGGATATTTGGTTGTCACTGGCAGCCAAAGGTGGGCTGGCAGCTCTCCAAGTGAAAGCTCTACTCTGCCACATGTATTTTAGACAAATTCAGTCAAAAGTTTGCTATGTCTTTTACTTTGAACTTAAATGAGGAAGGAAGTTAGAGGGCTTTCTGGGAAAGCCTCTTCAAGAAGCTGGGCATAACTCAGCTTCTTGAAGAGTTACAACTGCAGTATATTGGTACTCTGTATGCAATTTAATTGTCATAATCTGTTATGACAACCTCTAGGATAGTACTATTTTTTTTTTTGCTTGAAAGCTTATGTCAAAAAATCAATTCTTCAGTCACTAGAAAAGAACAAAACAGACTTTCCAAGACAGAGAATATAACGAAAATAATGCAAATTGTCACACAATTACACTTGGGGTACTTTTGCAGTACAGGCAACCCTGAAAAGTGGAAAACTCCTAAAGGTGAAGAAGAGCAGTCACACTTAGGCTGTCAAACATCTCAGCTGCATGTGGTTGTAGGAAGTTTTGAAAGCACACGTGTTGCTGCGTCCAGTGGCAGGTTGGCAGTAACTGGCAACTGGCTTAACTACTTACTTGCCATTAAAATTTATGCCTTTGTTGTTAATTCTAAATGGTATCAATAAGGTTTTTTGGTTTGTCAGACCAAGCACTTCTCTTAGCAGTGGTATTGATGAACTGCAGCTTTGTAAATGTCATGGGAGAGTGCTGCTGTCCAGACTCCTGCCCCTCTGCTAATTCACAGATCAGTCCTGGGGAGCAGCCCACTGTCGGTTTTTCAAAAGAGCCTGTTTTTTTTGCCTACAGTTCTATAGTTCCAAAAATTGTATTTGTACTTGTCTAATGGATTTGTTAAATTGTCTCCTTTTCATGGATTTGTAATAGCAAATGGTCTCTAATACATTTTTAATTAGTTGATTAAAATTAAATGATTAATTAGAGATTATCTTCTATGAAGCAGAAGAAATTATGATGGGAGTAATCAAACAATTACTGAGGATTTTACTGATCAGCTATACTATACATGCTGAACATGCTATACTGCAGGTGTGTGATAGGAAAAGTAAAACTTTTATGTAACTTCAACTCCAAAACAGGTAAACTGTACCTCAGCCTCTTAGAGATGGAAAATGCTTTCTTCACATATGTTTTTTTAGTCATATTGCTTTAAGGAGCATATTAACCTTTAATTGCCTTGCTTGTGTCCTGTGCATCATAGTTCAAAATTTATTTTACATGCATCTGGCATTATAGCACTACAAAACTGGGCAGTTTATAGAGAGTGGTATTCTCTTTCATGGTACAAGACTGGTGGCAAATCTCCTTTTATGACAGAGACAATAGATTTTACTTCTAGGGCTACCACCCTGTTGATTCCCTTTGCTTTCACCTCAGCTTTCCTGTTTTGGTAGTTGGCTGTCAGTGCAGCTCTACATTGTTGGTTTTTAAAAAAACATCTGAGGAAAGATAATGGGTTTTGCTTATTTTGTACATGAGGAATCATAGAACACATACACTGGCAAAGGATTCAAGAAGTTAAATTTAAAATGCTAAGATTTTCTTTTTGAGCAAGAAATCACCTGCCATCCAGTAGGACAGCCACATGAAAAGCATTCAAGTATGAGCAGTCTGACTATACCAGTGACAAATAATTTGAAGTGCTTTCTGAACTAAGAACTGTTGTTCTGGATAGCCAGAGAGCTGAACCATTCCCAGGTGGACTTGGAAGCATCCAACCCAAATATGAAAAGGAGAGTTAGCTTCCAAAATAAATTATTAGGAGTAGACATTTGTAGTAGACAAAGCCAAATATGTTTTCCCTCTTCTGCTTTTATATCAACATATGATGGAAGTTATTTAGTTTATACTGAAAATGTTGGAATGTGATAGTCAAGCAGAGTTGTCACACCTGTGTTATGCTTTCCTGGTTGTCTAGACATTCCAGCCTCCGTTCATTCCTGTGGATCTGAATCCATCACCTGTGCTTAATACTTATGTCTGTTGAAAAAAAGTAAATACTCCTCCAAATGGTGTGTCAAGAACATGCTCTTCTAACTTCAAACAGGCCTTTAATTCTCTTGGGTTATGTGAAGTATATTGGTGTCAAGATAGAAAGATTACTTGAAAGAAACCAGGTGTTCATTCTCTTGAGATTTTTTTTAATAGACTTACCCATATATCTCCTGCTGTTTTCAGCTACATCAGCACAAAGAAGCATGTATTTTTGACTGTGGTGCTGCAAGCTTTTCAAACATGTCTATGAAAGATGCCATCCAATTTGCTGTAATGGTTGTACATTTGTATGTCCTTCTTTGTTGCAATGTGCCTTGCATTACCTAACTCTATTTCCTTCTCTTGAAAATGAATCTCATTCCATCTTCAAAAAGTTAAATTTATTCTTTGAGTTTGAGACACTGATACCACAGATCACTCCTCTTTTCCTTACCTCAGTCATCTGTCAGCTTTCCAAAGCTTCAAAACTCTCAAGAGAGTACAATGCATGTCAAATGTGAGCAGAGTGCTGTCTCAGTAAGTTTGACCTGATCAGGAAAATTTTCTTCTTTTCTTCTCCTCCCTTTTCACCCGAAATGACTTCTTCAGGAAACATCCAATCTTTCTGTAAGTCGGTGGATCAAAGTGCTGTATTGTTGGATCTTAATCACATATGAATGGCTCCAGAAGGGATCAGAGCTCTCTTTGTTCTTTAGAGGCTTCTAGGCCAAAACCAGTGCCAGCAGCCATAAAGGAAATATGTAAACCTCTGTTTGGTCATTCAGTGAACCATGTCACTCTAGGTTTGACCCCCACTTCTTTGCACTAGCTTCCTTCTGCAGGAAGGTGGCCTAGATCATGGATGTAAAACGCCAGCAATTGTAGGCAAAGGGATTATTTTTGTCTTTCTTTTTGATGTCTCTTCTAATTTTTCTCCTTGCTGTTTCCTGCTTCTGAATGTTCTCAGCTTTAAGCACAAACTAGGTTCAAAATGTTCCAGATTTGTCTGTATCAGACAGAGCATGGTCTGCATCACTGTGGTGTCACAGCGTGTTGCAAAGTGTAAGTGCTAAGTATCTGCCAATATCAAAGTGTAAGACCATAAATGTTTGGGGTTTTTTCCTGTAAAATCGGTTTCTGCTGTGCTGGGTGTTTTGCAGACTGGTATTGGTTATAGGTAGATGGACTGCTCTATTAAAAATTTCTTTTTTACCAAGAGGTTTTACTGCTTTATAGCCCATCAAGATACTAGAAGAGCTTAAAAAGACATAACAGTATTCCGCAGGACATTAGCAAGACATTGTATTCCTCCTTTTGCTTCAGCTGTGAATTTTTGTGCAGCCATTCTAATGATAATGTCACTTTATGTTTTTATGTGATACAAGCTGAGATGTTCTTGCTTGTAGACTAAGATGTAGTTTATATCTAAAGTGCAATCCTGTATCTTTCTTAACTGTTGTATCAAGCATGAATCAACTGCATAACTGGTAATAAACATACTGTGTCTGAATATTTGTAGTGAAAGGAAGATAGAGAATGAGAAGTTGCACATTATTCAGGGTATTTGTGCACAAACACAAGAGTTGTTATTTATTGGGTTATCTGTCTGTTACTGACATGCTTTAAAATGTCATCCAGTGAAGAAGTCAAACCAAACAACTTAGCTGATCAATCATATACTGTGGATGTTGAAAAGCAAATAATTGAACTGTTCATGTTTGCCCTTTAGGTCAGAAAATTCATTGTGCAGAGTAAATGACAGTTCACAGAAATAAGGATTGGTTTATATATGCCTAGTGAGTGTCCAGGCTACATTAGTAGAACAATATAACTTCAAATGTAGTTTCACTGGCTTTTTCTCTTCATATCCTGTATCCATAAAAACAGACAAGGCTAAAAGGGGAACAAACTTAGTGTTTTATCTAACAGCTCTGGTAAAATTTAGAAAAGTCAGATATGTTAACCTTTAATTAAAAATGGAGTATACAAATCCTGCTAGAAGCATTATGTTCTTGCTTGTGTTGTATAAAAAGAGCAGATTTGCTCTCTCCCCTCCCACAAGAACAGCTGAAGATCTAATCAGACCACTGGCCAGTGTATTTTTTTATGGGATCCAGTTACACTTGTTCATCCGCGTTTGTCTTTAATCACCCAGGTGACTGAATTTATACCTTTTTAAAGATAGATCCTGTTAACACATTTTAACTCTTGTCAAGGAAACAAAGGAAACATTTTTTGTTGTCCGTGACAAATGTTACTGCTTCATCTTGATTTTTCTAAACATTGTCCACTTTTCAGTATACTCTTCTTCAAATATTGTCAAGATTTGTGCTTTCTAGCTGGTAAACATCAAACTGATACACTACCAGCTGGACTGGAATTTTTTAAATATGAAATAATTTCTGCTTTAGAAGCAGGATGTTTTATTGCTTGTAAGTCATCTAAAGCCATTTTATTTGGATGATCTCTTCACACCTCTCTACTTACCCTCTCCAATTCCTGCTGTACTGCCTGGGGTCTGACTGACATGATGATGACACTGTCCTTTCTATTAATCTGTCTACAACTGGTCTTATAAAACAGTGTGGCTGGTGGCACTCTTCACTGCATGTTGAGGAAACTGCCATACAATGTGCAAATACTTATTTATTTGAAGTCTTGAGAATTTGATCCATCTCCAAAACAGTTTTGCAGTAGCCAACATAGCATCTTTTCCAGCTTTCCTGGAGCAATGTATAAAACACTTCGTAATATTAATTTTTTTAAAGAACTTCATCTTGTAAGGAGGTAATTTCTCTTGTGAGAGGACAGTTGGAAACATTATGTTATTAACATTTCAAATTCCAGCTCTTTACCAAGTAGACCTTTTTTGTTGTAAGTCACTAAAGCATCTGAATTATTAGCAACATACTGTTAGTACACTGATTCACTATAAAACAACTTAACCATTTTTCAGTTGTGGAAGCAAACTTAAAACATTCATTTGCAATTTCTAGTCTTTTCAGTAAAACTGGCATGATCTATCTGTTTTTATAGGACTGTACTAAACATTCAAATCTAAAATGTTACTGAAGAACATATTTTTAGCTTTGGGTGTTTTTTAGTATATATATTTAAATCCATGACCTCCTTTCACTGTAAAGCTGAAAACTGTCTCTGTGCTGGAGAGTGAAGAATATTCAGTGACCTGTAGCTAGTTATCCCCTTCTCATGCCACCCGCTGAATAAAAGGCATAACAGGGTAGTAATACTAAATCTAAGTGGAAGTGCCAAGAACAAAGCTATGATATAGTGCTACTTTCAGACTATAGAAAAATCACAACTTAGATTTATATTTGGTGCTTATAGTTGAAAGATGTTCTATTTGTTGTTTTATTGCCTTTGCAATACTTTGGAGCTGCACAGGCTGTGGTGATATAACAATAGATCCTATACTACACATCTTGACATAGAAATAGCAGAATAGTTGAATCGTATTAAACCTTTCAGTTACTGCCTCACAAATGGCTATTTGTTCTTGATGGGTTTCTCATTCAAGTAACCCTCGACCTCATAAAATACTAAACTGATACTGCAACCTACGCTTTATAATGCCAGATTTTTTCCCCATTTTCAGTTTACGCAGTTAACTTGTATCAAATTTAAAAATAATGCTTTAAAAGAATCAATTTCATGGTGAATGCGTCTAGTCAAACAACTCATTTAAACAACATCTTACTCGTGTGTAGCAGACCGTTTTACAAGTAACTGAGAGTTTTACAAGCCTGTGTTTCAGACAGGATAATTGGTTGTTTCTCATATGTGAGCTTGGAACTTAAACTTGTTAACTTCAGTATACGGAACCTTTCCTGGCTTGGTAAGGAGTATTTAGTTAAGGTCTTTTTAGCTATAGACATATATCATAGTTCATTATCGAGAAGTGGCAAAGTGGTACAAATTTTGAATATGTTCTGTAAAAGCTAGTTGTTATAACCTTTTAGCTTGTCACTAGTGGTCAACAAACTTAGCTATGCTGATTTCTAATGTAAAGTAAACTCAATTAGCAGTTGTAAATGTGCAGATTTCTGACTTATGTTGAGCACCGGAACCTCAGAAATTAAAGAGATGATTTTACCTCTACTACACCACAATTTTGAATAGATAGGTTACTGTCTACATTAAGTGGAGAATTCTTAGAAAAATCTGTTGCATTAAGATATTTTAGTCAACTGATACTAATCTTCTCATCCTCATCAGAAGTTAGTGTCAGCTATATGTTTGCTGTATTCCCTTTTCAGTGCAGTGCTTACCCCAGGTGTAACACTAGGGCCTGTTGGTAAAACTGTGAGTTACATCCAGAGGTAGAGGGAAGGATCTGTCTGTCAGCTTGCAAAAGCCAGGTTTCCCTTTCTGCTGGAATCACTTGACAAGTATCTGCTTGTTTTTCATTGATACAGTCATGATAATTGGGGCATTACTAGGAAATAGCACCTGCCTCCAGGTGCTTTTCTTTAGAAATAATCTGGCTTCTCAATGATTTTAAAGATGCTCCACAGTTGGAGTGTACAAAGGAAAGCCTTAATTCACTTAAAGTAAAAATAGCTTTACTACAAAACCTATTTTAAGCTTCTTCAATACTATTTTCAGTAGCTCTCCTTTAAGGAGACCATAAATTTTACAAATTATGTCAGTCAGAGTCTGACCATTCTTTGGAGGGATGAGAGGGACATTTTATAAGGGCATGTGGTGAAAGGACAAGGGCGAATGGCTTTCCAGTGAAAGAGAGCAGGTTTAGATTAGGTATTGAGACTAAATTCTTTACTGTGGGAGTGGTAAATATTTGAACAGGTTGCCCAGAGAAGCAGTGGATGCCCCATCCCCAGAAATGTTCAAGGCTAGGTGGGATGGGGCTTTGAGCGACCTGGTGTAGTGGAAGGTGTCTTGGCCCATGGCAGTGGGGTTGGAATAGGATGATCTTTAAGGTTCCTTCCAACCTAAGCCATTTTATGGTACTCTGGGGCTGGTTTGGCTTTTTTTTTAATGTTGTCTTGGTTTGAAAGACAGGTGTCTGCTAAGGAACGCAGGAGCCTCCCTTGGAATGGAAAATGTAGTCCCCCTCCCTCCGAATCATTATAATTTTGAAATTGAGGGTGTTTCAGGCAAAGATATGAGAAATAGAAATAACAGTTATTCATTTGTTTGTTGGTTTGGTTTTTTGTTTACTTATTTACTTATTTACTTGTAAATAAACCCGGCGAGCAAACAGCGATAGCTGC
>VXBT01010902.1:0-54859 GCA_013400235.1 Oriolus oriolus
TCTAGCGGGTGCTTCAGATAGAAGCAGGTTGCTGCAAGGGGCCCCACGCCATCCCGCCCCGCTGGGGGACAGCCTTTCCCAGGGCCCAGGGGGCCGCTGCCGCGGTCACAGTGGGGCGCAAAGGGTCAGGGGCTTTACTAAGGGAAATTTCAGAGGGACAGCGATCTGCGTGTCTGAAAACACGCACTCCTCGCCATCTCCCGCCAAAGTACCCTCGTGATCTGGCCATCTCAACCATTCAGAACAACATCTTTCCCCAGATGTTGATGGCAGAAAGAGATAAAAAGAGAATTAAGATAAATATTTGTCCTTCAGGAATGGAAGTTATTAAATTAACACCCCAAAGTTTAAGCTATCTAATGAGTTTTGTCAAACATTATTTTTTAAAAAGAAAGAACAGAATATGCGAAGTTTTGCCTTTGGCCGGTGCAGTGGAGCGTAAGAAAAACATATTAACATACATCATGGAGCCATGCAAGCCACTGCTGGATACGTACAACAGAAGGTAAGTAGATTATTTTGTTTAACAATGCTGACGGCTTGTATGGAGCAGAATCGGAGAGATCCAAATATTAACAGACTCATTCAAGTGGAGCAAAAGTTACAAATCATTAGCTGAAGAAAGTTGGCTTCCAGCCCACATTCTATAGGGGCATGAGGGAAGCATGGTAACTGTGCTGTTGCCGGCTACAAAAGGGCAATTTTTGTATATAATTTATTTAGATGAAGTGTGTAGAATGTTTTTATTTGTTCTACTTCTAGCTGTCTCACCTCTGTGTGAACTCCCCAAACCCAGATCTACTCCAAATACTTCTGCTCCCCCTTCTGCACACTTCCCTCCAACGTGTTTGCTTTGGCAACTTTCATGTTCTTGCAAACAATTCTTCCAAAGATATCAATCACTCTTGCACCCAAAGAGAAATACTGTACACTCAATGCGATGACAAAATGAAACATGTTTGAAGCAAACCATGTGTTCTAGTGTGCCAGGGATTATGTTATTTGTTCAAGGAATATGTTCGGAATATTTTAGGCTTCTGTTACTCCTGTGATAGTAAATTTTATTGTCTGCTGTTAGGATTTATTAATTCGGAGACAACCCAAATACCTCTTTACACGGGGAGAGCTTGTAAAGGGGGAAGACTACTCTGCGTCGAGCTGGGGGAATATGTTGGCCGGCGGTACCGCATTTTGTAATGCCGTTCGGCCTGAGACATGCAGAAACCGCGGCAAGTGGGCCTGGTGCCGGCAGTGCGGCGGGCGCGCATTGCCTGCTCCCACGCGTGTCCGCCGGGCCCACGCCTGCCCCACGCCGGCCGAGGGAACGGAACCAGCGACGTCCTGCCGCGGAAATCCTCTGCCCGCGGCGGACAAAGCCGAGGAGTTGGGAGCCATCCGTAGCGCCCGTGCGCAGCCAGCCGGCAAGTAGGAGCCCCGCGGGCGATAGCTTTGGAGCTGTTCGGGGAGGTTGCATCGGCCCCCGGCCTATGCCTGAAAGCTCATGCTTGCCTGCCCTGCCTTCTGCGAAATCCTAATTTCCTGATCTTAGGGGACGTGGGAAATCTGGCGGGGGCTTTTGGCGCATTTTTTGTATAGTTGTTTTGGGTTGTGCCGATATTTTGTTTGTTTTGTTGCTGTTTCTTTGTTTTTTCTTCAGCGTTGTTGGCCATGGAGTGGAGCGTCCGGGCGGGACGATCACCATGCGTGTACTCCCACTCGACATTTCGGTGCTGCCGGGCTGTTTCGAAAGCCTGGGGATCTGGCTATCGCCGCCGCTACGGCCCTTCCATGTGAGCCGGGCTCCCCTCCTCTCGTCTCGGCACGAGTGGAAAAGGATCTCCCAGCACTGGCAGCTTGTCTCCCCTCTAAAATGCATCCGTGTTCCCCTCCAGATTCGCAGGGAGCCTGCCCAAGCAGCCGCGGAATTGCTGTTCTCAGCGCTGAGCGGCTTCTCGCCCCTGTCCCCTCGCTCTCGGCTTGTGGGTGGCTGTGCCCACGGCACCCCCGCGTCGGCCTGAGGGGTGCGCCGGGCCTCCCTGCATCGTGGCTGGGGAGCTCCCCCGGCCTAGCACCCGCTCTGCAGCAGCACGAAGAAGCCGTCGTCACCATTTGTCGGTCCCTTCCGCGCGGGTTGACCTTCCCCGTCCACACAGTTCCACCCCCGCTGCCGCTGCGACTGCGCCAGTGCAGGCTCGAAGGCGGCCGAGCTCTCCTTATTACTGGAAAGCCAGCTTGGTATCTGCACATAATTATGCCATGCTTCTTGTCTCTGAAAAGACCGACTGGGCTGTTGGATATAACCGGTCTGTAAGTCAGACGTCATTAAACGATTGCGATTATTCATGAGACACTGCAGGCTCATTTGCCTGGTTTGGCATTACTGACGGAAGTGAAAGTGATAGTGCTTTGCTCTAAAAGAAGCAGAGATGCCCGGGAGCGGAGCTGCCACGCAAGGAACGCCCGGGTTTCTCACCAGAAGAATATTTCAAGCACAGGATACACACATTTCTCTGAAACTCATTGTTAAACTTCCTCTGGCAGGACTCTTACTTGGCCTGCGATCAGAATGTGCAGCGACTGCTTCAAACAGAATAGGTCGTACTGGATCCTTCAGGGCAAGAAAATAGGTTGTAGGTCATTAGAGCAATAAAAAGGATTTTAGTGGCTTGAAATGACAATGTCGTCTCCCCATGTGCACTGTGCCCGGCTGAAGGGGCCAGAACAGGCCTGCTTAGGACAAGGAGCAATGGTTGAGGGGAGCTCCCTGCTTCCCCTCGAGGAGGACAGGGCTTCAGAACACTGAACGCCCTAAGTTGAGAAGGGCTTCTCACGTTAATAAACAGTGCTAATCCAGGGATACTACTCCCCCCACTCCTTCACCCCCCTCCCCGACGCTCCCCAAGCAAATAACATTTTGTAAAAGGTTCTGAAAGCAGAGAGCACTTTTTTTCCTCAGTAAATTTTTAAAATCTGTGTGTGTGTGTGTTGACTCCACAAGCGTTAACTGGGAGGGATATCCTGTTCTGAAACAGTTGACCCTTTCCCCCTGCACACCTCGGCCTAAGGACACTCGATGTTCAGCGTCAGTGTTTTCTACTGACGTGTTAGGTTGGTTTCAGAAGCGACGTCAAGCCATAGAGCTGCTGCCCGTCTCAAAATGACGGTAAGTATCTTCTGTCAGTATGGGTAGCAGTGAGGGCAACGAGTGCCAGCATAAAAGATAGCTCACGGTTTAGGTCTCGAGCAATTCCTTCATCATTAATAAAAATCACAACGAGAAAAGTACGTGCAAGGCTGTAAAACATCAAACAACAAACAATGCCCACAGACCAACTGACCAACAAAACTGCCAAAATGTTAAAGCAAAAAAACCCCAGCTTTGCAGGGGAAGGTAAACTACTGCAGATGTCACGAAAGGCCAGGAAACCCAACAGGAGGCTCTTCTGGTGCCGAGCTCGGTCTCTTGGAGGGAGCTGGATCCGCTGAGAGGAGCCCGACCCCAACCTGGTGAGGAGCCGGTGCCAGCAGACACGAGTGCCCAGCAGTGAAAGGGCACCTTCCGGAACTCCTTCGGGGTGGAGGAATCCGGTTCCGGATTACTGGGACTAACCCCGTAGCAGTTCGTGGCTTCTTCTGATCTTTGACGTGCAGCGCCCGCTCGGCCGCTTTAAGCGCGGCGAGGACAGCGACACCACGGGACTGCACGAATGCCCGTGTTTTCTGGATGCGACGACGGTACGTATCTGTTTGCGGGATATTTTTCCTGTCGATCAGCGTTCAGCTTCCTTTGGCTCTGAAGAACACATGGGAAAGCACGCTGGAAAATGGAACGAGATGTATTTATGACTGCTCATCTCATCTACTATAAAAACTTCTCCCCAATGACTGAAATCCAGCGTCGAGGCAGAATAATCTCAACCACATTTGGTTTTATAGTAAATTAATACTGCAGTCTATATAGTTGAACGGAAAGTCGAAAGCCAAACCAAAACCCTTGTCAAAATAAATACTCATCAGCAAATATTTTGATTATTTAAAAACGCTTTAATAAGTGTCTAGGATTTCAAAGGAAAATTTTAAAAAATGATGAGAGAGAAGTGGCGTGTCAGCCCGAGCTCCACATGTCTCGCAGCTCATCCCAGAGCAGGAGACGAGACGTTGATTAGTCTGCATTGTGGGGGGTTATAGGAATAAGCCCATGGAGTTTTATTTGCTATTATCTCGTTCAGCGGCTCGTACGACTCTCCAAGCCTCCAGTTGGGTATGAGGCTCCGCATCGGGAAGGGTGCAGGTTAAAACGAAGGTTCCAAAACCATCTCTATCTGCCCGATGCAGTGAAGATGCACTTGTGTGCGGGGCTACGGGGGCTCGGGATGCCCCTGGAGTGTTGCGGGGACTCAGCTGGTGCCCTCTTTTCACGGGGAGAAGTAGCGCTACTACTCTTCTCGCTCTTCCCTCGGCTGCGCAGGCTGCGTCACCGGTGCTTTCCCTTCTAGGACTGCGATAAACAGCCTGGGGATTTCTCAGCTTTCTGATCTGCAGGGCTGGAAGCCTGAAATGTCCAAAGCTGGCACGGTGCACGAACCGAAACCTTTATAAACTTGTTTCCCTTTGAGTCTTTATTAACTACCCCCAAGGACTATGGTTGCTGCTGCTTCTGCTCTTGCACGGCGGTGGTCTGGCACCTCCACGAAGCACACATGCTAAACAGATTAACATGCTTCGGCTGACCCGTACTTCACAAACCGGGGATAGAGTTTCTCCAGCTCCATGTGGAAATTAACCTACATGTAGCAATGGTCAGCTGCAAAGAGGGAGTTCCCAAGCAATCTAAACAACCTACAGTTCTTTGTTACTTTTAGCCTTTCCCCTCCCTTTCTATGATTAAATATTTTTTAAAATAGGAAACGATTTTTTAAAAAAAGAAAAATAAAAAGAAGAAAACCCCAACGCAACAACCTTCTTCCTCCCCCTCGGCCCCTTTTCCCCTTTCGCTGGGCTTATGCACATATTTGCAAAAGCTTTTTTATTTGTTGTTTTAAAATCTCAGGGCTTCTTTATTTTGGTTTTGTTGTTGTTGTTGTTTTAAAGGCTAAAATCTGAGCTGCACGTCTTATTAAGTGCTCTTGAAAGGCAGGTTGAATGCACAGGTTTGGGAGTGTTATCGGTGTTTGAAGACTTCGGTCTCTGATGTCCCCCCTCCCGTCATTTACATTTGAAAACATCCAGAGGTTTGTAGATAGTCGAAGAAGCAGTTTCTAGCATGCTAATCCTACCACTTTCCCTGTGACAGCCTTTTCGCCTTGTGCCTTTGCGAGATGGATCCGACACCTTCGCCCCGCGGCTGCGTGCTCCAAGTTTTCAGAGGGGAAGAACAACTACAAATAACTGTTGGCTTGTGTCACACGGGGCTGTCATGGTAATAAACACACGGCTTCTCCCCCAGGAACTCCTAATCCTCCCTGTGTGGTTCTAGCCCTGTGGATAATATCATTACAGGACTAAACAAATAAACAGTCTATCTGAATCAAGCGGGAGGCACTGGGGATTACAATTCCTCTCTGCAAAGATGATACAAGTAAATCTACACTCAGGGCTTGGAGGGGATCCAATGGCTATGAATAGCTGCTCAGTTCTGCAGCACTGGCTCTGGGCTGGGAAATGGTTCTGACCCTCCTGCTCTGTATTTACTGCAATCAATGTGAGCTATTCAGGGCTGTGTTTTCCTTACTGTCCTCTGCTGGGAACATCAAGGACCACTAACACGTTTATGAACCCGGGCTCGGGGAAGACGCTTTTACAGCAAAGTTGGAGTATTAAACCCAGTGACATGAAGGAGAGGTCAATGTGCTTCTGCCAACCAGGAGCTGGGCTTTCTTACATGATTTCCTGTTATTCTGGCTGCTGCATTGTATTTGATAAACTTGCTCACATGCTGGGATGCACAGCCACATTCTTCTCGGTCCTATAAAAAATATAAAAATTAAGGCTAATCCATCTGCAATCAAGGTCTAACACACACTACCAAGGCATTTTAATAGCACTCTATAAATTCTGGTTTCAAGTTGCTATAAAAAACTTGAACGACATACTGTGAACGTTAGCATTTATGTGTCCTGTACCCCTTCACTCCCAATCTACATATATCAAACTTCTCTTATGATTCTGGGTGCATGTCATAAAAATTCCAAATCCCTAGACATTTAGCATCCTCACCTTCCACAACTGCCAATTAATCAATTGTATTTCAATGCAGTCCTTCTTCTATGCACTTTTAAGCAGATTTAGTTACCTAAAGCTGTACACTTTTGGGGAGAGAGATGTTTTATTACTTCTCAGACAAAGAGAGGAATAAGTTGTTGTGTTCTTGTCTGTAAAGGCTCTTAACAAGGATTGTTCTGAATTCTGTATTCTACAACTACAGATGTTGGAGATGTTCAGCTCGGATTAAAGACTACCTTTTTTTTTCCCTACTAACAGCAAAAAATTCATCACACCCAAAGTGTGCCCTGAATCATGGGCTCCTATGGACTTGTGCTCTTTCAGAATTTTTATTGACATTGTCTTAGACTGTACTGCAGAATTCTTTTATACTGCAGAATTATCCTCTATAGCTACACTTCCCTGAGAGGTGCGTTCAGGAGCGTACCGCTCAGGATGTAGTTTATGTGCCTGACTCATTGTTGGTGCCCAGCAAAGGTCTGTGAATAACCATCCAGACTGGGTGACTTCTGACTGCATTGAAGGTGCCCTGCATCACAAAGTGGAGAGGGAAAGAGCTCCTAAAGCTTCTGTGCTGTAACTTGCTCTGTGATGTGGTTGGGGAAGCAAGTAAGAGGCACTTAGGCCCCTATCAGCTTCTTTCCCAGGGAAGTGGCATTTCCCCCTTTTTTCTTATCTTCCAGCCAAGCTCTGGCCTGTCTTGATCCTTACTGTGATTTTTGGTCCTGTCTAAAGCTGACTTGGCCACTAAAGCACATGTCCCCCTGTCTCTGTTGTTACGTGGTGGTCCCTGGAATGGGGTTTGTTCTTGATTTGGAGGTTCCAGGCATTTACCGGCAATTTTAGTGACAGAGCAGGGAAGGGAGGGAAAAGCAATGCCTAGCTGCCCTTTCTACAAATTGGGATTTAGAGTCAGAATCCCTTTCCTCAGCACACAACCATGCTGAACCTGGGAAAAATGAGCCCCTGATAAGCTAACTGTCAACCCCATCTTTCATTAGTGCAGTGACAGACAGAGGAATCCTGAAACTGTTCTGAGGAGAGATCAACAATTCATTTTCTTGGGATATGCTGAAAATAGGACTAAAATTTTTGTGTCATTGTCCAGGGACAAAACTCATCTATTAAAATCAAGGGGTTAGCAGTTCAGACCACAGGGGAGGAGAGCTCAAAGAAGAAATCAGATTTATTCCCTTAATAAGATGAGTTCAGAGTCAGGGATATTTTCTTAGCATGGTTCCTTGCAGCCGCCGAATCACATGGGTGGTTTTAAGATCCTCTTTGCCCTTCCCAAGCTGTGCAAGTTCCTAATGTTAGTCCAGGCCTTCTTACTGGGGAGATTATTAGCATGGGAAAGCTATCACTGAAGAGGGGAGAATGCAGTTTTCCATCCATCAAGTGCAATGCAAGGGGACAGCAGTCAAAGGAACGATGTTGCCAAAGAGTTACTGGCTCCCACTGCCCTTTTCCATTAATAAACCCCACCACAGCAGGATTGGCCCTGGCCTCCTTTCCATTGTCATAAACCTGGAATCAAAGAACTTGACTGCTTTTATTGGCAAAACTTTTGCTCCATCAGTGACGTCAAAATGCAGGAGGCGGCTGAGGGTTCACCGGCAGCTCAGCGCAGAGCGGGCTTTCTGGGTGAAAGGAGCCTTCTGTCAATGCCCCTCCTGAGACACTTAGGTTTAAGGAAATGTTTGTACTGCTCTAGAAAAAGAACTGGCCGGGTGTTTTTCTTTTGTGCTTAGGTACTCTGAAAGGAATTCCTGTGGGCACAATTATCTCACATATGGCGAGTCAGAAACAAAACAAAAAAAAGCCAAAGGGGAAAAAAAAGAGGGAAGAAGAAAAAAATCAAAGGTCACTTAGATGCTTTGGCCCAGCACAGGAAAGGAGAAAATCCACCTTGGAGGATACAACCTACTTGAGGAGAGCTGGAAAACCGTGATCAAAGCAACAGGAAACTGAGAACAAGCAGTGGCCCAGTTAAAACCATTGAAACAAATCCCAGTCTCTGCAAACTGTAGGAACAGGGTGTCAGCGTTGCAAATGAAAAGGGAAGTGTGTCTGTGTACATGTGGTGAACTTCACAGGACTGTACCTAATGCACCCAACAGCTCATCTGGAATGAAACAGGAATTCGATGGGAAAGAGCTTGCTCACTACTGCCCGCACTGCTCACTGCCAGTTGCTTAATGGGATCCTACTTACATCTCAGATGTGATGCTGCCCTTAGTCCTTGCAGCATCTCTGTGGCAAAGGTTAGAGCAAATTAAAGCCTGTGCACAGAAGGGAGAGTAAAGCTTTACTCCCAGCCAGTCAATGACAAGAAGAAAACCCACTGACTTTGCCAAGCCTTCCCTGATAGGAGGCAGAGCAACGTCAAGGAGAAATGTTGCTTCAGACATATTACCTGTGCAGGGCAGCGGTACCTACTTGAGTCCAGTCACCAGCAGGGATTAGTTGTTCTCCCATGAAAAAGTTTCTACCTCTTTTTAAAATAAAAAGATTTCACAGTGCCAGGAAAATCTCAAACTTTTTAAAAACAATTTTTAACCTGAATTTAAAAACCAATTGTAATTTTGCGATTAAGTAATTGTTTATTATGCCATAATTTAATTGATTAGATGCTCTCACTAATACTTGTGTTCATTGCTGGAGAATGGTCTGGCTGCTTCACTGCATCTAGCTTGTCATATTAATATAAGCCTCTTCCTGCACTTGAATTAAAATTTGCTCCATGTCCAAAGTGACATTTATTACCTGCCCGTATTTAAGCATCAGTGCAAACTCCAGAACTGGGGAGTATGGGAGTAAAGCCTCAATTTCTACAGCCTGTCAGTGCTGGCCACTATACCTCTTCCTCCATCTGGGCAAGACCATCAGGCTTTTTCCTAGAGGACATTGGGTGTGTGCTAGAACACACCTGTAAATCTGGTATCAACGCATGCATGGATGGATCAGGGACCGTGTCTCAGCCTGTTTCCTAGGCTGTGTTTACTGTATGGGTGTGGGTGAAGCCCTCTAATCAGATCATCAGCAGGTGCATAATGTTCTTTCAGAATACCTGGTCTCAGTGGGATCACCCCAAGGATAAGTTGGTGTAAGGCTCGCAGCAGGGAATCGCGGTGTATCGCAGGCCTTCCTTGTCACTGACTCTGCAAAGGACATAGCAGCATCTTCGAGTTTCCACTCTGAGCGATAGGGTGTGAGTCAGTCTACCATCTTCTAAAGCTTCCAACAGAGCTTATTAGATTTGGTTGGTGGGGTATCTAGTACACGGTAGATTATCGGTTTTTCTGGTGTGTTTTTCCCCTGGTTTAGCCCTGACATTGAGGGCAAATCAATACATATAGTTGGTATTTACATTGTCTATGTTTTTAAGAATTGTTTGTTTTGTTCTTTTCATTATAAGTAACATAAAATAGTAGATGTTTTTATTCACAGAAGATATGAAACAAAGTGCCGACTCACTATTTCATGTTTTAAATATGTCTTCCCCTAAAATAAAAATTAAAAAAACTCCATTCCATACCCAACAAAAAAATCCAGCAACTGTGGGCTTGTGCTCTCTAAAAACTTGATGGAGGGACCAAATGATGACCTGAATGACATGTTTGTGTGGGCTTCCCCAGCTGCCTGGGTCCCCTCATCTCTGGGGTCACATTCGCAGAGTTTTGTTCCACTGCTGCATGTGTCATACCAGAGGAAGGAGCCCAGCCCTCTTCCACTGCATGCCAGTTACTGCAGCTGGGTGAGCAAAACTGCAGAGAGAAGCAAAGCTGCCTTACTGCCAGTTTCCCAGGAGATCCAGTGGTGTGCTGCTTGGGCTCACAGATGGGATGGCAGTAATTATTCATAATTCAGCTATGCCATCACAAAGCCCTGTGAAAATATATTCCTTAGGTCCAGCTCATCTAATGCCAACTCCCTGTCATAAGGCCAAAAATCACCTGCTGTAACTACACAGACTTTAGGAGGCATGCGGTCAGGCCTCGTTGGGCTCAAAGATGAGATAAAAGCATTCAGTACATTTATTCTTCTGTGCCTTTCTTTTGTCTGAGAGTGATGGAGTTCTTTTTTGTTTCATCCATTTGAGGAATGTGATTGTCTTGTATCTCTGATCTCCTTAGTAGTAAAGAGAAGTCACATCTGTTATTATTTTTAATAATAATTGTCTATTTTTATTCCAGTCAATTAGTTTCTGACCAGAGGAAAAAGACCTTCTGTGAGGAATTAAGCTGCATAAAAGGAGTATTAATAGTGAAGTTTATGTAGAACAAAGTCTGTGGATTAATTCTTCTTCACTAAGCAGCACCACTTTGAAATACATGTTTTCTCTCTAATGATGACTAAACCTGTTTACATCCACTAGAAATGCATTGGCTATAATGTATACAGATGCAATGAAACCCACAATTTGCCTAATACTTCTGTAGCTGTGATTCTGATATAAATATGAATTCAAGCTTTCAAGCTGCCTCACAGAAATCATGGGACTGTATCCTGCATGTAACTGCTCCGCATGTGTAGAAAAGTTGCACTGTTTATTTTCCTGGCATGAAGTTCTCTTTAATATGAGATTACTTAATTGAAGAAAACATTTCTTGGCATGTTGCAAATCAACATTTGAACCGAATCTTCTCCTTTTGCGTAAGGAGAGGATGAGTGCACTCTAGCCTGTTTAATCCATGTGGAGCTCAGTGAATTAACTTTAACTACTGAGGCATTTGATTGGTAATGCATAATGTTGCACAGTGTGAAGCAGCTTGCCATCAGTTAAACAGTTTTGCTCAGCCAGATTGCTTTGATAATTATTTGTCTTACAGGGGTCTTCCATAATTCCTTCAGATAGTCTCTCGTTCCACAGGCAGAGAAACAGCAGTGCAGACAGAGAGATTATAAAAACTGTTTATAAAAACCAGTTCAGATAGTACTGGTTTTTATAAACACCTGTGGCTGAGTGTTGCTGTGTATTGTCCTTTGGGTATAGTCTATATGAGCTTACACCAACTTTAAGTATTTTTTAAATACATAAATTAAGAATATATAATTGTATGTATAAATATGAATATATATTTAGTAGAATCTCTTGGCAATAAGATTTATAAATTTGGAAATGTGATAGGTCAGCTTCCTGGCAACAGGAGATATCAAAAGGAGCCAAATGTATCGAGATCAGAAGACTACACAGCATTAATGCCACTAGTGTTAGAACTCATTTTCTCTGAAATGACTGCCAGCAAACTAGCTACCTTCCATTATGAGTTGTGAAGCCACAGAAATATGTCACATTTTGGAAAAAAACTGGAGAGAGGAGGTGATGCAAAGTAGGTAATCAAAGCGGATCTCAGGGTCCTGAGAGCATCCTTTGCACAGCATAATACCAGTACTTTCCCTGGGGAGCGTTTCTTCCCCATGTTCACATTCTACTGAAGGTTATCCTGAGGCATCCTGGTGTCATCCATTATTGTCATTCAGTGGTCCTCTGAGTATGGCACACTTGAGAGTTTGCTGGGTCTGAGAGGCCCTGCTCAGAGGGAGGTTGCTGGTCACAGCTTGTTGTGGTCCAGAAGAACTCAAAGGGTTTCTTTTTGGACTGCTGTTTATAGGGTTGCAAGAGATTGTGCTTTAGTCCGAGTAATTTTCCATCCTGGCCACAATTCAGGTTGGTAACTTTGAAAGTTTGATAACAAAAATGTTATTCCACTTGGATTGTTACTGAGGCAAGAAAAAATAAGTCTCCAAGACTATTCATTAAAAAAAAAAAAGCAGCTTGTTAGAAAACGCAAGTTTCTGGGAGCAGACAGTGTTTCTAATAAGCTCAAGGGAACCTGAGCCTGGGTATTGTTCATCAAGACCAAAGTCTAATGAGCATTTCTCAGATCATAGTGTGGCCTTGGGATTGGGTGGGGGGGAAATGCACCATCACAACATGTTTTCTTGCAATTTATTTTTCTTTGTTTCTTAATTTGCTGCTTTAGGATTGGCTAATTTGCTTACTCTGTATATGTCTCATGCCTACCTTGTGGAATTCCCCATTCTCCCTGTGCCAGGCCTTAACTTTCTAGTATTTAGCCACCGAGGTGGCTCCACTTCTGAGGGTTAGCAGTCCCCAAGAGACAGGATTCTGTAGAGCTCCAAATTTATCCCTGCAGTGGTGACAATTTAAAACACAAAAGACAGCAAGAACTGCATATTCACTAGCTCCACACTGGCTCCTAGCAGGTGGCTGGGAATCACGAACCTGGGAGTTGTTGGACTGCTGTTCGATGTCATGGTCTAGCCATCAAATCACAAGAAAAATACCTGTTTCTCAAGTGCAAGGCTTGTTCTTTCTACTTCTGCTGGTTTTGTAATATGGGGACAGCATTTGTCTTTCTGATTAGTTTTGGAGGGTCATTACTTAGTTAGGAACTGAAAAATAGTAGTTGGTGATAAACGCTTTCACATTTGGAGACACTTAAGATGCTTCTGCCAACTAAGATATTTTTAGTTCCCAGCTGTGCCAAAAGCAAAAAAATACAAAACCATTAGGAGTCTTCTAATTACACATGCAGTTCTTCTCAGTTTTTGTGTGAAACATATTTTGTATGTTTAAGAGGCATTAGTAATTTTAAAGTGCAATCATTACTTGTAGCTTAATATCAAAAAACCACATGAACAATTTAATCAAACCTAGCCATTCATTGCAATGTGTTGTCCAGCAAAGGACAAGCTGGATACACAATTCCATACAGCTCCCGTGCAGTCAATATATTATTGTTTCTTGGAGCTAAGTTAGAATAAGCAGCACTAGGAAATATTTTCTATAGTTTGTTATCTTATAAAATGTAACAGCTTCATCTATCACCTTATCCATAATTTCCCAAGGTGGTCCTTTTGTTTTCCAGAGTTTTACTGAATGAAGAGTTTTCTTGCTTATTCCATTTTACCTCCATGTTACTTGAGATTGTTTTTCCTTTCCAGATTTAACACACAGAAAAAGACTGCATATTCCACCAGCAGCTCTTGGCTTTCTGCAGTGTTCTGAGACATCTCAAATATCTAAACTGGAGTTTAGAGCTTTCATCCTTTTGCTGTACACAAGCCAATGTTTGCAAAAATACCACAGGGTTTAATTTCTGCCTAAAGTGTGATACAATTGCACGTTTTATCTGAATTTTGTAGCTATTCCTCACTCTTTTCTTTTACTGTCTATAACCATTCATCCTAACCAGTTAGCCATAATTTTTAGGGCGATAGAGGAATACCCTCCAGCTGGCTATTGTTTTCTTTTTGGGGAAGAAGATGTTGATGGAAGACTCATCCATTGAAACATGATGTAGCCGAAGTGAACTCTTGGTTTGCACCAATGTACATACAAGCTGCGTACTGCAGCGTGGAGATGCCACCTTCTTGTTGGATAGACTCTGCTGGATTTTCAAAGTAAACAAAAGGGAAAAGAAACACTCCTTTAGAGTTACACACAAGAAGAGGTCTAGCACACCAGCAGCTGACCAAAGCAAGGAGTTATGCTAGTGTTCCTACAGACACTTATCAGATTTTTTCCTGCTAGGTTAAATAACTTCGTAAGCAGCTTGACAAGTGACTCAGTAACGAGACTGGAGACCTTGGTGCCCAGTAGAAAACTCACAGTTCACTAGGATATGGATATTACGTTATCAGAAGTTGGTCTTTATGGCTTTCTCATTTTAACCCAAGCAATAAACATGATAATCATTAACTTTTCTCTACTCAGATTACACTGACAGCCTTATTCGTGCATCATGCATTTGTGCAAGTCCAAGATGCTAATCAGTAATTTCAGGTCTGTAACCAGGACTGGTTACTAGTGAATACAGAGAAGGACTGCAGAAAAAGAGGGGTTTTTTTCATGTTTATGGAACACAATTTTCTAACAACTCCCTTCAGCTGTTCCTTTTCATTAATCCATGAGAATAAAGGAAAAAAAAATTTAAAACATTGAAAGAGGACCTACTCTTTCTTCCTCTCTCTCTCTCTTTGTCTCTGTATGTCTTATAGGCTCTTACTTCAACAGTTTCACTTTCAGTCTCCATTTCTGCGTTAGACTGGCCAGCAGTTTGTGAAATCATGATGTAAGGCAGCTTGCTCAGAACTTTCCAATATTCACCAGCATCAGGCTAGAGAGTAGGTTAAAAAAACAACAAGGCAAACCAGAGGTCGAAGCCTCAGACTGAAGGGACTGAAGGAAGATGTAACTCCTTGCTCAGAATGGGAGGGGGATTTTCTGCAGGTGTTGTAACTGGGTGGTACAGCCTCGGTCCCCCACCTGGTGAGAAGATCTGCTCTGAACCACAGCCTGGCAGCATGCTGAGCTGCCTCTGGGGTGCTGGAGTTGTCATCACAGTTGCTGAGAAGGCTGGGGAAAAAAGGCAAAACACATACATTTTTATGCATTCACATGCACTTCTAATTCTGCTTTGAAGTGTAGCTTTGGCTTCAGCTATACTTTGAGAGACACTGATGTGTAGGAGGCATAAATCCAGTTCTAGAGCCACATGATTTGGAATAAAATTAATATGATGGAAGTAACTTCCAAGTTCTTTTGTCTTTAGAGCCAAATAGTGCTTGTAACTGAATACAGAAGCAGAGCATGGCACAGAATAAATTCACAGAGGCTGCTGTGCCTAAGCCATGTTCAAAGTGGTTGCTTGGGCTTCCTTCCCAAAGATGCCCACAGGTTCAGTGCAGCTGAAAGCTGAGACTGCCAGTGGAGTAGACAGGGGGAGAGGGAGCTCAGGCTGAGAGGTACTTGCTGCCTCTTTCCATTTGTTGGAGTGTTGAGAGTATTGCCTGTGAATAGCAGCTCAGCCTTGGGCCAATCTAGAGAAAAGATCAATAAAATATATTAGTCATATGTGAACATGAGCTTGATTTCGAAGTTACTTGGGATATGAGGTGTGAAAATAAAATGGAAAGAGCAGAAGAGCCATAGAGACAGAGGCAGGAAGATGAATTTCTTTTGCTTTCACTGCCTGGAAGGATGTATCTGCCGTAACTTGTCTTTCCTAGTGCCTCTGTTATACTTGAAGTAAGTTAGGCTCCAACCCATATGTCTGATACAGTTGGAGTAAAGCCATGAGAAGGTAAAATACAAGGTTTACCCAGTCAGATTAAAGTGTCCACACAGTTTCATATCTTACAATACATTCTAAGGGAAGGATACAGGAACAAAACAATCCTCCCATGTGAAGTTCCAGCCACTGGGTTATTGCTGGAGGACCTAATGTGAGCCAGACTCATCTGTGAGGCACTCGACATGATAACTCACCTGCCAGGCTACACTGATCGCAGGTTGCCCTGTGTTCAAAGGGTCCTCCAGTCTCTGTGGTCTTTACAAGCAGTCCAACTAGTTCCAAGTTTCATGGTTGCCCTAGACCTTTCCAGTGCTGTGGGTCTTTTGGTGATGCTGTTGAGGAACCACTGCTTGTCCCTGAACTGTCTGGCCCCTGCAGGTTGCTCACACTTACATGAGCCCAAGGTACTGGTTTTGTAAGGGCTACCCAGTAGGTTTTGGCTTTAATCATGTTTTATTTAATTAATGAATGTGTTTCAGTGACAGGATGAACAAGCAGGGAATTAGGGGCTTTCTTACAATATATTCAAGGGGCAGACTTAAGGCTGAATGACCATTTCACAGCTTGGAACCCTGGCATTAGAAAACATTATGTTAGCATGACTATGCTCCTCGTTAGTGCTGGGTCCCTTCCCTTGTTTAACTATATGGAACACCACGGGGTTCATTGTCTCTAATAGCAAGAAAGCTGGAAAAAGGAGGCTTCATCATAATATTTTTCCCTCCGTTCTGCAGAACTGCTTTCCCAAAACTGTAATTGTAAGAATGGAATTTGTTTCTTGTGGGATTCCAAAAGCAAGTGGATGCACAGTGAGGAAGGCATGGAAAAAAGCCTGCCTCCAGCACAACCATCTTCAGCTGTTCAATGTTTTGCTCAGTACAGCTTCCACAGCATTTGAAGAGCCAACACAACTGAGAAAACCCCTGCACAAGAGCTACTAATCTTACATATGACTTTTGACTGAACTTGTCTGACTAATGTTCTTTAAAGCAAAACCCCGTGCTTACCAAATCCAACTTGGAACAGTTTCTTTGGCCCGTAGTTCCCTGGCATTCAAACACTGGTATTTAAATATCACACCAAAGAACTTGAGTAATTCTAACTTGCATCAGTTCCAGGCTTTCCAATGACAACACTGTTTCGCATTGATTATTTTTCTGAAAGACTGTTTCTCTAGGATATATTGAGGCCAAATGCTTCAATGGATTCAATCAACACAGCATCACTGAGCCCAGTGATGCAGAGCTAGTGTGTCTCAGCTGATAATCTGGCACATTTGTATTCCTGCCTACTTTTTATGGGATTAAAGCAAATCTAGCTGCTCAGGTTATGGCTGAATGTCTGTAGATGCCAAGCCATTCGACCATGTCAGCCTATGTTCTGAGTAACTAATTGGGGTAGCTTCAGAGCTGCTGTGCAGAGTGCTCAAGGTCAGAAGGTGAGGGATAAAATACCCACTAAGTGAGAGATTAGAATATAATAAACAGTTCTTCAGTGACTTTCAGTATGAGCTTTTGCCATTAGAAATACATTTGCCTTTCAAAAACTTCACCTATAACTATCTAAGCCAAGATTTGCATCCTATTGGATATGTGCATAGTCTAAAAATTCAGCTGCAAAGAAAGAAGTGTTTGGTCAGGGTTACAGGCTTGTATTGTGAATGATATCTTCAGTGGGAGTGAGGTCTTTGGCTTCAAACGAAGAAAATGTCACCAAGGGTTTTGCAACATGGATCTGGTGGTATTTTGGAGTTTGTACTTTTCTTTTCCTCTTCTGGCACTCTAAGTGTTTAAGGAGTTACAGCTCCCTGCTGTTCATTCTGCTGTGGTGCAGGAAGAGCCAACAGAACGTGTGCCCACCCCTTTGGCAAGTTCTCTGCAAAGCCCAGTTAAGCCACTGAGGAGAGAGGGTTTCTCTGTAGCACACAGAGCAGCAGCAGTACACAGAAAGCTGGTACGCCAGTAGTGATCTAAATTCCTCTGCTGCCAAATAATATCAAAATTATTTGGTGTAGATATTATTGCAGTAACCCAGTATCTCTTTTCTTAGTCCTGGACATCTTTCTAAAGCCGGTTTTCCTGTTTTCTGAGCAGCCCAACTCTGACCTCACTTACCCCCATTCGTCTTCATGGACTATTATAGGTTTGGAGAAATAACAACTGTGAAGGATTCAAATGGCACCACCATTCCCCACACCTCACCAGAGAGGTTTTGTTGAAACCAGTGCCAGCATTTTCCTGTACTGACTTTGGTCTGATGTCTTGCAGCAAGTGGCAGAGCAGTACCTCACACCTCCATGACTTCAGAACAAAGCATCTGAGATGGTGTTCTAAGCTGCTTTGTAACAGCTGTAGGAAAACCCAGGGAACAGTAATAGTGATGGAGAAATGAGGAGCTGGAAGAAAAACGAAGGCAGAAAGAGGAAGAAGGAAAGATAAAGGGAGAGGAAGACTTTATGCACGCTAGAGTGAGTAACTTTAACTATTGTTTTATTCATGCCAATATTCGTCTCTCTTCTCTCAGGATATAGCTCATGCACCTAACATAATTTGTCTCAAGTTTGTCCATTGCTCACAGTATGTTTTGAAGGCAGCCCTTGAAGGAAGATTGTGATTGTCTTCACAGTTGTGCAATGGGGTTAAATCAGCAGAGCATTTCTTCCTTGAAGCACACCTGCTTGCAGGAGTTATGCTCTACTTTACCAGTTTGAAAGGGTTGGAAAAACCAGGAAGATGAGGGGCTGGTGCCTGGCCACAGGTATTAGGACACGTTTTGTTGAATGAGGTTGGCACGCTGTGCTCAGGTCCCGTGCAAGATCGAGAGGCAGTGAGGAGGCAAGTACCAGCACCGGAAGTACAGGGGTGGAATAAAAACTGCTGAGGTCAGAGATGAGCCAAGGCAAAAGGAAATGAAAGGGGAGGAAGGAAAGTGAGGAAGAACAGAAAAGGTAAGATGACCACATATTTCTAAAGAGTTAGGGACGTGGATCCTCCACATAAACTAAATGGGGTATGAGAAGCTATGAGTTTTCCATCCCTTTCTGTAGGAATTGTCAGGGGAACAGGGCAGAGAATTAAGAGTGGGGGTATGAGCATGGAAATTTGTAATCTCTGAGAAGGAACATGATACAGAGAGCACAAAGTGCTTTGGGAAGGGATAACTTTTTCCTGAGTCCCTAACGAACTGAAAGATGAAACTGCAATTTGTGGTGATGGGATCCTGAATAAATGAGTTAAATCAAATCTGGTAGCATTTGCCTAGAGGAGAGCAAATGTTGTCCATACTGTTTTCGGGAATAGGAAAGTGGCAGGCTGGAAAACTAGTCCTTTTAGTCTGGCCTCAGCAGTATGCCAGTATGCCAGTTCTAAGACAAGGGTAGTTACATACATGGAAGTTAGTGAAAAATAGGATTTGAGTTAGAAATAGGTGAAACAAGCAAGACTAAAAGAATTACTTTTTCCTTGTTTACTAAACAAGGAAACAAGAATGATTTATTTTATCTCAGCTTCAGTAAAAATATCACATGGTCTTACACAAGAAATTATCAGTTTATGTGAATAAGATGTGGGAACTATTGGAAGATCAACAGGACAATGAAATGAGCGTCTCACTGGCTAAGGGTTACAGAGACACCTCTACAAGGATTAATCCAGAGCTAAATTTGTTTAAGGACTTAATTAATGGTAGAGAAAGTGACTTGGTAGAAAGCATGCAAATGTTTTAATGACATTTGTTATCAGCACAGAAGGAGAGGGGATGGTGGTGAGCCAGAATTTATAACATGAACACCTGAATTACTTTGGGTTTGCAGTAACAGAAATAAGAAAACAGTCATTAGTGCAAATTTTAAGATCATGCATTTACTGCTAAGTAACATGGATTTTGCAATAAAAATTAAGATTGTAATTTGAAAGTAACAGTAATACAAAATAGATATGGGCATGATATAGCAATGAGTAAGTCAAGAGCAGTTACAGTGCATGCCAAAAGAGGCATTTTCACTAGACAAAAAAGGGACCAATGTTAATCTCTCAGATACCAGTGAGGCCCTTGAAATAAAATGTGCCTTTCTGAGCACCCATGTTTCAAGAAGAAGGATTCAAATAGGAAGAGAGGCCAAGAAGGGTTGACTTGGAGCTCATTTAGGGGAACAAGAACTGATCTTATAAGAGAAAACTAAAATTGCTCAACAGCATTTAGTCCAGTGAAACAGCCTGACAGAGGATCTGCTTGCTGCTTAAGCAATCACGTGGGCTGGCATTTAAGAAGGAAAAAATAGCTTAATGACAGCTTAATGGTGTTCTTATCAGAAACACACAAGTGTCTGAAATAGTTAGGAACAAGGCTCGGCTGGGAACTGGAAGAGGTTTCCTTAAATTAAAATGGGTGTGGTGCTGTAATAGGCTTCTGGCTGGAGCCGGAGAACAGGACCATACCTGCTTTTGGGAGAAGCTTGCTCAGGTCAAGAGAAGGACAACCAAGGAAACTAGGGGTATTCTGAGAACTGATTTTTGTATTCCTAAATATTTTTGTTCCTACCAGCTGATATCAACTGTTCACCTCCACACACAGGGAGCAACCCCGGGGAAGAATTATTTCTTAGGCTCAATCTCTTTGGCTCTTCCTGTGTGGCCTTGAACTGCTCTCTATTTAGGGCATGTGGTGCAGCACCACAATCTAACCAAGGGTCTGTAAATGGTTTGCAAGAGGTTCCGTGAGAAAATTCTGCCTTTAAAATGTGAAATGTGTTTCAAATTTTGGATGGGCACAGAGGTCATGTGACAACTGCTCCGCTTCCCAATTGGAAGAACGTACCCTCTAGAACTGACTTTCTTTGCAAATACTCGTATTCATATTCCAAGAATATTCTGACCTATATTCTTCAAATTTGCTGTGTCTGCAAATACTTCTGCTAGCAAATTCATCCTCTATACTCGAGCCAAAAGGGTGTGAATGCAGCATGAAATAAAACCATTTTTTGTTCAGTTGAATAGTCCTAGTAAAAATTTCAAGGAATACACATAGCTCCTGGAGGGACACAGGAAACCAAGTGCTAGACAATCAGGAAGAGCAAGAAGAGGAACAGAGGGAGACAAATTGTATGAGAGAGCCTGAGGCATGTCTGAGGCAGGCTTTAAAAACAACAAGGACAAATTTGAGTTGAATAGGGAACCACGGAGGCTGCCTGAGGATAATGCAAACGTTGATCCCTGACAATTGCAAAGGAGAGAATCCTGTGCATCCGGGTGAGGCCACACACAAGAAAACCCAACAGTTGAGCTTTGAGAAGCTGAGACATTTCCAAGGTAGAAGCCCAGGCTGTGGAATAGAAGAATGAGGTCCACAGCCGGTGAGAAATAGGGACAGAAGATATGGAAGAAGATGGATTAAGAATGAGGAAATATGCCAGTACAGCTGTCAGGAGGAGGTAAACCATAGGTGGGAGCTGAGTGAGACAGAGAAGGGCAGAGCTGCTCAAAATTCCAATGTCACACTGGAAGGCTGGCATGATTTTTGTGGTTTCAGGTTGAAAGCATGTAAAACCACTTGTACAGCATATGCATCCTTGTAGGATTGAAGCAGAAAGCTTTGCAACTCTGAACTGAGTCTTGGGTATTCGATTAAGACACAGACCAAGATAAAAGTTCTGAAAGTGCAGATGGGATGTTAGGTTTCATTGATTTAAGTTTTCCTGCCTGTAAATGATGCAAGACAGTAGAAAATTATGGTTTTTTCTTTTCTCCAAGCATTTTTCTGGATAGGATTCCCTTTAAAACAATCCCATTTATATGTGCCTATTGCTTCTGTCCCTTCCAGCTATTAGACACTTATGCTCTGCATAACTATGCAATGCTTAGGCATCTATGTCCCTGGTGGGAGCTGGGGAATTCAGGTGAGCACTCAGATTGCTTAAACCTTTGTGCAAATCTTGAGTGCAGGTTGCATTTTATTCCTCCTCAACTCTCCTGCACCAGTACCTAGTTTCTCTGACTAGCCTCTTTTGCCCAGTGAGGGGGATCTTTAGAGGATCTGAAGAAATCAAGAGGAGGAAAGTGAACAATGATTAGAGACTTCTGAAAGGGGCAGTGAGGAATTAGGGACTATACCCTTTGAAAATTTGCGTGACACTCCTTAACGGTCCCTGCCTCATTTTCCACTTGGCTGCTTTATGACTGAACTGTAAACTAAAAATGACATGGGCTCATTAATTTGGCAGCAACTGGCAAGATGTGGCCATTTAGCATATCCACAAAGCTATTGTTTAAGCCTGGGTCATGTCAAAGGGCAAGCTAAATATGACCGAACCTCTGAAGGGCTGAGTCTAGGAGTCCTAGAGCCTAAACCTTCTCCCTAACCTTTGCTTGTCTTCAACAGTGTGATCAGCTTGGGTTTTCAGGGGAAGGCTTTACATAAAGCTGTCAAGTTACTAGCAATATTATGTCAGTTTGATTTTTTTTTAAAGCAGGCTCAATTATATCATCCTCTTTTCACATCTGACAAGCGGTGCAAAAAGTGTTTGCAATAGTGGCTTCAAGGGAATGGAAATGCTTTAGTTGTGAGTTACTGCTACAAGTCCAGAACATGAAGGAAATTTAAGCCCAAACCTTTTCAAATGTCAGATGACGTAGAATGGCTGAAAAACGCTCTGAGACATTGGTCTGACTGCATTTATTTGGTTTAGAGAGTAAATGGTTAATCCCCACACTGTCAGGGATTTAAAGTGCGGGGCAAATGGGCAGTTCTCTTTCCACAGGCTGAAGGAGCCCATCTAAGTTCAGTATGAAAAAGCCACACTGCAAACTGCAGGTTGAATATTTGTACCTAGGTCTTCTTCAGGGCAAAAAAGTGAGTAAGAATGAAAACAAATGCAAATACAAAAGCAGTGTTTCTCATTTCTTTCTGCCATTCTGCACTACTGCCCCTCAGGTGTAGTAGAAGAGATTTTCTTTGTGTCTTTGGTAGGAGGTTTGCTCTCACTTTTCCTTCAACTGACAATGATAGAAAAGGATGACATTGCAGCCCACACCCTCCTTCACCAAAACCTGCCATTTATTCAGGAGATTTGGAAGGAAGCCTTTCCCCAGCTGGTCCATTCCTGTTTGGAACATCTACATCTGAAAATAATACCTCTGCTATTTATGCACGTGGTCCTGTCATGACCTCGTCTACTAGGATAGATTAACTGAATTTCTCCAATGTTTTCTTTACTTCCTGATGGCCACTATCGACTTTGCTGTGTGATGAAGGCTCTCCCTTCGAAGGGGCTACATATGTATCGGTGCAGGAAACTTGGGATGCCTGAACTTTGGAGTGGTTTGCCACTTGGAGGATTTAAAACGTGATTTCTTCCCTTTAAAAATGAGTTACACTAGAGTAGAAGGGACAAATAACTTAAACTGGCATTTCCTCCTTGGTAACTAGACATTTTAATGGATTTCACAGAAGGCAAATTACAGTTCTCAGGTGCCAAAATTGAAGTTTGTTTTGTAAACAAAGAAACAAAAAACCCAACCAAAAAACAAATTGAAAATATAAATGCTGCACTCTGGCTTTTTCATGAAAAAAAATCTCAACCTGGCTTCTCATGACTGTATTTAAGCTTAAAAGGGTGTAGTAATAATAAAACAGCCCTTTTAATCCTCAACTTCATATTCTGCTAAGCATAAAATGCAAATGTTTTTCCGTGCTGATTGTTTAAGTCATCTGGAGAAAAAGTTCTTACTCATGTAAGTACCACATAACTCAAAATTTCTTTTTTTCCACTTCTGTTTTCTGATATTCCCCTATATATTTGTATTTTTTTGGTGTTGTTTTGTTTTGGTTAGAAGTTCACGCAGGGTTGATTAATTTTAGCAATTTTCCACAAATGAACTGGGTTTTTATGCCCCAAGGAAATATTTTTTTTGACATTTAACAGCAAAGAAAACTATTTCCTCTCCCATTCAAAGCTAACCATATTTAATTGGCCTAGAAGTCTGTTGCAGTTTGGAAAATGTTTGTGATATTCCATCTGTTTTTTCATCCAGTCGTTTGAGTGGACCTGTGTTTACCCTCTCGTTGGGTTTACAAGTACAATGATGTTGATGTGACAAGTTATTCCCTTGATCCAGTGCTGGATCTTACAGGCTGTGTGGCTTGATAAACCTTTGTTGCTCAGGTAAGAACAGCTCTGAACTTTTAGTGATGGTTTCATAATATCTCAAGTTTATTTTAACTGCTCAGCCGCATCAGCTGCACAATAGTACACAAAACACAGAGACACACAGTGACACGCAGCTGTGCATCGGGGACCACTTGAAGTACTTAATGGGAATATATTTGTTTGCTTCAGTGGACTCAAATGAACAGCTCTCTATCTTTTGACCTCTGGTCGAAATCAAATAGTTTAATGCAACAAACAACCTCTAAATTTATAGGCTACCATTTACATGTCCCCCTGAAGATCATTAAGAGGCTTTAGACTTTAGGGTGACAAGCAATATATTCCGTAAAACAACAGGGATTTAAGATGCAGACATGTACAGATGTTGCGTTTTCCATACATTTTTGTGGTCAGATAGCAATGTTTGAAGATGTATGTGTGAGGTCATTTGAATTCACTTGGAGATGGGAGCTTCACAGGCAAAGAGACCATCTGGCAATCAGATGTGGACTGCAGGTAGACCTATTTGTTTTTAACTGAAGTCACTGGGGAACGAAAATGTCAAGTACCCTAACACTGCAGAAAAATGATAATCACTAGCCACCCAGCACAGCGTCTGCTTAACCAGTCTCAAAAAAGTAATTCAGTCAATAAAGTAGGAAATTGCAGGCATTACAGCCCTTTTTCTCTTGTGTGTGTGTGCCTGCTCATATATGTACAGATGCAAGTGTGCATATTTTGCCAAGTCCTTACTGGAGTGGTGAGATTTCTGGGTGTCTGCTCATGGTGGTCCACACAAACAAAAAGACTGGTAATTGAAGAAATTGCTCTAAAATCACTTAGCCTGGAGTGTCTGACAAGCTGCAATCAGTCTCTGACATGTGCGTAAATCCTAGTTTTTTGGATGTTATTTGACTCTGGTGGTAAAGATTTCTGGTCAACTGCTGTGCTGTTGGTTTCAGAATTGGAAGTCAGGATGTGCAGGAATGTAATTCAGGATGTCCCTCACTCCTCTGCCTATTCCCCAGTCCCAGCTTTCAGCTGTAGCTACTAAGATGGTGGCTGGAGGTATTGAAATGCTGGCACATAAGAGCTGAAATGGGCTTACTTGCTTTTCAGGTACCAGAGATCACATCAAAGAGAAAAGACTGAACCACTGTGGAAAATGGGGAAGAAGACACTATATTGCCTGAAAACAGGGACTTCCTTCACAAGCTTTGGGTTTATTTCCAAACATAAAAATGAGCCTTTAAGGCTTCATTTAAAAGACAAAAAAAATTTAGCTTTTTTATTTGTAAAAAAATAATATCAAATTATGAATAATATATGTCTCAGTACGAACACTTTCTGTATGAAATTATAATTCAGAGCACAACATCTGGCAGCTGGTCTTACATCTACAATTACTTTAAGCACCTCAATATCTTGAGAGCTGCTGCTTATATCATTGACTGGGGGTGACATTTTGAACCCTCAGACCTTCTGTCACTCAGAGTGATAGAATTTTGGTGTATCTGGGCAAAGATTTTGTAGTCACACACCAGCTGCTCATGGAATGATACCTATGCTGCATAACCTGCAAGTGGCACCCTAGTGATTAGCCTGGGCAAAATTCAAAGTTTAGATAAACCCGGACAACAAACAGAACTCTCAGATTTTAGACATGTGTGCAGGACTTCATGGGAGATGTTGGAAGTGCTGATCAAAATGCTATGCAAAACCTAAGACATGCTTCCTGTTCACTTGGACAAGACATTCCTTTTAAATTTATCTTGTTTCCTGGGAGAAAAACCTTGCTCACCCTCTTTTTCTCAGTCTTCCAGATATTTGAAATCCTATAGACGCATCTCTGTGTCTCTCTTTTCCTCTTTCATTTTTTTCTTCTTTCTTTCTTTTCTACTCCTTTTCTTCTTCCCTTCCTTCTTTCTGAACATATTGTTCAGATTTATCCAGATGATTATGAGGGCTTTGCCCCTTCTCGCTTTATTTCCCTTAGTCTAGTTCCCTGATTCAGATAGGCTTGCATCTATTATGGATTGTTTTTGGTTTCAGGAAGGGACAAGTCCCTGCACTTGTCCTTCTCTTTCAAACACCTCTAATCTTCCTTCAGTGTTGTCACAGTTCCATGTCGTTCCCCTGCCTTGGTGATTCCAGTGAGATTCATCTGTTAATTTCTGATTATTTATCCAATTTGGGCAGCATGAGGTTATATGGCACCTAAACTAGGATTTTAACACCGTGGCACCTCTATGTCCTTTGGTGCATGAGCTGTCTTGATGGCACTCATGCATCCTGAAACGCCTGACACTTGCAACAAAATGTATTGTGACCTAGATTATCACTTGGTGATAAACCACCAGGAGGATTATCAATGAACAAAATCCATGATATTTTTCCACAGAAAAGCAGTCTAGGATATGGCATAGAAACTTCAAAGCAGTTTTACCATCAAAGTACGGATACAAAAAACTTTAATTATCTGCAAATAATTTGTGGGACATGCTTTAAATAATTACTACAGAGCAAAACAAAAAGTATAGAATTGATAAGGGTTTAGGTGCTTTCTTATGTGGCTGTGATACTAACAATAATCCACCAAAACTCCAAGCTCTTAATAAATATTTCTCTTCTCAGAAGTTTTGAGTCTGATTTTCAGGGGTAACCATTTCTTACTCAAACATTTTTTTAAATAACTTTAAATAATCTTACTTTTTCTGTGTGTAGTTGACCAGTTACTACTTTTTATCAGGAGCAGACTGTAAATAGATGAGGAGTCTGAACACACTCTCTCACTGTCTAGCAGGTAAGGCCCCATGGAACAGGAGCCAAGCTCACTTTCCAGGGATGCAAATCTAGGCTGACCCACTAACATAGCAATCCCTAATGGAGTTATTCAAGACTCATATCAGCGTAACAACAAGTAGAATAAAGCCTGAAAACCACAACCAACAGGATGTCAGGCAGCCAGCCCCATAACTTGTGGGCTGTGGCCTTGAGGGCTTCTTTCAGCATGGGATGATAAGCATTGTGATGAAGTTTGCAGGGTCTCCAGCAGACTGTCTGACTTGCTCATCTCTGGCTTGAGCCTATCTACTCATCTGTCAGTCTAACCCTCTCTATCTAATCTTTGTCAGATAAAGCTGCTAAGAGCAATAAAAATTTGTAATGAACATCAAGACCTCTTTCAAGAGGATCAAGAACTGAAAGAAATTAAGGATTCCTTGGGTTTGGTTCTGAGTCCTCTGTAGAAAGAGCATATTACAAAAATTCAACACTTCAGTACATGCTTCAGGACACAACTCCATCTAGATGCAATGGAAATTCTGTATGGATCTTCCACGACACATTAACAGCAGTTGCAGTATGCACAAACACTCTCTTCCCACAGGAAGACAAGAATATTATTCCTTTGGGATGATCTCTGCCTTGCTGAGGTTCAAACTTGTGTTAGTGTCTCAAGCTGGCTGGTGAAGGACAATATAATTTACTGGAGATCTTCCCTTTGCTTTTGTGATAATCTGTGTTTGTGTATTCGGCTGGAGGCAGGATTTATCTCTGAATTTGTCTTCTAGATCCAGCCATATATAGAAGTGCTCTCATCTGGCACACTTATTTGTACAGTATGTCTCTTTATGGCTTTTTAATAAAGAACAAGTTTCCTGGAATTTTCTTTGTTGCCCTTGGGGTAGGAACAATGGACTGATCCTGAGTTTTCTCCCATAATCTTTTTTTGCCCATGGAAAGCTCCTTTAGTTGAGTTGATGCCTGGTTTTCACTAGAGTATGTCAACTGGGACTACAGTCATAATATTTTCATCTCCTTACACATTTAAGTTAATTTTTAGAGGTTTTTTTTAAACACTGACTGTTTTACTTATCACACATTTCATGAATAAGCTAATCTGAAAGAAAGTACTGGTTTAAATAAACTGTGAATTAATAGCAAACAATGCAGACCCATTGTTTCAGGTTTTCTACGTTAATGAATTTTAGCACTAGCTAGTAAAGCAATGATCCTTGATTGCATTAAGTGTGTCAATGTTCATGGAAAGATGATCAATGTATTTGCAGCTGAAGTGGTGTCTCATTAAATATCATTTGATGAATAGTATGGAAAACCAGGCGAAACATCAGAAGTATAGTTTTCATTAAGTGGGAACAGTTAACAGAACTTCTTGCTCTACAGAAGTCCATGAACTCCACAACTCATCATCTAGAAGACACTCATAGGAGATTATATCTCAGGGAAAGCTTTGCTAAATTCATCAGAGTACCAGCCTTATTGCTAGGGAAAATGTGATGTTCAAAGCCATTTTTACTGAAGGATATATATATATATATATGGAATTTTGTATATATGGAAATCTGCAGAAAGGTAAAACATGAAATACACTGCAACAATAAGGATCCTTGGTGGCTGCTCCAGTGTCTCAGCATCACCATCTGGAAGGTTAGTTCACTTCTGCCGATAGACAGGAGCCAACATGTGCCCCAGTTGTTAGAGGGTACCACCAGATCAACTGCTCCTCATTGCTGCGACCCTTCCTTGTCTAGCTGGAATGATCCAACCTTGTTCTTGCTTCTATCAGATTTTCTTTTACTGTCATGAATGTGCACTGGAATATCACACAGGACTGCACAGGCTTAGGTCATTTCCTCCTCCTTCCTCACTGAAGTCTCTTGATTAATATTTCAGTTGTGTATCTCAGTGGGGACATCCCCGGCTGTGCTCCTTTGTTACAGTCTCCTCAAAACGTGGTAGTGTAATGCTGTAAATTACGCATCATGAAAGACGGATAACATTCAGCTTGCTCCAAGCTTTCTGTGATGTCTGCATGTGTCTTGGACAACAAAAGAGAGTTTTGAGGATGTGCTTGTCAAAACTGCACATTTCCACCCTTCCCCTCTTGCACACACCCACATATGCTTACACACACTTCATTAGATTAAGAGAAGCCCTGGGGGACACTGCCACAGCTGCCTATGTTGTTTTCTTGTACCTAGCCTTCAGACTTAACTATGATAATACTTTGCACAAGCCCTGCCATGCCTAGAAAGCCTCAGAAGGAAGTTTTTGTTTTCTCCCCTACAAATTTTGCTGAAGACACTGGGGTTACATGGAGATCAGAATCAGGCCCAAACTTTAAAGGTTTGCTCTGAATTTCCTGGGGTTTGTGGTTAGAATCCAGACCCTTAACATTATCTTAACATAGGTTTTGCATTTGTATTTATAAACACAGTGTACTGCTGCCTATTTGAGTTTAGAATAGATTGTGGTATAAACATATTTCCTCTTTACACATTATAATCAGTGCACAATGGCCTGCTTTATGTAAAACATATCACAGTCTTTGCTTCTCTGCATGTGCTTGCATGCACATATAGCTTAAATTAACTAACTTAATATTCTCATGATGTGTTCAAAGAGGAGATCTGTGAATGAGGTAGGGAAAAACTGTCTTGCAGTTCCTATTTTGGAGTTTGATATTAAACACAGTATTTAGAGAAACATTTAATGATGATTCAGTTTAACAGACTTTTGGTTGATGACTTATTTATAATTTCATCAACCAAACACTTCCCTTGACAGAGTATGTTTTGGCTCACTGTCGTTCCTGACAGCTATGTAGAACAATCCATAGTAAACGTGTCCTTTGGAAAATTAGCCAAACATCATTCCAATGCAGTGACTCTGTAGGCGATAAGATGAAAATGCTTAGTTACAGTTCATTGAATATTGCCCCAAACCTGTTCAAAACTGCTGCTTGGCATAATCCCTGAGAAGGTATTTTGGCTTTTTTCACAGCATTGCTGAAAACCGGCTGAAATCAAAATTGAGTTTTGCTTAAAGTGTGAATTAATTAAAATCGGGGCCTGAGTTTTGCAAGTGTTTTCTGAAGAGTCTGACCTAATTCTGCAAGATATTTTGCTTAACTGAGAGTGTGTGAATTTTCTTTATGGTGTTTATTCACACATTCATGTTTTTGTAATAAGATTTTTTGGTTGATGTCCTTGCACAGTAACTTTAGTGTCATAGCAAATGCACAAGCAACAGCAGAAATACTACCAATAAAAATATCCAGGTTCCATTTGGCATTTTCATGTGTTGAATTCACAGCATTTACCAAGGGAAGTATATATCATTATACCCATCTTATGTAGAAAAAACAGAGACTGAATATTTTCAAGACACTAAGAGGTGTATTGTTTCAAGAGCTCCCTTCCCACTGGAGATAGAAAATTGAAACCCCTTTAACTTCAGACCATTTAAAGATATCTTTACTCCAGTCTTACTTTGCATGATGTTCCTGTAAGATGTAATAAATCCTGAAGGATTTGCTGAGCACAAACAAGGGTGTTGAAACAGTGAAGTCTGTAGCTGAGGTGTTATCTACAACACAGAAATTACAGCAGGATTGTGCAGTGCTTGTGTGCACTGTGGTACTCTGGCAGAGCAGCTGAAGAACAAAAATGCAATATCCTGTTGCCCTTTTTCAAAAAAGATCAAAAATTCAGAGTTTTTAGACCAAGTGTTTATTTATGATCTCTGCTGGGTGCCTGTTCCCAGCCTCATCTATCCACAGACTATTTGTAAGCTGAAAAAAGAGTCTTTCCAGTCTTTCCACTTTGCTAAGGACCAAACAGAGAACTGCAGTGCTTAAAGCTGGTCACAGAAGCAACTTTCCCCTCAGCTGCATCTCTCCCCAGCATGTCCTCCAAACCCACACCATTACCTGTGGTGGCTCAGCACGATCCCAGGGTTTTGCGGTGTCCTGCGCTGTGCTTTTCTCCTGGCTGCTTTCCCACCCAGGTGGTCCAAATAGTCCCAGGAACACAGCAGGGTATGAAGGGGAAAAGATGAAGCCACAGAGGACGTCACTCCTTCTCTTCACCTTTATCCAGCAGGATTACGCTGCACTGTTCTGCCTATCTGCGTAAGACTGTGAGGATATTTAACTTATTTTTTTTTTTTTTAATGCAGGAAAGGTATGATTTCCCAAGCAGTTTCTGGCATTAAAATTTGCATTATTGTACTGACTTACATATGTTTTTGAAAATCATTTATTTTGTTAAAAACAGCAGTATATATACTATTTTACAAAGTGCTTCATTTTTTTGAGAGCTGCAGACGGTTTCTCAGAGAATAAAATTTGCAGAATGGATTAGGTATATGAAGGTCCATCTGCTCAGATTCTTAATCATTAGACAAGAGAAATTAATGCACCTACAATGCTCTTACTGCTTCACAGCCTTTTTTAAAGAGATGTCAGGCTACTTTGGAGAGAGGTATGTGCTATTAAGTTTACTTTTTGTGCTCCAAATTGATGGGAATTGTCTGAAGTCACTGCTTAAGTCAGCTGAAGAGCTGGGGTGAAACCTCTGTCTTCTCATTCCTGATATGAATAATTATCCTCAAGTCAGCTTTCAGACTCAAACTGGTTTTAATGAAGATAAATGGAAACCTTAAACCCTATTAATATATTTCAATATGTTAGCTGTAAGTCTCAATAGCAAACTTCCACCAGGGAAATTGCTGTATATGAAAAATTCATCTCTGTCTTCACTCTATGCCTGGAAATAAAGAGGTATGCATAGATCTACTAAATGCAGCAATGCTAAATGCTTCAGCTAAAATATTTTATTAGTGAAAGATATGTTTTTTTCTCTCTTAGTAATTGAAAAATGCAGTAAACAGCTCATATTTCACTACTTTCTTTTTCTAAAACTAGCTGAAAACCAAAATATGAATAATTTATCTTTTAAAGGTTTTTTTAGTTTCACATACAGGCAGATAAACTCTCTGAATTGTGTGCCGTGCTGGTCCTCACCAGTGCAGAGAAGAACAGGATTTGACTTCCCTTGCACTGCCAAACTTAATCAGAGATTTTAGCCTTATATGTAGATCTGCCAAATTTTGTCCACGCTGAAAAGTTTAATTAGATACTGCTCCCCTCCAGCCCCTGGGTTCCCTTCATTTGCATGCTGCAGGTGGGGGTCTGCTCCACCACAGTGTCCTGGAGGGCTGAAAGTGGAACCTCTTGGTCTGTCTGATGGAGTAGAGCATGGAATGCATATGAATTTTCTAGGGATGTGAGAGGAGGCTTGCCTCCTCCTCCTCGGATTACACATGGTATGTCACTGTACCAAACAGCCGTGGTTGTGCAGCCTCTTTAGATAGACTGAGGCAGAAAAAGTAGGTTAAGTGGGAAGCTTTTAGAATTGCAGTCCCCGCCACTCCTTTTCCATCAGGGAAAATATGCATATGTAACACATACATTGTATACACCTGTGTCTGTTTCCTGTCCCTTCCCTGAGCAGTAATTAATTCAAATCACAGATGACAGCTGAGTGAAATACAGATTCTCTGAACAGTGCCAAAGATGCTCTAGACAGATGCCTGCTGTATTTGTGTAACCATTTTGAACAAAATATCATAAAACCTGAAATTAGTATCAGATTGATTCCTCCAGTGCTTAATGCAGTCTGCTCAGATGCTGAAGGCTACAGAGTATCACTAGGCATTGGTGAACGTAATAAATTGTAGCTAATATTTTAAGAAGAGACCGTACCTCTGCCACTTGATGACACAGAGCTTTTTCACAAAGCTGAAAAGCAACAGGAATTTGAGAGTCCTTAATACGGTGAAATGCACTAATTACTCCCAGTCAGATTCTTGAACACTCAACTGCAGGGAAATACCTAGCTTGAAAGAGAAGAGAGCAGTGTTTCCACCCCGTCTAGATTTTCTCTAGTTTGTCCGTGAAAGGCAGCCTGACACCTCTTGATAATGTAGGCAGGATTGAGCCCACAGACGAAGGACGGGACCTGACTGCAGTCAGGTTGCTTCTGCCACAGCAAGATTGAAGAGGAAAGCAAGGAAAGCAGGAAAGACTGAAGGGAGCAGGAAAGAGTGCTTTTGCAAAGTGCTTACAACCAGCCCCGGCCCATGGCAAACATCCTGCCTCAGCAGGAAGTCCGCCTTGCCGGGGCGCTTGCGCCGCTAGTGTAAATAGCTTGGAAGAGAGCACTTTTTTTCCTAAGGGAGTCTTCTGTGGTGGGCAACTGCCTTGTTACCTGTGCTGAGTCAGACCCATAATGAATTAGCATTTCTCTGCAGAAATATCAATTTTTAATTTTTTTTAAGGGAGTAAGTTCTGACAAACCCCACTTTAGCTTCTGTGTATGTTACACTTGTGTCATTCCTCTGCTGGTAAAATATTCAAAGACCTACTATTGAATACAGCCTTTCGAAGAGATACAAGGAGAGAAGACTTGATTATTTCATTAGCAATAGAATGGGTTACATGAGCATGTTATTTCATCAATGAATTAAACTCTTGCCACTCTATATCAAAGAACCATTATGGGTAAAATAAGGACCATATGCATCATTAAAATCTTGTTTTGTGAGCCTTGAAAAACAGAGTGTTTCACATTTTATTTTGGGTCATTGTAGTTTATTTACTTAGCTGTAGATCTGGTGGGGGGGGGCGGGGAGAGTTGTTTTCTTGGACAGGCATTCATCTGGAGGACTAGCCTTGTACTGGACGTGGCTGATTTGTATAGAAACATTTAAGTTGGTTCTTATGGAGAAATTGACCTCTCATTTGTGTTGGCTTTTTGCTCATTGATTTAGCAAAGGTTGGTCTTGGCTTTGTTTTTTGCAAAGTCCTGGGCTTTTTTTTTTTTTATCTGTCTTATCTTTGCATACTTGTCTTTTCGAGCTGCAAGCTCCTTGGGGCAGGGGTTGCATTCACAGTGTTTAATGTGCCTTGCACAAACGAAGTCCTGAGCTCAGGCTCATAAGTATCAGCTGAAAGCTAATAAGAAGAATGAATTCCATCTGATCCAGCTCATTGCAGAGGCTGATCTTTAAACTCTAATCTAGTCCACTTTGCCTACAGACTTGCATGTTTAGTGACCACTATGGAATGAAAAGAGGAACATGATGTGAGGAAAACAAAATGTCAATAGGTAGTATTTGGACTTCTCTGAAGAAAATGTGCTGCTTAAGGCAATCTTTCTTTTTTTATTATAGTTCTACAATAGGTGCTAGTGTTTGTTAGGACAATAAACTTGTCACATTGAATTATGGTAGTAAAAGAGCACAGATGCACACAGAGCCAAAACCAAACCTCAGAGTGTTTTAATTCATTAGCTCAACAACTCATGTTTTAGGAAATAAAAAAGATGGAAAATTAGGAAATGGAATGGATTCTTACGTGAGTGGAAGCTTCATGAATCTGAATGAATCCAAATATCATTAATAGGGCAAGAAAAAAAAAAAACTTGTGTTCATTGCCAGATATTAAATCTTGTTTATCCTTCCTTAAACTAACCAGAAACACATTGTGTTTGAGTACTGTTTAACAGCTGAGATGCTGCGGTTGTGCTGTAACTCTCCTCTGCTGCTTTTATCTTCTTTGAAAAGGGAGTGTGACTGCCAGGCTTGGAGCCTGGCTCCCCCTGCTTTGAACACTTCTATGTGGGAAGCCCAGGGTGGTTCTGCCTGTGGCCCCCCACTCAGGAGAGCATCAACCTTCAGGCTGAAAGACATCCTGATGCGCAACCAGTGGCATCTGAACAGATGTGTAATAAGGGTTTCTCTGAGCTGGGTGCGGATGGCCCTTTCTCTGTCAGGAGACTGTGAGTTCTTGTCTACATGAACTGAGTACTTCTGTTTATACTGTGATATCTATATCACAAATAAAGATTACACTTCCATGAGGAAGGAGCTGCAGGGTTTTTTGCCTTGCTATATAGAGCTATCTGTATATATTTTCTTTTATTGCAGTAGAAAACTGCAGGTGTACTTCTGCTTTTAGATGCCAGCTGATGAGCAGGCAGCTCAAAGCAGTAAGACCCAAACAAACAAAACTAATGTATATGGATTAATGTATTACAATAGATGTTTTATCTGAGGTATTGCTGGTGCATAAAAGAGACACTTTTCTCCTTGATTGACTTTGGAATATCCATAAACAAAATGTGGAAAGATGACAGATAACCAGTCTGTGGCTAGGAAAGCAGACGGCTAGCTGTAAACAAAGAAGGTCTGAGCTGGTCTCTGGACTTTGAGGTCCCTTTAATATTTAGATGAAAATCTAGGGGTTCCAAAAAGGAAGTGAGCAGAATGCATAACTACAAAGATGGGGACACAAGAAGCATAAAGTTTGGTTTTTATCCCCTTGGTTTTGAAGTGGGCTTGCCCTGCTGCAGCTCCTATAAATCAGAGCAGCTGGTGGGAGACTGTTTTATACCAGTGGATATAGTGTCTACCTCTCCTCTAGCACCAGCTTGCACCCTGCACCTTTGGCAAGGGCGTGACCTTCTGGCCTTTTTGTTGGCTGTGTGCCAGAACCATTAAACTAACACCTTCCATGATAGTTTTGGTCTCCTTACCATGACACATATAGAAAGGCCTCTGTTTACATTGCTCATATTTGTAAAGTGGAGCAAATATTCATGCTATAACAAAGGTACTTTCTCATATTCCCCAGGCACTTCCTCATCAGCACTCCTCTGCAGGCTGCTGTCAGCCCATGGGCAGGTCCCCATAGCAGTGGTTTCATCTGGAAAAACGTGATGGAACATGGATTGCCTGACTAAAAGAGGGCTGCCCATCTCTTATTTCTTCTCCTTCAAGCCATAAATAAGTTTCCATAAAGAACTGGGGGAAAAAAAATCTTCATACAATAACACAGTCTTTGATCAGGGTGAGGGAAAGGACAAAATATGCTGACAGCTTGAGATGGAAGGCTTAATATCTGAAAAATCATTTAAAAAAACCTCTTCCCCAAAATTTAATTGTGGATTTCCAGATCCCAGCCGAAATGACTCAATGTTTACCTGTTCTTTTTTGTTCAACCCCCCTATTATTCTAATAAACTGCATATAACAAAAAGAAATCTCATTTTATCAAAATGAGTATTGTCTTTGCAGTCTAAAGTTTTTAAAGTCTCCTTGACTGCAAACATGCAAAAGATTTTAGATCACTCACTAGCTCACGTTTACTGGATGTAGTTTCTACCAGCAGGAAATGGGCAGACTTGCACTTCTTTCATGCTAGCTTTGCAAGCTTGGGAGCCCTACTGAGCCACATGAGAGACATGTCACTGGGATTTGACTAAGAAACAGAAATCGAAATAGGTACAGAGAACAGCAGGTTCACAGCTCAGTAGTGGGCAGCCTCTGTGGTCATGTTTTAACATTTTATGTTCCTGCCTAAGGGGAATGCTGCTATTATTCTAAAGAGCAAAGATATTAAGTGTAGGCAAATGTTAATAGTCATTGTACAAACATTCTTGTCCACTAGAACAGAGAAATAGTTTGAAATAACTGTGCAAACAGGTTTTGCAGTGTGGGTGCTCCTTGTATACTTTAACAGCTAGTTCAATTACTTTTGAAATATATCCAGTGGTAGGGTGGAAAATGACAGCTTTTTTAACAAAATGCAGCAATGCTACATAAACTCAGGGCAGGAAATGAAGAAATATATCACCTTTATGTTTAATTTTCTTTAAAATTGTACATGAGCAAATCCTAGTTGCTTCAACAGGGAAATTGAGTGAACAGCCTCGTTTTGGGACACTGTGTTGCAAGGAGTTAAATGATCACAAGCAGTCTGTATTTCATGTTCATGGCTTGTCAGACTGACAGTCCATTCTAATCAGCATCATGAATATCCCTTTTTATCCTATCGAAGTATTAACTCGGTACTGTTTCTGAAGGATTATATCTTCTGGAGAATTAGACCAGGTTGGAGTAAAGTTTTGAGGGGTATTTAGAACTATGCAATTCTAAGAATGATGTTGAAGTCATTAGAGGTGGAGACTGGCACTCAGGCTAGGCTGGCTGCACTGTAATTTAGTTATTGCAGTACTTTACAAATGGCTGATTGATAATCTAAATATACCTGCTTGTAATAGTTTTAAATACCCAAGCACTTGCTTGTAGCAGCTGTAAAGTTTTGTGAACACTTTTAAAATTTAATATATTTACACATTTTCAAGACTATGTCATGTGAAAGTGGTGAGATTTCAGCATGCTCCTTCCAAGGTATAAACTTTCAGTCAAAAACTTACTGAAAACTTAACATTTTTGGATTTCTTCTTCCAGCTTCCACCACCAACAATCACTGACTGAACCATGATAAGAATCTTTTACTGAATTTATTTTGCTTTTCCCTAGTTACTACACTGAAACTTTTTTTTAAAGGAAAGGTTGTTTCTGTTGAACTCTTTCAAACAAAATTGTAACTCTCTCAGTGCCATAATTTAGAGAGACAAGTGTTGCAGACTGAATTTCCATTACCTTCTGCTTCTACCGGGCATTTTTCTTTTACAGGCAGACTCCAAGTGGTAACCAAAGCTACTCCTACTGATCATGCCAATGTGTCAGTACTACATCAAGACATCCTAACACAAGATTGGGGGAGCATATAGTCACTTCTACCATGTTTCTGTATGACATCACAACTCATGATTCTGAATGATATAAAATCTCCTGCAGACATATTCCTACTGCTTGCTCTCTGCAGTTGTTCACTGAGAGTTGTTCTGTTGAATTAAATAGGAAAATATGCAGTCCCTCCTTCCAAAATCCAGAAATTTGGGCAAGTGCCTAGGAAACAATGGGAGCTGGGACATGTGAAGATACAGGGTGTTGCTAGGACTTTGATATAAACACGGTACCTGAGTACCTGCAAAAAAAGGCTATTCATGGGGAAATAATTAATACTGAAATACAAAGGTTTACAGATAATTTTTAGATTCAGCTTCTCATTCAGATGAAAAAAGCTGATCCATACCTCTGATCTGTTCTTTTGGCATTGTACTTACCAGTCCAGAGAGCTGATCCATCAAGACTGAGTGCAACATACAGTTTTAAAGGCTTTCTCAACTATAATGACTCCTGGAAAACACTTTACCTTCTAGATCCTACCTAAACAACTAGTTCCTGGGGCAGACAGTCACAGTATAAATGGCACTTCAAAATATGGTCTGACGTTGCTCATGCTAACTCACCTTTCACTTAAAGGCACAAACTTGAAGGACCCATGAAAAGGTAAAAAAACCCACAAGAACTCCAAGCAGAAAATGAAATCTCTAATTTCTTTCTCCTCTTAATCGTTGATCCCCTTCTCAATCGTTGGTTGCATCAGCATGTTACATCTTGTCTTAATTAGACTGCAAGCAGCTTTGACTGCAACTACGATCTTACCCTGTGCTATGTACGGGGGCCCAGCTGCGAGTGGGGCTGCTGAGGGCCTCTATAACACAAACAAATATAATTATTTTTCTTTTTTCATAGGTGTCTTTTCTCTCTAGCTCTTATATAAACACTGTTTTGTGGAGCTGAAACTGTAACTTGGCTGTCAGTGCGGGGAGCCAAGGACTGACTGAGCATCCCACGAGATGAACAAATCTCTACCTTATGTGGAGGAAGAGAAAACAGCAGGGCTAACTGATTCAGAGGTACTCAGAGTAATAAAATAGCTCAGTATGGGTTGCAGACTTGACTAGGGATCAGGCACATTTTAAAACTGTTTATTGACAGAAAATCGGTGTGCAGCTAAATGAATTATTTGTTTAAGTATCGGTTTTCTGTGAACAGTATCAGTTTTTCAGCAAGCTTTTTCCATCCCATACTCTACCCCCTAATGTCTGAAAATTGAAGTATTTCCACACTGAAATGCTGCCACAAAGTTTCATGGGAGCTGTGGTTGGAAGCTGAATATAGCAGCACTCCTCATCTCAGTCAGGATGTCTGGTTATGTTCAATCTGACAAAATGTGCTGCTCGACTGACCTCCATCCCACAGAGCTGGATGAGGTGGGCATCTCCCCATCTCACTGAAAGGAGTGGGAGAGGTGGTCTTGGAAGCTCCGCCAGAACCTGCAGTGACAGCATTCCCAGGTACAAAGAAATACCTGCCAATATTTTGATTTTCAGCTCAGAGTTTTCAGGGTAGGGGGACAGAGGGATAGGAATACAACATCACTCTCCAGCCAGTGTTAACATCTGCCCACAGACACGGGGAATGTGGTGGTGTGAGTGCTCAGCCTTTGGGGAATCAGAGTGACAACCCTCTGGCAGCCATCTAGCTAAAAGAGCTTTATCAACTGAGAAGGAGCGAATAGCACTTAGATCTCAGTCACAGTGCTAAATGTCATATTTATATGGACTTTCACCTATTAACAAACTGTTCTTTTTAATTCAAGCTATACCATGTAATATAACTTTCATTTTTCCTTTCAGGTTCTGCCATTTTGTTTGTATTTTTCTTCATCCATGATTTGATTCCTGTAAAGATTATGGCCAGATACTTGTTAATTGTGGTCAAGAGACTAGGTAGTACCTCAGTCCATAAGCAATTTCAATGCTTGCATAGGGCTTTTCAGATAGCAGCATCATTTAAAGTATGGTCTACAACTCCAGTGTCAGGATCTGGCCCTCTCTCAGAAGAATTGAGAGCAGGTTGTCCTGGCCATTGCTTTCAGTATTATGAGACAGACTGCTGCGTTTATTGGTTGCGTTGCCAAGTTATTACTACAGCTAATGAAATAACTAAAAAGCACGTTGTGAGCATTTTGTTTGACATGCTTGACACATTAAATGATTCATATTTGTTTGAGTGTTTGGGCTGTCGATGGGTATTTGTGAAAACTGCACTAAAACAGAAAAGACAAAATGATAAATATAAATGATCAGAGCTCCAGATGCTATTTGAAGAAATGGGCAGCTTTGTGCTAAAACTGAACACATCTCCTGAATCTACAAGCAATCAACAAAACTTTTTGTTTTGGCATCTCCTCATGGTGCACTGGAGCAAACTTTCATTGAGGTGATACAGACTCAGATTTCAATCCTTGCAGGGGACCATAGAAGGTCTAATTTTTCTCTCAGTGATGTAAAACCTGTCCACGAGAGCAATGAAAATCTGCGTAAGAGTGGAGGACCACAGTGGGAGGAATGGGGAGAGAACAAAGTGAAGTGCTGGTATAATTTCATAGCACTGCTTGTTCGTGTCTCACGTCCCACAGCAGAGTCTGAACTGCTCTGTCTGCTCTTCATGATGGTGTCACAACCCTTGTGGCTGAGCTCAGAATGGCACAGCTCATTAAATATTGGTGCCAACTCCACTGATCAGGGGAAGCTTGAGGCCCACTGCATTGCCTGATGGAATAAGATGCCTAATATAAGAGAGGAGGGAGAACTCAGATCTCTTATCTTTCAGTCACACTTAACCACACAACTTGCTCAGGAGGATACTACTTGGAAAAACTGAATGAAAGAAAAGGGATTGGAGAGTACAGACTTTCTGATACTTAGTTTCCCACTGGAAATTAAAACAAGGCATTAAGCAACAGGGGTTTGCTCCCCTCTGTTGACTTAGAACAGCTGCTCACCAATTTCTGCAGCACAGAGAGGAAAAGCAGAACTTTGCCTTGAGTCTGAGCAATTTTTCATAAGCAATCCAAGTCAAACTTCCAATCAATGACTTCATTCAAAGCTGGTTTACATCATGAAGAGAAATTTTGTTTATTTATTTGTAATAATTTCAGGATTTTACAGACCCACAAGAGGATGTAATTTAAGAAAACATCAGCAAGCTGTTTCAAATAGCAAGAGTTCAAAACAGGCTATGTCAAAAACTCATCAATGGAAAGAGTCTATAATAAAATTTTTTAAAAAAAGGAAGGAAAATGTCTTTTGTTGATGGCTTTGACCTGAACAGCTCCAAAACTTGATTTTTATTCTGCAGTGATACACCTTTTTAATCAGACTGAAGTCATATAGAGGAATGGACAGGCTTCCTCAAAGGACACTGAACCAGCCATTGAACGGATTTGGTAATTGTAAAGTCTATTGTCTCAAAGAAATGTCACAACAACCAGGTTCTAAAACATACCATGTCATGCAAACCAAGCAACTAAAAATAACCATTAGAGACATAACTAAAAAACTGTGAACCTGGAAAGCAGCAGAGTCTAGCCTGGTAATGGTTAGGAGGAATGGAAATTTTCTGCTGAGTGACCCAGAACAAATCACTTGGACTATCCATATCAGCAGTACAAAGCAGGCCGAATACTATTTTCTAATCTGTGGGAGAGTTAAGAGACCCTCTAGACCTCTGCAGATGTTCCATAACTCAGACAGGACTGGAGCCTGCTGACCAGAATAAGGTCACCAGTTTTGTTTCTAATCTGGCTCTTAATTTACCAGGTCAATTATGGCAATAATTACATCACTGTTTTGTCGCCTGCTGTCACTCACTGCTGGAAAAAATCTGCAATGCCTTTTGAGGTCTTCAGCCAGAAGACACACAAGTGGAAAGGCTGTGGCAGCCTTCCATGGGGGAGCAGAACCTGGCGAGATGACATGGGAGAGGTTGACTTGACAGCAGAGCCATGAGAAGCCTTGGCCAGGCAGGGGGCATGCAAAGGAAGCATCTGCTGCCAAGAGTACCTCAGGAGGCCCCTGCATGTGTGCACAGCAGAGGAATGGCAAGAGTGGGCAGTAGTGGCTTAGAGAAGAAAGGTAGCCTGGAATAACCCAGAACCGGGTTGAGAGAAGCTGGAGGATGGGGGAGGGAAGACTTTGGTTGATTTACTGGATCCACATGACCAGCAGCTGCACAGCTCTGGGAGGTTAAGAACGGAGGGTCTGACTGTGATCCCAGAGATTATAATAGCCGGGGGTAAAGGAGAATACGTGGCTGCACAGAGTGTTGACAGAAGGATTTTGGCTTCCTTAGACACTACACAGTATGTTGCAAAGGAGAATTAGTCAGAAATGGGATCACTCTAGTGAAAAACTCTGTGGGGGCGAGGCTTCCACTGGCTCTGAAGGAAACTGCTAAGAGGACCTTCAAATGGACAAAACTCAGAAAGAGAGATCCAGGAAAAATCTTGGAAGTAGATAATGAATAGGGGGAAAGAAACATGGGAGGAGAAAAATGAAGTAACAGAGCAAAACAATTTGCTGATGCATCTCCAGACAAATGCCAAGAATTTGAGGACCATGTCAAAGCAGGTTTCACCACCAGTTTTGTAACAACTGGGTTCTCCATTTTTATTTTGAATTTGTAGATTTATTTATATTATATTTAAATATATATTTATATTGTTTTGTAGGTTTATTTTGAAAATGCAAGTGTAAGTCCTATTACGTATGGATATAAGAACCTAAATACTTATGTAATTATTTTGAAATTTCAGAGAGGTGCATGAGGCAGCCCTGTTGGCTATGTCTAGGACTAGCAAGATTTAGCAGGGTTGAACTACAAATCATCCTGCTGGATGGTGAGGTGGAAGTTATATAAACCCCAAATCCTGCAATATAGGAATATCTAAAGGACAGATTTGGCAGAGCTTGCTTATCTTTTGCAAAAGTGAAAAATGGTCCATCATGTTCCCAGAATGTGTTGAAAATGTCAAGCTGTCCTCAGAAAACGGTTCAAGGAAAACGACAGTTTCGGGGGGAGATACACTGGTTCTTGGAAAAATATGATTAGAATCTGAAGGCAGAGAAAAATTGACCATAGGATGAAAAAGGAAGGCTGAATAGGTGGAAAGAAGTAAAAAGAGCAGCTGAATAACAATATCACATTTCAAAAAAGTAAAGTATTAAACTGAAAGAACCAGTGCATCAGGTTTCAGAAGATGAAGTATGAGGCAAAGCAGTCCAGGCTAATGAAGTCAACCCAAAACCAAGCTGTTCTGGTTCAAAGAAAATATATTTGTAGAGTACATTTGATTCATACTTGGTGTCATGTGGGATGCACTCAAGCAGGACAGCTGTGTTCTCAGAGGTGTTCCCTGGCTCCAGGAGCCGAGGCTGAAGTTGCTCTTTGAGTTTCTTTCAACAGCACATCCATTGTGGCGAACATGTGAGGTGGGCAAAACTTTGCTCGCTGTATGTTCAGTGGGTTACTAGGACTGGAGGCTGGCACAGATGTCATTGCAACTAAGGACATGACATGGCCATAGAGTCCTGGGACAGTAACAGGTCACAGATCATAGCATGCAGCAGCCTTTTTGAACTATTGCAGCTGGTATCATACAAGCACTCTTTGCAGGATATGATCAGAATAAAAACCAGCCTCCGTAAATAAAAGAGATGGTCTGAAGTCTTCAAGATGAAATAAAGGAGAGAGAAATATGTTAGACGGCTTAAGAAGGATCTAAATACACAGAAACAAGATAAGAAAAGTTATGACAGCAGCAGTATTGCAGAAAGTGATCTGGAAGTCATGGGCAATCACAACACTGTGACTTCCTGATGCAGTGTTAGGATAAAAGCAAATATTATTCATTGGTGCTTCACCTGGAATGTCTTACCAGTGAAAAAAAGTGGTAAGTGTTCTGCTTTAGGCTTCATGGGTAAGGCCTCAGCTGATGTGCTTGGTACAGCTTTGGGAACCGCACTTCAAGAAAGATGTAGACAAATTGAAGAGAGTGCAAAGGAGAGCAGCAAGAATGATCAGAGGTTTAGAAAACATGACCTACAAGAAAAGGTTGAAAGAACTTGGGTTTGTTTAGTCTAGAAAAGAGAAGACTAAGCATGAGGCTCAAGGGGAGGGGAGGGAGGGATAACACTTTTCCAATATGTAAAAAGTTGTTAGGAAGAGGACAGTGATCAATCATTTTCCATGTCCACTGGGGACAGAATGTGAAAAAGTGCACTAACTTGAGCACAGAAGATAGATTAGACAATTCATTAATTCCGAGGCTAGTGAACACACTACCCAGAGAGGTTCACAGAAGAATCTTAATTTTTAAAAGGGGTTATCCAAACACCTGTAAGATATGGTCTTTATGTACTTAGAAGTAATTTGCTAGAAGTAATTTGCATGCTAATCTTTCTAATCTGTTCAAACAGTGTGTGCTGAACACCATTCACATGGGAAGAACAGCTGTCCCTAGCATTGTCACCATACAATCCTTAGACGTTTGTTACCGAAAATCCCTGTAGTAACCATGATAAATATCTTGTTGTTTGAAGTAGAAGACTCAAAAAGTTGTGTATCATGGTTCTCTACCGCTAAAACTTCATGAGGCAATGCTTCAGGATACTTGCCACTACATTGTAGCTTTGTATTTTGGGAATACCTGCTTAAACCCTAATTTCTTTTAAAAATACTTGGACATCATTTAAGGATGCTTCCATATTTAGTGCTTTTAAGTCTTGACATAACCTGGACAAAACTTTACTTCCTCCAACCCACCTTTGTATCAAGGATATGTGGGGATTTTTTTACATGCATATGATCAGACCTTTGTCTTTCAAATGGATCACCCCAGTTTCCATGTTCATGCCATTTTTGGTGTCTCTGATATGGTTGCCATCAGGGCCACCAGTTCAGTGGATATCTCCTGTCTAGAAAAGAGCAAGATGAAGATAGTAACTTCATGTAATCCCTAAATTCAGTAAAAATTGGCACTTGATCATGAATGACTGGACCTGTACTGCAACTAAGTACCCAAACTAGGAAAAATTTGTGACAGCTTTCTAGTCCATCCTGTCCCATGAAAGTGTCCTACCTTTATGTAAACTCACCAGCTGTATAAATATCTGCCAGGTGATATTTATACAACTCAGTTAACTCAGACAAGGTACTCAGCTTGTTTCCTCTTAATATCAAGCAAATTTTGTGAATCAAAATTAGGTTTCTTGGTAATAAAGAATGAGTAAAGGGGAACCTGGATGCAAAACCAAAATAGCAACATTTGTATGTGGAAAGACTATACATGGCATAACCACTACACAGAGCAAATTCTTAATGAATCTTACCCATTGCACAAAAAAATTCTGAGTGTGACAGTAACTCTGAGACAACAGAAGTTCGACTCCATGCAGAGATCTTGTGGAACGAGGTATGCATAGTCAAAGTTCTAAAGGCAAAACAAATTTTTTAGAATCTTGTTTCACCATTCTAATCCACTGCAAATCACTTCAAAACCGGGTTTTTTAATTTTATCTTTTTTGTTAGACATCCTTCCATCATTTATGTTTATTGGTTGACTAAATTAGCCAAAAAATCTATTTGTCACCACAACCAGTCATGGTGACTCTTAAGATTCTGCACCTGATTCACCTCTGTGAAAATTGTTTGCATTTCATCATTTTTGTCACAAAAACAACTGAAGAAACATATTTATTTATCTTAGACAAATTAAACATTTTTCTTTCAGTTATTAACATAGCTCTGAAATCAGCTTAGTGAGCTTACTGGCTGCATGGTATGTGACCTACATATGATAAATATTTCAGTAATAAAGATACAATACAGATTTAAAAAAAGGTAATGTTGTTAATTTCATGTTTGTTTTAGAATTGCTTCTGAAGCCGGCCTCTTCTTGATGCACTGCACAGCTTTGCACGAAATGGTAAATGTAAGTAGGATCCTGTCAGCTGTAATTACATCCAAAGACTATTGGACACTGAAACGTTTCCTCTCCTGGATCACTTAAGTTAGAGAATTGATCCTCCTTCATCTCTTAAACTGTGTGGTTGACTGTTCTCTTCCTAATATAAACAAGTTTTAAGCAGTTTGGGTATTTTTTTCCCCTGTGATGACAGCCAGAGGAACAGAACACTATAGGAATATGTGCAGGTTGGGCAAAGCCAGCTGAGGGGCTTGGTCCATCCAATGCCTAGCGGGGCTCTCATAGCCTGTCAGCCTGCTTCTAGCCCTGCCTGAAACAAAACCCAAAGTGGCACTGGGGACATTTTTGCTTCCTGGCTATGGCATTTCTGATGCATCTCAGATACTCTAGCTGTGACTGACAGGAGCTAAATTGTTTTATAAGGCTTATTAGGGTTCTTTGAGGTGGCAGGCAACAACAGATGGAAAATCAATAGGTTCAGAAGCAGTGGGAGAGTTGAGTGGCAATACAGGCAAGGAGGCAGGCAGTAGAAAATGAACAGCAATTATCATCAGACTATTTTTACTTCTGCTTTGTGATAGGAGAGAAAACCCCAGGACCAGCAGAAGGATGATTGTCGTCTTGCAAATTACTGCCTTAAATCCGGTCAATAACTTCACCATAGTAATTTCCACAGCAGCATCAGACTTGTCAAATGCTGGTGCAGAAACCCTCTTCAGACACTCTCCCTGGAGCTGCTTGCAGAACTGTCAAAATGCTTCTTCCACACGGTGATGGCAGTGTCTGCTCTGCAACATCTTGCCTGCTTTGTGCTGCTTTGGGTAGGTGTTCCTGCGCTTGCCTTCCAAAGCATCCCTCCTGCTGCTTTGAGATGCAATGTGCCTCTCTCTCTGGGATCTGCAAGGAAGCTGTCTCACTTAGGTTCACAGGCAGAACAGTTTCCACTGCAATGCCTCAGCTTGGATAGGGCAGTTACATTATTCTTGACTTCTCTGAGATTTTTATTTTTCCACACAAGCATCCCCTGCCCTTGAAGAACACCTCATCTAGTGTCTGCGAGGCTTCTGCTTCTTGTTTGACATCCCTTATTTACAAAGCAAACAAAATGTTCCTTTTAACACACATCATGCAAAGTTTATTAATGAAGAAAACAATCCCAGGGGGTCAACCCAGGGGATCCTTGAAACCTGCCAGCAAAAACTCTTCAAACGCTCAACGCGTCAGATCCTCCAAAACGATATTTCACACAATGAAGTAAAAATAATATTTTTCTTTCAGCCTTTCCAGCTGCTTTTGTGGAGAGCAGACAGAAATTATTTTCTTATTCTGCTCCCAGAGCAGAGATCTGTATGAAGCTGCGTTTATTTGTTTAACACGATGATTTCATCCTAAATGTCTTGACAGCAAATAGTTGGTGGTTTAATAAAGGCTCTTTGAAAAAAAGAGTCTGAGCAGTTATTTGTACAGGGAAAATGTCAAGTATGTGGCTCTCCAGAGGAGAGAGAGAAATGCCTGTTGTGATTAGGGGGTGCAGGGAAGACCCTAAAATCCCCTATGTCTGCCAGAGTAAGAACAGTTACTCTTGTGCATCTTTTTCCTCATGGCCACCAAGCCGAGCTGCTGTAGCAGACCATGGGACTGAAAGTGGTCTGACCTTATTGTTAACAAGTGACTAATATGCCCTTCTCCCTCCAAAGCAAATGCTCTTACAAAAGATAAAAGATCTGCTGTTTGAGCAGAACAGTTGGATTATTAAAGAAATAAATCAATGATAAACAGACTGGGGACTATCTGGAGAGCCCTGTATGATGGTCAGCAGAGAAAAATGTGTACAAAAGTTATAGGGGACCGTTTATTCATTAGCTGGAATTCCTAGTAATAAAAGAATCCCTGGAAAGTCCACATGCACCTGTTGTCTTTGCAGAGGCATCTCTCAGGGAAAGGTTGGAACAAAGCAGAACTCACATATGCCACATCAGTACATAAAAATATGTACCAGCTGTAGAGAAGCAGTCAACATAGTTTGGAAATCGATGGTGTAAGGTACCAAACAGGGAATTTCTTTCCAAAAGCTGTACCAAAATTAACCCTCAGATGTATGTGATCTGGGTTATTTTCTAAAGCTGTAATATGTTTCACATTTTTTGTTTGATTTACAACTGAAAGCAACATTATTCAACTGGTTTTCAATTTAGCATCTCTGTGGCTGCGCAAACATGTCTAGCCACAGTAAAAGGGGCCAAATTCAAATCTGAATCAGGGACTTAGAGTAAAATCTGGATTTTATTTACATACACACTTTTACAGTGACAGATTCAGTGTCATTTGATCTCAGTTAATATTTCTAAATTCTGTTATGACTTTCTATGTATAGACTAAGGAATATAGGCCATACCATGTAGAGACTAAGACTGCAGACACTATCCTCTAATATTAATAGGTTTTTAAAATAAGTTAGTAGGTTTGTATAATATTTCACGTGTTGTGTTTGTAGTTTCCAACAGCTGCTGGTAACACTCATGGGGTCATATAATGGTGCTCTGTTACATATGTGCAAGCATGTAGTAACTCTGATGAAGGTGAAGCCATCAGTCCCAGTGAGACTGGGACCGATTCATCAGATGTGGGAACACAGTTGTCTGGCAGGTACCACTATCCCAACATGATGTTATAGTGAATGCAAATATTTTTAAAATACAAAAGAAGAAACTTTGTGTCCACAAAGCCATTTGTGAGTATTTTAATTGCCTTTTCTCATTCTACTGAAGATATTACTTACACTAACTCTCACTGAAATTTGAAATAAAGTTAATTGAGGGCTTCAGTGGATTCAAACTTTTATCCGAGGATCATTTAAACACTTTGAAGTGAAAAATAGTTGTGGGCTATCATTTGTCTGCTCAATATGGTCACATTGTGCAATGTAGTACAGCAGGATGGATGGAATCAGTGAGGTTGCAGAATTCAATACTGGCTATGTAATATTCATCAAAATATATTGCTGCTTATAGTTACTAGTTATGATCTCTACAATAATTTCAAGCAGAAAGCCAGATAATTAGAAGAAGATACCCAAACAACGTGATTGTATTTAACTTTTAAAATGTGCAAAAATACTTTATACATGAAATAAAACTGGAAATAGGAGGAGGAAAAGAGTTTAAAGATGAGACATGCAGAGTGCAAAACTAGTGTATGCTCTTTCAGAAGTATGCTGTAGGCTATCTTCACGCTTTGCTCAAAAGCAGTGCTGCAGCACTCCAAATCTGGTCTCTTAATCCTCAATTTTTTTGCAGCATGAGCTATGTACTCCTTCCTCTGCAGAGGCAAATTAAAATCAGAGTTTGCTGAATGCTACTTGTTGGGCACTCAGACAAGCAAACACTGGGGAAGTGAATGGACTTGAAGACATTCAGCAATGTCTGTGTGGTGTTGACAAATTCAGGGAGTAGCAGAATGGAGGCCACTCCAGGTGTTTATAATATAAAAACTTGAAGCATCTTGGGAAAAAAAATCACTGCTCAATGATTTCTATAAATTTATTACTATTTTTAGAGCTATCATCCATAGATAACTGACAAAAATCATAGGGAAAAAGAACATTTTCTTTTTGCGAACTCACAAACCAAGAAAATCTGCTTTGTAATATTTTGGTTGGTGATAGCCTTGGCTACAGCAACCACAATGTTGAGGAGTTTGGGACTCGTTTGAGCACACTGAAAGTTAGTACTAAGAAAGAAGGTTTTAGATTTGACGAGGTTTTGGAATAGCAAATTTCAGCTCACTCATCTCTGTTGAGAGGGACTCCAAGGTAAGCTTCAGTGGAGGACAGAGAAGCTATCAAATGCTTTCAACATTTTTGGGAATTTTTTCAACAATGTGCTCCCTCATTACCCTCTTTACAAAAATAATCTGCTTGGTTGATGTGAGATGAGTGGTGGACATTGCCTACCTGGATTTCTGCAAGGCTTTTGATACCACTTACCACAGCCTCTTCCTAGAGGAATTGTTGTGTTACGCTCTGGACATGTGGTCCGTGTGGCGTGTGAGCAACTGGCTGGCAGGTGGCACTCAGGGGGTGCTGGTAAATAGCTCCATTTGGAAATAGTAAAATTTTTAATAAGCCTTTCTTATTTCCCAGTAGCAAGCCCAGCTAAAATCGAAGTTGTTTCAGACAGGAGTGTTTTAAACATCTGAAATTATTTTATGTGCAGATATACACTGCATAAAAGTCGGTTTATCAGTTTTTAATGTGAGACCTTGCAAGTCCTGGTATATTGGTGGAGCCTTTGCAGACGATAATTTTTCCTTAAAACCTGCAAGTTTGCCCTTTGCAAATGCAGCCTCTGTGGTTATTTCCAACACTTGCTTCTCTGTTCACAGCTTGCTTTACATCCAAGAACCAGAAAACTTACTTTTCTGCCCATAACTCTTTTCCTGAAACATTTTATAGCAGGCTGAAAGGGAGAAAGGCAAAAAATGTCCACAGATCTCCCTTGCATAATTCTTTAACAAGATATGGCCTTTGCTGGGAGAAGATATTCTCATCTCCTTGCAAGAAAAAAAGTTGTCCATCAGATACTGCTTCAGATATCTCCTGATTAGCACATGAACTGACTGATGAGTACATTGAAGTATCAACACGATAAGTAAGATCTTAACTGGAAGAATCTGGCAATTCCTCATTTCTGCTGCAGTCATGCAACTGGTGAGATTTTTTGCTCAGAACACTGGGATTTAGGCTTGATATATAAGTTCCATCTGTAAGATAGGAATGCATAAACCAGTGCTAGTGGTTGAAATGCTGTAAAATGTCACTTAAATGTGTGACACATTTCTTCACATGTTGATTGCACAGCCCTACCTAAGAATAGTACGTCTTTCTCAGTAAAACCACAGAAGGATAAGTACTTACAGTACAATCCAATTTTTAAAATTGTAATCAAGACATTTAATTATTTACAGAGTTTTATTCTGAAGCAAACCCTGAAGGACTCAGAAATCTGTTAAAAAGACTGAAGATAATTGGAGTACAGAGAGTATTTCCAATCAGTAATGCGGATTGTATTTAGCTGAACTAGGTTACCTGACTTGCTAAATTTGCTTTGCATCACCCTGAAATTAGAGGCATGCCCGATGGCTTGAGGACAAGGGAGTCATATAGTTGATGTGGTTCTCATCCCACTACCAGACTAAGTCCTGAAGATCCAATGCTAAAGAACAGGAGACTCCTTCAGCATTGAATGGTGAATATCTGCCTGCAAAGCCATGTCCTACTGTCAGTGTCGTAGCTCAAGGCCTGCAAGGCCACAACATCTGATAGAACAAACACACCTCCAGCAGAGCAGATATGAAGACTATGTCTAGTTCATGGCAGCTTAGATGAATTTCAGTAGGTTGCAATATTTTCTGATGAAGCCAGAAAGCCTACATTTTAATAATTATTTGAGTGTTACTGAGTATGATGAATCTTGTTGAGTGTCTTAGTGTTAGACCTACACACTCAAAGTCCAATGAATTGCTCTCCAGAAAGCAACTCTGACTAGGAAAAATATCCAACATGTTGTTTGACAGCTGCTGCTGAGAAACTATTAAGCAGTCAGTAAATCAACACTGGTCTTTCCACAGCTCATGCTGCATACAGCAATGTTCCATCCACACAAAAAAAAAGGTGAGATTTGCAAACATAATGGACTTGAAAGAACTTACTGTCGTTGGGGAAAGGTATCTACATAGCAAAGGAAATGGGATTCGTAACAAAAGTCAGCTCCATATCAAATGAATGGGCAGAGAGGATGGGAAGAACAATCTTCCCTCTAGCAAGCAGACAGAAACATATCTGCCTAATTTTGCCATCCATGTTTGAGACAGACTTGGTCTAATTATCCTCTTCAAGGTCCCCAAGGTAGTATTAAGCAAATTTCATATATATGGAACTCTGGCTTACATTTCTTAGGTGACATGATCATACCACGTCACATTTTGGAAAAATGAAAAGAATAAATAAAATATGATGAAAAAGTACAGTTTTAAAGTGCAACAGCTGGAACAAGTGTATGGTAGTGTGTATGGCAACTATCAATATGCTCTTAAATAGCAGTCAAAATGTTTACTTTCTGCAGATTGTGTAACATTCTCTATTAGGTACAGGAAAACATTATTGTTTTACAACATGCTTTTCATTGAGGTTTATATTGTCAGTTACCCCAGTTTTTTGGCACTCATATAATAATAATATAAGATTTCAGAAGCAGTTTCACTGCTCTGGCAAAGACCATAATATAATAGACATAATATCTGAAAAGAAATAGATATGCTAGTCTAAACCAAAGGAAAAATAATAATTCAGCCTTGTACAATTATTTTTAATACATCAGTGCAGTGACATATGTAAGAAAGTTGAATTCCTTTCATTGCCTTAACATGGTGGGAGATGAGCTCACTGTGACCTGCACTGCATTACTCTTGATTTTACAGGTTCTCTGATTTAACTAGAGCACATAATATAAATAAAGGATCAGTGTCCTAGCAATTATTGCACAGCAGTGGTTTTAAGAATTTTCGCAAAAAAAAAAAAAGAAAGACACTGCTGTTTGCAGAAACTGCCCTTCAGAAGTGAGCGCACATAAGCTGTTAGCAAACGCCTTGATACAAACGATGGCACTCACTGGAGAGAGAAGTGACCATCCACACAGGTGTTTTTAATTAGGAAGCATATGCTTGTAGATGGCTGTGCAGAGAGAAAGCAGGCTGTCATCTCACTGGAAAACAAACCTTCAAAGCATCTACTAGCCAATCGTATAAGAATCAATCCACCAAGGATGCCTGTCTAATTGCACGTGGACTGACTCTGGTAAATAAAAGGTTTTGCATTTAGATTGCAATTTTATACAATAACAAACTCCTGTGAAGGATCTGTAGTGCCTTTTTCTGTCACTGTTTAAGTCCTACAAACTTTATGGACAAAGTGCATTCTCTGTACTCTCATTTCACTGGCTTAAAGAATAGACAAGCTGAAAATTTACTGTATTCGAAAATACAGATGTCAAGAAAGTGTTTATGTGTTCCAGACAACATCTCAGCGATGGAGTGAATACTGTTCCTATTTTTAGGCTACACAGGACTAAAAAAAAGTCTTAAAGAACTACTGCCCTGACACCAACAAAATCTTCTTATTTTTGCAGATCTCAGCTCGCGTCACCTTAGTTCCCCTGTCAACCTGATCCTGACAGTGTGGTTTTGTGATCCGGGCAAGGTGTGGATGTTGTGGCATGATTCAAACTTGATATATGGCAGATGGAACTTGGCAACTAGACCTTGTGCCCCACTTGTGAGTGATGCTTAGGGTGTTGTTACGTGCAGCAGTAGTGCTTTGCCCACTCTGCTCCTCCACAATGCCAGTGCATCTCACACCACTGCCTCGACAGCACAACAAACCTACAGCAGATTTTTGTTTATTGTGAAAATCAATACAAAGCACTTTATTATTTAAATGATCAAATACTTTGTTAAATCCATTATACTATTTACTGTCTACTGTTGTAATTACTGCTATGGCTGGTGCTGTGGTATTGCTGAGAAATAAAAGAGAAGGATGTGTGGGTGACTGAACCGAGCATTGTAATGGAAATAAAGGGAAATGAAAGTTGCGATTTGCAAAAGGTCAGGGGTACCTAGTCTCTAGAAACACGTAAAGATCCTAGACAAATGCTGAACATTTAAATTTACTCATGTATATGTAACCCATCACTAGAAGTCCTTTATGGAATATGCTGCTGGACTAGCAGATCTGTTTAAGCTTCTTGACTTCTATAAATCTGTGATTGCTACAACTTTAAATATCATAGGAAAAAGACAGCTCTCAGTATTTATTTGCAACTGTGTTGTGAATTCCTCCTGTCTAGGTGCACCTGGTCTGTAATCCTTGCTCTCTTCTCTTGTGCTTCATTGCATTTTTTCTACAGCTGAGCCAGTGATTAAGATATCTTCACCTTTTTTTCCTCAGCATTTTCTCAGAAAGAAAAGACTAAGCATCAGCTGTTCCATGGGGTTCAACACCTGGGAAGGTAAAAGCAAAGAATAGAGGGACAGGTGAAAAAAGGAGCAGAAGTACGTTTTGATACCACCTCTCACAAGATCCTTCTGGACAAAATGTCCAGCACACAGCTGAATAACCATGTTATGTAATGGGAGAGCAACTGGATCACAGGATGAGTGTAAAGGATTACAGTGGATGGAGGGACATCAGACTGGCCACCCGTCACTAGGGGGGTTCCACAGATCTCTGTCTTCAACCCTGTGCTCTTCAACATCTTCATTAATGACATGGATGAAGGACAGGAAATAATATGAAGTTTGCGGACAACACCTAATTGGGAGGAGCTGCTGACTGTCTCGAAGGCAGGGAGGATCTGCAGAGAGACCTCAGCTAATTAGAGATGGACAATGATCAAGCGTGTGAAGCATAATAAGGACAAATGCCGGATTCTGCACCTGGGATGGGGCAACTCTGGTTGTGGGTATAGACTGGGGAATGCGAAGATTGAGAGAAATGCTGTGGAAAGGGATCCTGGTCGATGGCAAGTTGAACTTGATTCAGCAGCGCCCTGGCAGCCAGGAGGGCCAACCCTGTCCTGGGGGGCATCAGGCACAGCATTGCCAGCTGGGCAAGGGAGGGGATTGTCCCGCTCTGCTCTGCTCTGGGGCGGCCTCACCNGGAGGGACCCAAAGATGGTGAAGGGGAAGCCATCAATGGGTCTGGAGGGAAAGCCTTAAAAGGCGATGCTGAGGACACTTGGTTTGTTCAGCCTGGAGAGCATGAGACTGAGGGGAGGCCTCACTGTGGTCTTCAACATCCTCAAAAGAAGAAGCGGAGTGACAGGTACCAAGCTCTTCACTCTCATAACCAGTGGTAGGAATTGAGGAAGTGGCATGAAGCTGAGTCAGGGGAGGATTAGGGCAGATACCAGCAAGAAGCTTTTCAGAGGGGGGGTTGAGCAGTGGAACAGGCTCCCCAGGGAAGTGGTCACAGCACAAAGCCTGACAGAGTTCAAGAAGCCTTTGGACAGCACTCTCAGGCTCTCTGGCATATGGTGTGATTCTTGGGGTGTCCTGTGCAGGGCCAGGAGTTGGACAGGATGAGCCTTGTGGGTCCCTCCCAACACAGCTTATTCTGCAATTCTATGATTCTGTGATAAAACTGTGAAATAGCATTCCTTTCCCTAAGATCAATCAATTGCCATAATTAGGTATGTGGCAAAATGTGGCAGAAGTATGGAAAAAAAGAAGTGGTTTCTCATGATTTAAATCTTATCATATAGTACCATGGGCCTGGTTCTGCTTAATTACATCTTTTCTCACTTTTGGATGTTTGAAAACTGTTCCAGCTATTTTTTCTTGGTGTTTCTGTGGCTTTTTAATCATTGAGGATTTTCTGACTTCTTTTTTCTAGCTCTATGGCATTTTGTGGGAGTAATATACACTATTTTCCTTGCTGGTTTTTCTGTTAGGCAGCTCTGAAAGGCCTCTTTGGTTTGGCAGCCTAGTACTGATTTTGTGGCCTATAAATAATTGCTTGTTTGCTTAGTTCTGACTTCACTACTTCTCTGGACTTCTCTTCTTAACATGTAGCTCTTTTCTCTTTTTCCCTGGTATAGGTAATACCCTTGTTACTTCAGGAGTTGAGTGAGCCAGACTGATGGGACCCACCATGGGGTGGTACCCAGGTTCACGAGTGCCCGGGAAAGGGAACCTAACGCTGCTGTGGAAACAAGTGACTGCCTGGCCCTGCCTCACCCTGCAGGCAGCAGGCACTGACTGCTGTGCTGACAGGAAGCAGACCCTGACTCAAACGGAGCCACAGAGCCAGCTGCCTGAGTCCAAAATGATGACTGTGTGAGAGGCTCCCTCTGGACATGCACGCTGCCTTCAGTCCTATCCTTCGCTCCAGATCCTGCTCTCATTTCTGTGAGCTGGGTCTCTGCTTCTGGCTCGCTGT